>JAMZAV010001742.1:0-388607 GCA_024449915.1 Sweltsa coloradensis
TCTGGGCCTCCCTCTTTTGCTATAATGTCTTCCCATCTCAGTCTGGGCCTCCCTCTTTTTCTCTGTTAGTTTCCTGCGTCTTGTTCATATTGCATCTTCGGAATCCTGTTGTTTTGCATGCTCTTCATGTGTCCAAACCACCTCAGCCTTTCTTTCCCTAGCTTAAAGTTTAAACTCTCTACTCTTAGTTCTTTCCTAATCTTCGTGCTCCTCATCTTATCAATCTTCGTAACTCCCGTTACACTCCTTAAAATTGCAATTCCGCACCTTCATTGTTTTTCTTCTTTACCCCCAACTGGCCATGTCACTGCACCATATGTGAGTACCGGTACAAAATATGCTTTGTATATTAAAAGTTTAAAAAATATTTTTAATATCCGGTAAGTAACGGTACGATTTATCTTTATGCATTCGAGCCTTAAAGCTGCATGCAGCAATCTGCATTTACTGTTTGGAGGGTTTCTATTTTTTTATTTGACAGTTATATTGACTTTATGTCTACTATTGATGTAATGAAATTAATAGCTAAACAATGTACATGTACATGGTGTAATTGTCGTAATGACAAATGTACAATGAATACAATACTTATATAAATATTTATTAACTAGTTATACATTTAGGGACCCACTTTATGGAACAGTCTATAACTACATATTCTTTATATTTCCCTGTAACAATGCTTTTGCTTATGTAAGATACATCAAAATAAATGTTTTAAACGCTTAAACGCTATGCTTAAAGTAAGTAATTTGACATTGAAGTGGGGAAGTGTGAAAGAAAATATTGAGTGTCACACGCTGTGACATATATTTTTTCAGGAATTCAACTATTTGTACAGCTATAACCGCAAAGAATGGGTATCAGGTTATGTTTTATCCCAGCTAGGAGATAATTATATCTAACATACAACTATAATCATATCCACTGGACAATTGTCTTTGCAAACCGTCAATTTCTTAAAAATATGTAATGGGGACCCACTTTTGGAAACTGACTGTACTTTTTTATTGAATTACATTTATTCTAATCAGGATTTTCTTTAATAACGATCAAGAGTGAAAAATAATGAATTAACTTTAATTAGAAGGAAATTTACAGTGATATAGTACGTTTTTCCGACTCGAGTGCCGCGCCCCGTTTAGGTATTTTTTTATTTACATTGTACTGTAATATTAGGGCCCAAAATTTAAAGATAGCCTTTTTGTTGTTTACACATTAATATTAAATTGAGCATTTGAATAATCATTTTTTAAAAAAAACCCTTACTTTGCCATCAAAACAAAAGCATGGTATTTTTTAAAAAAACGCATTTTTTAGGTCTATTTGATATGAAACGGACTGATTTATGTTTTTTGGACGATACAAGTACACTATTTTAAAATGGAAAAAGGGTAAAAAACATTGCATAAGATAATGCTGAAGTGCTTTTATCAAAGAAATTTAATATTTAATTGTCACTGTGCGGACAAAAAAATTTTGAGCGTCGGTCGTTTTTATAGCGTCGCGGCTAGAAGGGAAACGAAAGTTGAGTTTCAAGCTTAAAATGATAGCTGGGGGTTTTGGGGAAATCGAATGGTATAGTGAACCTTTGCCACCCGATTGAGACAATTCTCGTGTTTTTGGGGGGTCTATCAACGACAAATTATTGACGTCCCTCTACAGCCTTTTCTGTAAATTCTTACATTTTGTTTTGTAATTTGGTCAATATTTTGGCCCAAAATATGTGATTTCCAATTTGGGTGTTTTTTGGAATGCATTTTTTGGGTTTTGGGGTTATTTGGGCACGTTTAAACACGTGTTAAAGGGGGCATTTTAGATTGGACTATCCTAGATCAGTGGACCAAAAAAAAAGCGGGGTTAAACCCCGATTAAAAAATTTCCCCCAAAAACACCAATTTTTGCTAATTTTGGATCAAAAAATTAAAAAATAGGGTTTATTAAAATCCACATTTTACAAGATTTTAATTTTTTTAAAACGGTCTTTTAAGTGTGTTTTGTGCTATAGATCACGTGGTAAAAAATTTTTTTGGGGGTTTTTAGCCCCTTTAATTTTTAACATTTAACAATTACGACAAATTAATCCGAAAAGCCCGATCGAGTAGCTTTTATAGACTTACGTTCGCTACGCTCACTCTTTTTGATTCACCATATTTTTAAATATATATTTTATGATCCCAACGAAAGAATGCAAGTAGCTCGAAATTTTTTTCCCAAATAAAAACTTTGTCAATTTTTCAAATAGCTCAGCGTGGATCTTGACACGAGAACTCTGTGATAAGCACAGAAATTTTTGTTGCGTTGGTGAAAGATATTTCTCTTCATACAAAGGCGACATTCCATTTCCCGGGGCATTCATTTCCCCCCACCATTTACCAAGCATCTGAAATTCTTTATTGGAGCAAGTATATAAATCAACTTTATGCAGATGTTCCCGGGTCTAAACACATGTCGCTCACTGTTAACAAGACTTTGGCGTTTCCTAGTCAAATTGCTAAGGCGCCCTTATACCCGAAATTTTTGAAGCCGGGTTTTTCAACCCCCTGGTGGGGAAAGATGTTGTAATTTTTTTTTAAAAAATAGGAAGCTTCGCAAAGCTTTTCAGGGCGTTTTGGATAAAGGCGTAATATTTTTTAAACGAAAAAAGCTTAAATAGAGTTTTTCACAAAAAAATTTTTTTCGATTGCGCTAAAATTTCACACGAATATATAATTCATAAAATTAAAGGTTATGTGAAAAAATCATTAAAATCAGATAAAGCATGTAGGTGTTATAAGCCAAAAAAAAATTTAAAAAAAAAAAAAACGTAATATTGTGATTATCAGAGAAATAATTTTTGATTGCGCTCAAATTTATACGAAATATAAATTCGTAAAATTAAGGTTCGCAAAAAAAAATCATTACAAATCGGATAAAAAATGTAGGTTTTTAAACCCGAAAAAATTTTTAAAAATCGTAAAAAAGACGAAAAATTGTATTTTCGAAAAAAAAAAAAAAATTTTCGATAACCTCAAATTTATTAAATTTAATCAATTCCAAAAATTAAAGGGTTTCTGTTAAAAAAAATCATTAAAAACGGACAAAGAGTGGGTGTTATAAGCGAAGAAATTTTTAAAAAAATCGTAAAAAATCGAAAAAATTCGTTTTTTCATGAGAAATAATTTTTCGATTGCCCCAAAAACGTGGCAGTTCAAATTCCAGAGATTTCGAAGCCCCCAAAAAAATTTCATCGCAATGGAGTATCGGTTTACCAAAAGTTTAACAAACAGACAAAAATCAAAAAAGAAAGAAAGAAAAAAGGTGTTGAAAGGGAATCTTCGCTTGGGCCCTACGCTCACCCAATTATTGATTGGATTTTGGGATTGGATAATGGATATTGCTTTACGTCTCATTTAATGCATTTGGCTTTTTTCGGGGACGATGAGGGGGAAGATGGGGATGAAGTATGAAAAAAAGGGGGGAGAGGAAACCCCCGGTCCCGTCACGTAGCTACTCCTTACAAAAATACCAGTGGGCCTTGGCTTAACGTCCTCCGAAAGTACGATAAAAACCTTTGACAGTCAAAAGGGTTCCTTTCACGAACTTGACTGCGAGCAAGTCGGGGGAGAACGAACCCGTTAACTGCACTCGAACCCTCCATCTGCTCGAACCAGGGGGGTATACGGAGTTCAGGCAGGGGGTCATCCACTATCCCCATGCCCCACCCCCGAAGGTTTTAAAACTTCGGGTTCGAGTGGGAAGGGTTTTAAAAGACCTCGGCTAAACCCCTACTTAAAAATAAAACATTTTTTGAAAGCATATAACGAGTGGCATCATCTTGAAAAAATATAAAAAAACATAGCCAGTAGGTACGAAATACGTGTAAAGATTGCAAGGTTTTTAAATTTCCCGCTTTTATTGGGGGTCCCTTTGAGCGTGCAAATTCGATACACCTTTCACACTGCATTTTCACAGTAGACAAGTAACAAACAATTTTTTTTTTAAACAAAACCATTGTCTTTTAAATAATTCCTACACATTCGCAGCCTTTTTTTAATTTATTTTTTTTGTTAGGTTTAAATCGCAATAAATTTAGCTATTTTGTTACAGTTTTCAGTAAACTCGTACCGGATGTCTTTTAAAATTTCAGCGCAATTGTTCAGCGATTGGGCGTTTTTTTGACGAAAACACACACAAAATCACGGAAAGTCCCATATTTCTGGAATTGTATCCTCAGTTGTTTGCTCCCTCGTAAATTGAACTACAAAATACTGGTTAAAATAATTAAACTATTATTACCATTAATGCTGGTGGAACAGGTGTTTGAAAACGCATTAAAATATTTTTAAAATAACATATGCAGAACAACTTAAAATTGATAATATAACGTGTATTCGCAGTTTATTACAAAAAAAATGATTTTCGAGCACCCAAGTGCTCTATCACCTGGGTTGTATGCATTTTTTTACACGTTTATTCGATTATCTGAGGCCTAAATAGGTGTCATTTTTAAACAGCACTATTTCTCAGGCAAAGCGATTTAAGCCCACTCACAGAGCTTCGCAGAATGTGTGTCCTGTCATTCATAATTTTGTTATCGTTGGGGGGTAACATACTTTTCAAGATATTGGTTTTTTTTGTAGAACAAGTGCTCTCAATTTTAATTTAAAAACGTTTGATATTAAGTACTCTTCGGATGATAGCTTAGCCCCTTTTTTTTCCCCAAAAACCACAATTCTCCATCATGTTTGAATCTCTCGCGTTTTTTTTTAATATTATAATATTAAAAAATTTATTATTTTTTTTTATTTATTGAGATGTTTATAAAAATCAATTTTTTTAAAAATGGTACGGTTTAACCCAAATGTTGGCAAAGTCAAACAACCTGACAAGGATATGAAAGAAAATAACCCCATTAGCCGGTTTTTAATTTTCCCTTTTTAAAAAAATGGTTTTGGGGGGTTTCTGAAAAAAAACTTGCCCCCCCCTTTTGGATGGGGGGGTAGGGGAATTTCCCTTGCGGGGCCCCTTTGGGAAAAAGTCCCCTTTTTTGGCAAAAAACCGGAATTTGGGCCCTTAAAACCAGGAAAAATGAAAAATAAAAAAATAAGGGGGGGCCGGAAATTTGGGTTCCCAAATGGGGATTTTTAATCCTTTTTTTCCCGGAAAAGAAAATTAATCAAGGACCACAAAAACAAAAAATCCCCCAAAAAAACTTTTTCTTTTTTTTTTTTTTTTCCGGGAAAAAAAAACCCCGGTTTGAGGTGGGAGTTTGAGGGGGGGCCCCATTTTTTCTTTGCGGTTTTGTGAAACGTGGTATTTTTCATCCAATTTTTTTTTTAATTTAAAAAACCAAAAATATTTAAAAACCCTTTTTTTTGGTTTTTCTTAATTTTTTCAATTTTTTTCAAAAGAAAAAAAAAACCCATACTTAATGTCCATGTAAAATAAAAAACTTTGTAGCCCCCCCGTTTGGTCAAAATCGGCCCCAAAGCCCAAAATTGCCCCCTAAAAATGAAAAAACCCGTTTAAAAGGCAATAGGAATATTTTATCTTTTACCCCCCCCTGGCCCCAAGTCTAAGTTCAAGATTTAAAAAGGTTTTTTTTTCTAAGTTAATTTTCCCCAATTGCAAAAAAAAACAAAAAAACAAAAAAAAAAAAAACCAAAAAAACTTGGAGCAAATTTTGAGGGGTCATGAAATTGAAAGTTTTGTTTTTGTCGACCCCCATAAATTTGTTCTTTTATTTATTAACCTAATCAGTTAAAACGGTTTCAAAAGGGAATTTCAAACCTTCCTGGGGAGACAAAAACTAAAATTTAAACAAAAGTTTAAAAAATAATGTAGCAACCTTTTTTAGGAAATCTCCAAATACAAAAATATCCCACTACGAACCCCGTTTCAAACGGATTTAGGGGTAAAAAAACCGGCAATCGGGGAGACGGGTTTCTACCCCGCTATGCTTTGAATTTTGTGGAACCAAAAAACAAAACACCTGGGGTATTTGCCCGAAATAAAAAAAAAGTTTCTTTTTTTTCTACCCCAACCAAAAAATCATACTTACAAATTGGAAAAAGCGTACAGCGAGGACAAAAAGAACCTTTTCATAAAACTGGAGAAAAAATTGAAGTTTTTTCATTTTTTAAAATTTCCGATTAAAATACATGTTTATCCGATTTTAAGAGTTTTTTCCAAGACCATTATTTTATGAATTTAAAATATTGTGGAATTTAAAAAATAAAATATATTTCCAAAAATCGAAAACGTTTTTTTTTTTTTTAAAACAACTTGACTTTTTAAACCTACAGCTTGGACCGAGAAAAAATTTTTTTCACAAAACCTAAAAAAATCCATGTTTTTTGGGCGAATAAAATTTTTCCCTTAAAATGCAAATTTTAGAGTTTTTCTTTTTTTTAAATTTCGTTAATTAAAAAAAAATTAAAAAAAATTTTATTTTTTTAATTTAAAAAATTATTTTTAAAAAATCGAACTTAATATTTTTTCACTAACAAAGAAAAATCCCTAAAATAAAGCCAATGAAATTTCCCCTTAAAAGGGGCATTACGTTTTTTCCTTTTAAAATTACCCGGCATAATTAAAAAAATTTTTAATTTTAATAATAATGAAATTTTTTTAATTGGGAATAATGATTTTTAAAGGGAACAAAACCGGCAAAACAAGAACCCCATTTCCTAATAAAAAAACCGGGGTTTTTTTTTTTTTTCTTTTTTCTGTTTATTTGGTTTGTCCCCCTAAAAAGATATCCAATAAAATTTTTGGGATTCAAATCTCTTAATTGAATGAAAGTTTTTGGCCAGGTCGAAAAAATCATTTCTCATGAAAAAAAACAATTTTTTTTTTCGTTTAAAAAAAATTTTTCGACATAACCCTAAAAGTTTTCTTTTTAATGATTTTCAAGACCTAATTTAAAAAGAAATTTCCCGTTGTTTGGCGAAATCGAAAAATTTTCTCATAAAAATCAATTTTTTACTTTTTTTCATTTTAAAAAAATTCTTATTATAACACCTACATCTTTAACCCCTTTAATAATTTTTTCACGACTTAATTTTATAATTAAAATTCTTGAATTTAAACGCAATAAAAAAATTTTTTCTCTTGAAAATCGAATTTTTACGTTTTTTTTCTTTTTAAAAAACTTATTTAAAAAAAATTAAAGTTATTTTTTTTTTTAAAATTAATTTTAAAAAAATTTAATTGTTTTTTTTTTTACGAAAAGAAAAATCCCATAAATGGAAATAATCAAATTTACGTCCCCCAAAAAAATTAAGCTTTTTATTTTATGAATAATAAAAATTTTTGGATGATACGACAAAACGAAAAATTTTTTTTTTCTCCCTAGAAAAAAAACCGGAATTTTTTTTCCTTTTTTTTTGAAATTTTGGTTTTTGGGGTTTTAACACGTTTTGGCCCTTTTTAACCCAAAAAAATCCAATTTTTTCCCGATTTTTTTTTCTTTCCCTCCCCCCTTTGAAATTTTTTTTTTTGAAACTTTTAAAAAAAAAAATTTTAGCCTTTGCCCACAAAATTTTTAAGCAATTTAAAAAAAATTATTTCTTATTAAAAATCCAATTTTCTTTTTTCGATTTTTAAAAAAAACATTTTTTTAGATTATAAAACCCCTACATCCCCTTTTTTCCGATTGAAATTTTTCACAGAAACCTTTTATTTTTTTAATAAGGAAAAATTTGGGAAATCAAAAAATATTTCTGAAAACGCAAATTTTAATTTTTTTTAATTTTTAACTTTCTTCACTTAAACCCCTAATGTTATCGATTTAAAAATTTTTTACAGAAATTTTTCCCTTTTTTAAAAAATAAAATTTTTTAAATTGAGGTAATAAAATTTTTTCATAAAAATCGAATTTTACCCCTTTTTTTTGGTTTTTTCCCTATCCAAAAACACCAAAAAAAAACCAAAACCAATTTGAATAAAAAATCGGTAAATACGCGTTAAAAAAAAAAATTTTTAAAAGCCTTTTTATTTAAAAAAAACGGATTTTTTAGACGAGTGAGCAGGCCACTGTTGGGTCCCGGGAAACTTTAGAATGGGGGAAAACCCCATGCTAGCTAATCAAGCCTTAGGTTAGGGGAGGAAAGGGGGATTTTCCCCGGGGTACTCAACACATGGCTTGCTCACTCGTCTAATTTTCATACAGTGTAAACGAAAAGCATGCATACAAAGCATAAAAAGACTTTAAAAATGGTTATCAGGAGGCCCTATTTAAAGCGTTTTTACATGTCAAGTTTCATGTCAACTGAAAGTGTGTTGAGTTTTAAAAAAATAAAAAAAAGAATAGAGGGACGAGAGATACTTTTTTTTGTACTTTTAGATTAATTTAAAATTTACAAATAAAATATAATATATACATTTTTATAATTATTTCTATTTTTTGTGTCCAGTGAATAGCTCGATGAAGGTGGAGTTTACTCGATCACCATTTTTCCCGCGGGGCGTTCGATAGAAACCGTCCATTAAGATGAAAAGAAACCGGCCCCATAACATCATAATAATTTTCTCCAATTTTTTGCCGCTAATGTTGCCTCCTCAAAATTTTTTTAAATTATTTGATTTTGTAATCCCCAGCAGATTTTTTTTATCCCGGCAATCAATTTTTGTTGCGGTTTTGATTTCGTTTTACAATTTTAGTGGGTACTCGTTAAAAACAAAAAAGAAAAGACTATTAAACGCAATGAAAATTAAAATTTGCTCAAAATGTTATGTAGTGATCGCAGAGAACGAAGTCTTACAACCCAAGTCGAACGGGGCTTTATCGTAAAAATTTTCGTAAAAGCCGTTTTTGTTTGGTCCCATACGGCCCAACGATTTAAAAAATTAAAACGAAAATTTTTAAAAAAAAAATCCGGGAAATAAACTTAGAACTGATAAAAAAAATGATCAAAAACCCATGGATTTAAAAACCCACAAGAAATAAAAAAATTTAAAAATAAGCTGAAATGTTTTGGTTTTTAATTTTAAAGGGGCAAGCTTTTTTTCTGGAAAAAAACTTTTTTCGAATCAATTTTTGAAAAGGCGGTGTCAAGGTGTACCCAATCCACACGCCAAAAATTCCCAAAATTCCGCAGGGAGATTTAGTAAACCTTTCAAATTTACACGTATTTTGGTACTGGGTGTTTTCCATGCTTTCAAAATATGTTACATTTTTTTTTTTTAGACAATCCCGAAAAAAAAAATATATCCCGATTGTTTTTTTTGAAAACCGGGGCCCTCACATTCCTTTCGGGGACAAAGGCCCTTATTTAAAACTAGATGGAAAAAGTAGGGCGTTGTTAGACTATGAGCAAGCTTGGTGAGTTCCCGGGAAATTTTTCATTTAAGTTGATTGATATTATTTCAGTTATTGATAGAATTTTGGATAAGGGGCGTCAACGAAGGGGCACAATGGCCACTGTAGCCCATGATAGGGTTGGAGGATAGACCCCCGCTGTCTAGATCCAGTTTAGGAAAGGGGAGGAAGGGGAAAGTTACCGGGTAATCAACAATGGGTCATCACTATCATCTTAGACTTTGGGGTTTTCCTAGTTTATTTGATGACGAAGCGAAGACTTGAATTTCACTTATCCGGAAAAATAGCCGGGGTTTTAAATTTTTATTTATTTTTTTCTGTTTGTTCGCTCCCCACCGGGAAACGCATGCGATCTTTAAGAAAATTTGGGGGGGACCTTCGAAAATTTTGAGCTTAGATCTGCCATTTTTTTTGTACAACGAAAAACTATTCCTCATGAAATCGTACTTTAACGATTGTTTTTATATTAAATTGATATTTCCGTTTTTTTGACCCCACCGGGGAAAATACTACTCCGACTTAATGAAACTTTGTGGGGAAGTTTAAAATCACTGAAAGTAGATATGTTATGATGGGGCAATCGAAAAAATTTTCTCAAGAAATCGTACTTTTAGGGCAACGATAATCAAAACCATAAAAGCCCTCCCGCAACGCGCTAGAAAAAAGTTTGCGAAGGTCCCAGTATTTTTTTTCACCCTGCGTTAAAATAGATTTTAACCAAAATTTGGTGATTTAAAATCTTGGGTTTTTTTTATATTTTTTTATAAATGTAAATTTAAACCCCTTTTTTTGTACCACTTCCCGGTTTAATTTTTTGGTAGATTTTTGCGCGTAGGGATTTTTAAAATTTATAAACGAAAAAGCTTGTACATTGTCCGAAGTATGCTATTTTTGCTCCCTTGTCAGGTCTACATGTACTGGCAGTTTTAGCACAGTTGGTATAAACGTCACATTGCAAAAAGTAACATGGGGATTAAAAAAAATATATATTGCACAATTAACAATAACAATCAAAATAAATTATAATATGTAATATTGTAAATAGTTCAAAGAAAAAACGCGAGAGATTGCATGCACAAAGAAATGGGGGGGGTGGCATTCAGAAGTTTTATTTGTACTTTAAAAAGAAAAAAGATACCTGTTCAAATACCATAGATTTTTCTTTTATCTACAAAATTAAAAAAAAAATCAAATTTCATGTATGACCTCAAACTATCAAATTTTTGACTGCGGATACACGTAATATTGCGAAGCCTGCGATCAGTGGGTCAAGAGAAAGAGGTCGGCCGCCTTGCCTTGGTCGTGGGGAACATGTAAGCGATGGGAACGAGTTGTTCAAGTTTTTTCACCCATTTAGGGCCCCCGGTAAACGAATAAACGCGTAAAAGCATAAACCCCCAGAGCAACTTAGTGACGTGTACTAAGTTTGATTTAAAAAAAAACAACAACTGTGAACGTCAATAAAAATTTTTTTTTTTTGAATTGGTTTTTTGAGTCCTGAGTAGAATTTTGGGCCCCGGGGATCGCCCCTGTAATCGAAAGCGAGGAAAGATAAAAGGTACATCTTTGCAAAGATCAGCTGCTAATAGAGGGTTTTAAACATCCCCAAAATAGGGGGGAGTCTGGCGGACTAATTCCCCTTCCCCTTTACGACCACACCCAGACGACGACAATGACGACGACGACAATAAAGACCACAAAATAAAACGCTTTTCCTTCCCCCCCATACCCGTAACTGGTCTAATAGCATTGGGCCTTCATCCCATTCCCCATAGGCAGAGTAGCGCATCTGACCTAACTTTACTATACACTTTACAAATAATCACGAAAATTGTTTTTTACAACTTATTTATTATGTTCTTCGTGCGTTCTTATTTTTCAATTTTCACTGACCTATTAAAAACACTAGCTCGAGTGTTTTTTTTTTCTTCTGACGGGTTCGCGCTTAACCCGGAAAACGGCAGGGGATCTAGAAAATTGTAGGGCCCTTTGAAATCCCTTAA
The DNA here is from genome assembly GCA_024449915.1 of Sweltsa coloradensis. NCBI lineage: Eukaryota > Metazoa > Arthropoda > Insecta > Plecoptera > Chloroperlidae > Sweltsa > Sweltsa coloradensis. The sequence goes on from JAMZAV010001742.1 coordinate 11,308, forward strand.
CTTAACCTGCCCGTTTTTGGTAAATCGAAGAAAAATTTTTCATGAATTCGTATTTTACGATTTTTTTTCATTTTTTTAAAGCCCATTTTTTTGTGACATTTGGGGGGCGATTTTACCAAAAGGGGGGGGCTACAACATTTATATTTACATGGCATTAAGGTATGGGGGTAAAGTGCCCTTTTTTTTTTAAAAAAAGGGAAAAAGTTTAGCCGGGAAACAATAGAAATAAAAATTTAATAAGTTTTTTGAGGGGTTTAAAAATTTAAAAAGTAACTATGAAAAATTGACAAAATCCCTACAACGCGACAAAAAACAAAAATTAACGCCTCCGATAAATAATTTATATTTAGTAAACCATACAATTAAAGCTTATTATAAAAAAAGTCCTAATTTAACAAAAAATTTTTTTGTAAATTTAACTTTTAAAAGTAAAGAGACCTACCATACTAAAAACTTTCAAAAAAAACTCATCCCCTCAACGCGACTTAAAAAAAAGTGTACGTAAAACGGGCCTAGTTAAAACATAGTAATCAAAAAAAACCTGTACATTACACATTTTTTTAAAGCTTAATAAAAAAAAATAAAAATAAATAAATTGTATTTAGATACCCACTCTGTTCATAATTGAATTTTATTTGGTGAAAAATTAAAACAAAGTGACCGAACCCAACCTGAGGCTCCGACGCAAACGACAAGTGAGCGATAACCCAAACCCAAAAATCTTTTTTTTTTTGGAAATATAGCTATCATGGGAGGACAGTGCGAACCCCGCGGATCAAAGCCAATCAACAAGGCCGATTAGAAAAACTTTGAATTTATTATGTCCTCGTTGTTAGGACGGCTCAAAAGTACCCTTTAAAATTACTAAAACAAGAATGGGGGACTAAATCCAAATCAGAAGTTTAAAAACTTTGATTTGGGGGGAATCGAACCCCGACCTTTTGCATTGGAAATTAATCAAAATAAAATGTATTATAAATAGGCATTTGCAGATTGAAAGGGCATTCAAAAAAAAAAAAACCACATAATCTAAGATAAAACTTCACGAAAATGACCCTTTCAAAAAATAAAAACTTTAGCTGTGATTTTTTAAAAAGAATTTTTTATTTTGATATCATAAATTTGCGAAAATTGACATTTTGGTAATTCTTAAACAGCTTGTCCCTTCTTTTTATTCCACATAGAACAAAAGCATCATACCAAACTAAAATGGCCTTTATAAAAATCGTGCTTAATCTGTGCAAAAATACACTCAAAAACGCAAAATAGCATTCCCCAAAACACACCCCCTTTTCGGTAAACGTTATTTTGACCAACCACTTGCCCCAAAAAACAAACAAAAATTGATTACCGAAAAGGCTTTGATAGAGTACGTCAATTATGGAAAAAAAAAAAATTTTTTTTTTTGGGTAAAAATTCTCCAAGGGCCGGGGGCATAAAGATCGTCCCATATACCTAGCTCGAAAAATACCAATTTTTAAAATTTTTTTTTTGGGGTCATGGTGGCACAAAATTTTTTTCTGATAGTTTCAAATTCAAACTATTTTTACCTGAATGAAAGTATTGTTTTGGGTTTTTGCGGGTGAATCCCCTTTAAGTCTAAGTAGTTCACGTTTTTATTCACCCTTGGAATTGTATTCATTGGTCAACAATATGTCAAAATTCAATACCCTGAGTATGATGTTTTGGAAAAATCTTTGACCTCTCTAGCCCTATTCATTCCTCCAAAATAAAAAATTTTCGCGAAAAATTTTTAAATTTAATTTTTAGTTAAGACATATCCAATCATATTCCTACCCACAATATTGTTGAGCGCTAAGCGCTTTGACTTGATTCGGGGGTCCCCCCCGTTTGAAACCCGTCGAGACCGGGAATCCGATGAAGGGGTTTTTTTTCTTTTTTTCCCAGGGTTTTTCCCCGTCTTAAGGGGAAATGCAAAGGGAAGAGTCCTCTTTAAAAACCCCGGACTTCCTTTACAATTGTCCTATCCGCAAAATCCCCATCGGTTAAATTGATGTGTATAACCCCAAGCGGGTAGGCTATCCTAAAAAAAAACTATTAAATTTATATATTCCTGTATACCCCGGTCTAAATATAAATTTTTTTTACCTTTCGAGTTTTTATTCCTTAAAGGAAAGTTTACCCTCTTTAAATCAAAAAATATCTTTCAATCAGGGTAATAGCAATGAAATTTTCAATTAAATATTAGAAAAATTATAGGGTCCCAGGCAAAATCCCCATAACAAATTACATGGGGGCGATCTTAATGCCGGACCTTGGAGATTTTGAACAAAAAATATTGACCATTTTTGACGTACCTACAGCCTTTTCTGTAAATCCCCTATTTTTGTTTTTTTATTTGGGGAAGTGGTTCGGTCTAAAAACGCTGATTACCCAAAAATAAGTGTGATTTTGGGAAGAATATTTTGTGTTTTTTGTGTTACTTGTGACAGTTTTAAGACACGATATTATAAAGGGCTTTTAAATTGGACGAGATCTTGTATTAATAGAACAAAAAAAAAGCCGTTTTAAAACCGATTTAAAATTTCCCAAAACCCCCCAATATTTGCAAATTTTGGAAAAAACATGAAAAAATTTTTGTAAAACCAGTTACAAGATATTTATTTTAGTGTATTTATGATATTATATTTTGTGGTATTTTTTTTTTTTTTTTAATGGGGGGTAAAGCCCCTTTTAAATCATATCCCATCCCTTTTCTTTCATTCAGTAATCCCTGAATAATAGTTGGATGCGGCGAAGATTCCAATCCTACACTGAAGAAAAAAAAACCCCAAGCTTTCTTTTTTTTTTTTTTTTCTGTTTTTATTATTGTGTGTATGTTAACCGATTTCCCCTAAACCAAAATCAATACGATGTAATTTTATGGTTTTCCCGAAATCCGAACTTAAAATGCCACGTTTTTTTAGCGCAATCGGAAAAATTTTTTCCATTAAAACCAACTTTGATTTTTTTTCGTTTTTTAAAAAAAAATTTTTCAATTAAACACCTACATACTTTTCCCATTTTAAAATTTTTTGACAGAAACCTAATTTATGATCTTGTATTCGTGTGAAATTTGAACGCAATCGAAAAAACTATTTTTCATGAAAATCGAAAATTTTCATTTTTTTTTTTTTTAAAACAATTCTTTTGATTATAACACCCCACATGCTTTATCCTATTTTAATGATATTTCCACAGAACCTTAATTTTTTAAAATAATATGTTTTTGTAAAAAATTTGAGCACAAACGAAAAAATTTCTTAGAAAAATTTTAATATTACGATTTTTTCCCTTTTTTAAAAAATGATTAATTTTAAAAAAATAAAATTAAGTTCATTTTTTATTTTAAATTTTAATTTTAATTTTTAAAAAAAAACTTCAACTTAGTAATGATTTTGTAACAGAACAACGAAAATCCGATAAACATGGCAGTTCAAAGCACCCAAATTTCCTCATCCAACAACGCGGCGGGACTAAAGGTTTCCCAGTAATTTAATTATGGTGTTCCCAATTTAATAGTAAATTTTTATATAATTGTTATAACAATAAATTCTTTAATCATTATTGGTATGAGGGTATTGGATCCCATAACCCCACACTGACTATCCTTTTCCCCGGATGGGACAAGTCAACCACAAAAATAATTATAAAAGATCTCGTCGGAGGCAGAAACGTAAAGTGCCTAAAAAATTTAAAATTTATGAGAGGCAATAAAATAGGGCAATTTTTAGAGATTTGGTCCAGGTGCATAGTTTTTCGAGAAACGAGAATGAAACAATGACAAAAACCCCTTATATGAAAATAAAATTTGTTCCCAGAATAAAACAATAACTGTATTTATACCGGCCCTAATAAGTGGCCATGGTGATATCGAGTTATTATATAAATCAATAGTATGGTCGTTTTGAAGTTTGAAATTTAGGGCTCCTACACTAATTTTTAAATAAAATTGCAGGTTATTGATTATTACTAATATATAATATTAATTAATGCACAGAGCCCATTGCATGGACGTTGACGTCACATGCATTAATGAATGAATTAATGTCTAGAAAAAGTTGTATGATGAACGACCTCACAAGATAAACATTTTACACTTTACTGGTCATTGTGTATGACCTCACATTGACCGCATTAGTCCGGATGTTAAGGGATATATTTGGGGCATACCTTGCATTTTTTGATACAAGCAAGGCACTTGGCACACGTGTTCTAGGGACCATACCCTACTAATTTTCACTTGGAGCCATCGTGATATCCCGTGCAGGCACCCGTTATGGCATGTTGCCTACCCCTGCTGGTTTGAAGGGTTGATTAGCAAAACAATTCGGTGTTTGGTGATAGAAACTTGAAATTCCACCAAATAGGGGTAACATTAGGCTTAACATACTGGCTACGGGGAACTGCGGATTTCTTCATAGTTAAGGAATGATTGGCGTTATAATTTTGAGGGTTGAACATTTGAATTAAATTTTTCTTGATGACACCCTTGGTTTAATGTTGTATTTCTACGTTAAAGTACTTCCCGAAATCTTCAAACAAATGATGGTTGCAAAAAATATGACTAGCGACCCTAATTTGGTCATAATGGCCTGATGACATAATGACCTGAGGAATGACCTGTTCGAAAAAAGGGTAAACATAGTCATGTGACCACTCTATTTAAAGCTTAGACGAAGTAGATTCATATGAAATAAATTTAAACATGCCATGTTGACCTGTGACCTTTATCGTCCTTTATTTGACCTTGATAACTGTTTCAGCATGACTGCACACTGTATAGCCTACTTATACCTCATCCAAATGCATGTGATATATTAACACGTTTATTTATAAAATGCACTCAAATGTAAAGTATATATCAATATGATATTAGGCTGCATTGCAAACGTTTTTTACTGTCGCGTTGATGGATGAGCAGTTTTATACCATTGAACCCTTTTATACTATACTTTTACTTTGTGTCGTTTTTAACGTGTTTTCATAGAATATATATCATTTTAAAAGGAGTACCGAGCTCCTGGTTGATCGTTATGGTAATAAACTTTTAGATTAAACATTCATTAAGAGGAAGGTAACAATTCACCCATTGTGATTATAGTACTTTATTAATCAGTTATGCAGGGAAGCAAATTTGTAAAGGTTTTGATTTTTTTCACTTAAAGGGGTATTCAACCGCTAAACTTAAAAATATATTTCATTCAGGGCAGCTAGTTATGAATTTAGAAATTAACAGAAAAATTATTGGGTCCACCATTAACCCGACAAAAATTGTCAAACTTGGAATTTTTCGAGCTAGGTCCCATCGGCAAAAATCTTCCATAAGAAATAACATGTGGACGATCTTAATGCCTCGTGACCTTGGAGGATTTTGATCCAAAAAATATTGTCTATTATTGACGTACTCTACAGTCTTTTCTGTAAATCCTCTATATTTTGTTTTGAAAAGCAAGTGCAAGGGCAAGTGGTTCAGTCAAAATATGCAGATAACCAAGAAGAGGTGTGATTTTGGAATACATATTTTTGCGTGTTTGAGAGTATATTTGTGCCCAGTTTCAAGACATTTTAGATTGTTATGATGCTCTAGTATCTATGTGGAATAAAAAAGGTGCAGGTTAAAGCCGATTTAAGAAATTTTCCAAAACGCCAATTTTCGCTTTTTATGGATAAAAAAAATTGAAAAATTGATATCAAATCACAGTTACAAGATATAAGATTTTAAACGGTCAATTTAGTGTAGTAATATGCCATAGATTATGCGGTAAAAAATAGTTTTTTGGGTTAATAGCACCTCTCAAAAAGTGCGACTCACTGGCAGAGCTGTGTACTTTCATTAAAGTTTGAGACACTTGCATCATCCTCCACATCCTTTCTTGCACCCGCACCCTGCATCGTACTTACTCCATACATGCTTCAGCAGCAATTGTAAAATGGTCCACACTGGCACCCATCTGCAATCATATCTTATCCCCACTCAGAAGGCCAAGGCAGCTGTTGTTGTAGGAAGAAGAGTTTGATCCCAGACGTGTACTCCTTGATAGATTGAGGATCGAATGTGCTGTACTAAGGCGTCTTTTGTCGGAGGATCGTTTCTAGCCGTCTGTTTTACTGGGTGAAAAGTATTTTGCGACATTCATTTACGGTAAGTATGTGCTTGGTCAAAAAATGAAAATTAACATACACACATTTGTTCTAGAATATCTCAAGCGTACATTTTTGTAACTCTTGATATGTGATATGTAAAATGATCTCTAATTTTATTCAAAACTACTACAAACATCTTACAGTCTCAATGGCAGCCTCCACTTTTTCAACAATAGCTGCGATGAAACCATCTGTGCTATCAGGAAACGCTCTCCAAGCATCGAATGCAGACTTTCTCCCATTACCATCACGAAAGGAGGAACCTTTTCCATCCCGAAAACGCGTGGAACATAGGAAGTGCTAAAGATTTAATAAAATAACCTGTAGATAATTCAAATCGGTTGCCGGTATTCTATTTTAGAACATAGTCAATACGGTTATTTATATACCTAGATAAGCTGCAACATGGTGTATGGCGACATACTGATGGTTCCTTCCAGTCCCCAGATACTCCTATAGCGCTTCAATGCCAGTCATTTACGGAACACAGCTGATTGCAAGGACTAGCACATCAGTAGCAATATTGATATATGCTGGAGGCTAACAGCCTAAACAACTTCTTTATTGCATGAATCACGTAGAAAATTTTGCCATCCTTTGGTAATATTTGTAGTTGGAGTTACGCGTCTCCTAAATGTTTGTCCCGTGTCATATTCAAAGCACAGACGCTAGTTCGTTCTTGAGGAAGGGAGGAAAGACACTGTCTACATAATCTTGGAATGTAATTGAGTGGCCCGGGTGTTGGGGGGGGGGGGGAAGGGCCCAACCCATATCACGTATTTTTGTATCTACAGGGGGGGGGGGGCATTTACTAAATAACTTTTTTGACTGGTATTCAAAAGGCATTTCACTAGATCCAATATGGTACAAGATCTCAACGCCCCCAATACCGACAAGGACGATGAGCTTGGTACATTTTCATGAGCAAAAAGAACGCAGCCAGATCACCAGATCGATGCCAGCATGTAGCTATGTATAGCATACTGAAGAGAATCGCTCTTCGCCAATCGTCATTTTGGCCTTAGATTTATGAACAAGAGGTCAACTGGCTGTGCTAAAGAGATGAAATGTTTATTTTATGTGGTCCATAAAATATTTAGCAATGAACTACTCATGCCGCGCCACCAGAGAGTGAGAAAGTGAGCTCTCTCGGAAAATGGTCCCAAAAAGAGCGCGATTTAAACATCTGTTATTGGTTGATTTGTATTATTTATGTTCTTTATATTAAAGTCATACTGCAGTACACTTCTAGCTAGTCACATTTTGGTCCAATCATAAAAAACGTTCATTTTACCTAATAAAAGCGGGGCTGAACAAATTACGTGTTAATTTTTACTTTATTGATGAGCAAATAGCGATCAGTTAGCCACTGATTGGCCACGATTCACCATTGGGATAGGAAAACATAAACAACGCAATATTATTAGTACTATTATTTTTTTATGGTTTATTACCTTAACGATCTACCAGGAACTTGGTACTCCTTTGAAACTGATATATTCTATGTAAACACGTTGAAAAACAACGAAGTAAAAATATAGTAAAAGAGGGTTCAATGGTACAAAACTGCTCATCCATCAACGCGACAGTAAAAAGCGTTCGCAATGCAGCCTAATATCATAATGATATATACTTACATGTTGAGTGCATTTTATAAATAAAAATGTTAATATATTCACATGCATTTGGATGTGCTATAAGGAGTATACAATGTGCAGTCATGCTGAAACAGTTATCAAGGTCAAATAAAGGACGATAAAGGTCACAGGCCAACATGGCATGTTAAATTTATGTCATATGACTCTGCTTCCTATAAGCTTCAAATAGAGTGGTCACATGACTATGTTTAACCACTTTTTCGAACAGGTCATTCCTCAGGTCATTATGTCAACAGGCCATTATGACCAAATTAGGGTCGCTAGTCATATTTTTTGCAGCATCATTTTGTTTGAAGATTTCGGGGAGTACTTTTTATGTAGAAATCCAACATTAAACCAAGGGTGTCATCAAGAAAAATTTAATTCAAAATGTTCAACCCCAAAATTATAACGCCAATCATCCCTTAACTATGAGAAATCCGCAGTTCCCTGTAGCCAGTATGTTAAGCCTAATGTTACCCCTATTTGGTAGAAATTTCAAGTTTCTATCACCAAACACGAATTGTTTTGCTAATCAACCCTTCAAACCAGCAGGGGTAGGCAACATGCCATAAACGGGTGCCTGCACGGGATATCACGATGGCTCCAAGTGAAAATTAGTAGGGTATGGTCCCTAGAACATGTGTGCCAAGTGCCTTGCTTGTATCAAAAATGCAAGTCAAGTCTCTTAACATCCGGACTACATTTACGTTTTAACGGCTTTTGTGTAAAGACCTCACTTGTAATGTGTGTATTCACTCGGACCTCTAATTGTATTGAAAAATCACGGACCTCACTCCTTATTTAGTATTCACCCATACACAAACGCATGTTATCGAAAAATGATTATGATATTCGTGTTCCCTGACGTCATATTAGTCAAAGTCGTCATTGCCGCAATTCTCTATCTCTGCTCGTTTGGCGTGTCTCAGAATGTCTGTGTGTATTCACGGACCTCACTTGTTACGGTTTGCCAGTATGCGTGAGTGTGAGTGTGTGAATGTGAGTGTGAGTGTGAGCGTGAGCGTGAGTGTGAGTGTGATGTGAGTGTGAGTGTGAGTGTGGGTGTGGTGTGTGAGTGCGAGTGCGAGTGCGAGTTCGAGTGTGAGTATGAGAGAGTGTTCGTGTGTATGCAATATGCATGTCTGTGACGAGTTCAGTTCGTGTTGTTTATTTACATTCGAGTCTATGGTCAAGCTGCTTGACTTTTGAGTAGGCCACATCTCAAGTTGGTTCCAAAAGTTTTAATGTCGCTCAATTGCCTAGTATTTTGCTCTAAAGAGTTAAGCGAGCAATTGCGCGACAAAAGAACCCTCTCTTGTATTGTTCTGTCCGCGCGAATGTGGATACAAGTGACTCCTTTGTCGTACCGGACAGATCTATACCCGAGCTGCACTCTTGTCAATGGGTCTAAATCCACGATGTTTAGGAACATTTTTTTTATATACATAACATCATTTCTCTAAGAGAGTTATCAATCGACAGTATATTACACAATTCTAGCCTCTCAGAGCGTCCACAGTCCTTTCTATTCGTTATGAATCTCGTTGCCCTGTTCTGTATTGATTCAAGCTTTGTTATGTTTACCTGTGTGGTCGGATGCCATGCAGGGCAACCGTAACGTAATTACAGATTTGATCAAACTTATATATACAGTTCTTTTAACACTAGGTCGAGCATTATGTAGAGTTCTAGATAAAAATCCTAGGAGTTTGGCTGCTGTATTTCTCACAATCTCTGTGTGAATGTTCCATTTGAGGTCCTTCGCAACTGTACACCCAGGATTTTCATCTCTGAAACAGTGCGGATAACGTTTCCATTTATCACGTAAGAACAGCTCAACCTAGACTTCCTGGCAGTTGTAATTGACATGTGGCTGGACTTACTGTGATTTAATGCCATATCGTTGATTCACACCACATTTCAATGTTCCCCAAGTGCGGCTTGTAGGGTTTCTTCATCTTGTTTTGATTTTATGACTCTGTACATTGTGCAATCGTCAGCGTATTGGCGGATGCTTGAGTTGGTGCATTGTGGTAGGTCCATCATGTAGATGTTAAACAATAGGGGTCCTAGGACTGACCCTTGGGGTACCCCAGACGGAACACCACACACGCTAGAGCACGCACCGTCATAGATCACACGCATACTGCGACCCACTAGGAAACTGCTGATCCACTCGACGACCTGGCCGGAGATGTTATGACGCTGGAGCTTGGCAAGTAGCCGTCGATGAGGGACCCTGTCGAACGCCTTCGCCCAGTCCAGAGAGATGACGTCGATCCGCGTACCCGCCACTGCATCCAGCGCTTGTTGCCAGTCGTCTATGGCCCCAGTGAGCATGGTGACGCATGATCCTACGCGGGAGAAACCCGTGTTGCTGTGAGTTAATCGCCCCATGTTGTACAAGTGTGCCATGATTCTGTTGTGACAACTCGTTCCATGATTTTACCGACAACAGACGTCAAGGAAATGGGACGATAATTCTCAACGTTGCACCTCTTCCCACTCTTAAACACCGGGACAACGTTGGCCTGTTTCCATTTCTTTAGGAAGTTTGCATTGTTGCATCGATGTTTCGAAAACATGACACAGGGATGGAGATAATTCCTTAGCACACTCATGTATTTTTTAGTTGGTATGTTGTCAGGTCCCTGGGCACCGTCAGGTCGCAATTTTTTTATTGCCCGGGTTATTTGAAGGGGATAGAAAGGAATTGATTGAAGGGGGGTGTTTTGTATGCTTTGGAAAATATTGGGGGGCAGAGATTGTTGGTAGAAGTAGAAGGAGAGAATTTTTTTTTGAAATTTCGTCTGGAAACCCTCGGAGATGATTTGCGGATTGCTAATGTTTGTAAATTGTAACCAAGGCTACTATTATGCAATGAATTAATAAATAATACACAGACATTTTTTTTTTACTATTTTTTAATTTATTATTTATAGTTATTATTATTATTATTATTATTATTATTATTATTATTATTATTATTATTATTATTATTATTATTATTATTATTATTATTATTATTATTATTATTATTATTATTATATTTTTATCATTTTATTACGTAGGCTACGATATAAATTTACGTCATGTTGGTACTTTTTTGAATTTACCGCTTTTTTTTCATTTTTTCACTGCCTTGCAATGATTTTTATTTGCGATTTAACGCTGTGAACAGGCTGTAAAAGGAAACGATAATTTATCGACGTACAAAAATAGTACTCGATAATTATTATCTTTAGTCGTTTAAAGATTTTTTAGTGGGAAATCGCTTTCTATGGGAGAAGGGTTAAAGCTATTTAGTTACGTGATCGAAAAGTTACTTTGTAGTTTAGAGATAACGTAGAATCGTTTTCTATCGTTATTTTTGGATTTTACGTGACGCACGCGGGAAACCTTCCCAAATTTTTTAAAAAAGGGGGACAAAACATTCCAAAAAATTTATGGGCCTATACTTTTTGGCCAATATTTTCAAAAGGGGCTAGAAAAAATTAGGGGATAAAGACTAGAAATTTTTCTAAATAAAAAAAAATAAAAAAAACCCAACAGAAGGGTTTCGGGAAAGGTAGATCTACACTTACGCGGCTTTACCCTTTGACGGACATGGTCTTAAAATATTTGAAAAAGGGCAAAAAATTTTAAAGGGGCCTGTTTTTTGACTTATCGAAAGCCTTGATAAAATTAATAAAACCACCCTTCTTCAGAAAAGGGAAAATCTAAGGAAAATTTTGGGGAAATTCCTCTAAAAGGGGTTCCCAATCTTTTCGAAAATAGACAGAAGGTTTTGAAAATAAACCTGCATAAAAAGGGAAGAAAATAGAGAAAAAAATCTTTTTCATCAGAGGAGCACAATTGAAAGGGGAAATTTCCCCACGGGGGTCCGCCCTTGGGTTCCTACCATTTTTAATTTGCATACTAACGTTTTGCCCTGAATGTGTTTTTGGGATTTTAAATTTTAAATTTTTGGCGGATGATAGTTATAAAATTTTAACTCATGCTGAAAAAAATGAACTGGAATTGTCGGCAAATTATTCTATAAAGGGAAAAATAACAAAGGGTTTTCAAGTAAATGACCTTTGTATTAAATTTTCAAAAACAGTACAAAGTTTAATTTTCCATACGAGAAAAGGGTAAATTTATAAAAAATTTGAAGGTATATAGTAGGGAAATGTTTGACACGGAAATATCCTTTGTATCAAAGGAGCTAAAAGGGAACTTTTTAGGTTTTTTTTCTTAGACAGCAGCAAAATGGAAACACATGTAAAAAACCCTAGCACCCAAGCGAGAAAAGAAATGCTTTGTTTTAAAAGAAAATGAATCTTTTGGGTTAAGGGACAAAATTTTAAAGACCCATTCTTTTCATACTTTCATGCATTATGCCCTTCGAATTAAATTTTGGGGGAGCCCTAAACCGACAGTAACAAGATATTTTTTCCCCTACAAAAAAGGAAATAAAGAAAATAACGAAATTTTGGGAATGGGGGGAGCGTACCCATTTTAAAAAATGAACTTTTCTACCCAAAGCCATGTTTTATACATTTATGAAGTTATAACTTTTATTCAAAAAAATTTTTAAGTTTTTTTACCTGAAATTTCAGAGGGCCATTAAAAAAATATTTGGGAAATAAGAAAAATTTTAAGATCCCCTAAAAGAAAATCTTTTCGATGCGACAAAAAAGGGTTTGGCAGTATCGGGCATTTCCTTTAAAAATTTTCCTTTCCCACCCAGAAAAAAAAAACCCTTTAATGTCATTTTAAATTTAAAAAAAAAAAATTAAATTGTTTCTCAGGGAAAATATGTTTTTTTTCAGTGGAGGAGTTTAAAATTGGCTTCTCAAATCAAAGCTAAAGAAAAACAAAGGTTATGATGGTTTTTTTAATTTTTACTCCTGTGAGGGAATAGCGGGAACCCTGTTCGGGGGGTTTGGGCACAAACCAAATTTAAATTTAATAAAACTGTTTATATTGGAACAATCTGTTTTAACTGATTCCCCAACACACTTGCAAAAAATGACAAAAAAATACTTCCTTAAACAATGTTTTTTCCCTATTTCATAACAAAAACCCCCCAGAGGGGTCTTACCCCCAAAACCTTGTTTATGTGCATATGCAACAAGGTAAAAGTCTCTAGTATGAAAACATAGGTAAAAAAATCTTTTACTTTCGGGCATCCTGAAAAAAATGTCTGCCCTCAGACATGGAAAAAAATTAATGATGCCAAAAGGGGCCCTAAAATACAAAAAACCCTTTTAGATATTGGGGCCGTTTCCCTGCTCCAAAAAACGTCGAGGTTTTTGGGGTAGTCTCGGTCTGCAGCGGGATCGTTTTAAAATGTGGGCTTGTAGATTTCCACAGTAGTAACAAATTTCCCTTTTGTTTTAAAAATTTCGGGAAATGGTTCTGAGTTTGACCCCCATTTGCTTGATGAAACGCTGGAAGTATTCTTTTAATCCCTGGAAATCGTTTCACTTGATGTATGTCTTCTGGAATGGGAAAAATCTGCTATGGCTGCCCAATTTGCGTTTCCCTGGTCTAACGTCCCCTCACTATTTAAAAACCTAAAAATTTAAGGGTTTTTTGGAAAAAACTTGCACTTTGTTGGGCTTAGAGCCCAAATTTGCGCAAATGGAAGAGTTTCAAATACTAGTCTTAATTTTAATCATCTTTTTCGAAAAAATTTGCGAGCTGCTATGAGAAGACGTCGAGGTAACCATTGAAACCCTTGTTGCGGAAGGGGGCCCTAGGCATTATTGATCTTTGCGCTGGAATTCTCGGGGGCCATTCGTAAAACCCAAAAACATCATGCTTTTCAAACGCCCCAGTTTCCCAGGATAATAAAAGGGGTTTTAAGCTTTTGAAAGCATCTGTCAGCGGAATCGGGAGATTCCGTGTGCCGGGTCCAAAATAGTGAACATTGGCACCCAACGGGTTTCTCCAGCTGAAAATAAATTAGAGGCAGGGGTAGAGTTTTTCCAGGGTTTTGTGCTTTTAACTTCGGTAACCACTACTAGAGGGTTTTTAAACCTTTTTTCCCTTGCGAAGGGGGCAGTACTGGGCGGAAAGGTGGAGGTTTCAGGGCCAATCCCGGCTTTTTTCCAATTTTGGCCCTATCGGGGCAAATTTGTTTTCCTTTTTTGTCCCCGGTTTGGGTTCGGGTATGGTTTAAAATGAACTGGACGATTTTCCTTCAATCTCTTGAATGTCCTTTTCCCGAAAGGGTTGGCCCCAAAAAACCTTAAAGAACAATGCGAAACAGTCGGGGAACTCCCCTTGACGAGCTGGTGCACTGCTCAATTTTCCCTCACTGGTTAATCCGGGGCCCACCCTTAAATTTCGGGGTTTTTTAGTTTTTTGGCTTAAAAGGTTTTAAAATTTTGTCACTGAAAATGGTACGCTTCTTGAACCGGATCTTTATTTTGCGATGCAAACCCCTTTGGGGGTAAACTGATATCAACCCATTAGGATTGCAGCCCGGAAGGGTTTTGGGCCCATCCATCCTGGATGTAAATCAGCGAGGGATTTCCTGTCCAAAAGGGGGTTCAATGTTTGGCCAAACCCCGGAATTTGATTCGCGAAACCCAAACTTGATAAATTTCATAGCCCTTTTTTAAAAGAACACATTTTTTTGAGGGAAATTTTGAAAGGGAGGGAAACAACTGGTGAATTTCCATTTAAAAAAAACGGAAAATGGGTTTTCGTTTTCTGATAAAAAAGTTGCCCCCCTTTTAAGGGGGGAAAAACATATAAAGGTTTTTTCCGGGCCCCTGCCGACAGGATCTCCATTGCCCGGGCTTTGACGGGTTACAAGGGGAAAAGTTGATATCCCCTCCCAAATTACAACCTTTGTTTTCGACATCAGCAAAAAATTTTCCCAATTTGGGTCAAACCGGGGTGTAATCGTATCCCCAAAACCAAACGGGCGCTGCCCAGTAGGCTCCCCGGGAAAAACCCCTGTACGAATGCCCCACTTTGTTGACTTTTAAAACCCAGTAAACGTAGGGGGTCTTGGCTCTGGGCAATCTTTCCCTAAGGGGCCATACTTCGTACTTTAAAAACCTTTGGGTTCTCCTTCGTTTTTCGGGTAGTTGGGGTTTAGTAGGAATTTGAAAAGTTTTCACATTTGGTTTATTGACTGTTTAGCTGTATTTTCCCCGGGAAAATCGGATGGTGAATGTGGAACGGGGCGGGGTTGAAATTTTGGGCTAAAACGTCAAATTTTGGTCGCTGGGGTGTAGAGCGTTTTTAAGTGAGTTTGAATTTGAATTTTCGGATCCCCGGGTTTTACGCCCTTTTCTGCTTCTTAAAATTCTCAGACGTCCTTGAAGAGATCATCGGGGTCAAAGTTTTTTGTCGGGACAAACGGGGAATACAGCGACTGTGAAGAAAAAGGTCCAAATCAGAATTTGGCGTTGGTTTCACCGAAGCTCTTTTTGGTTTCCTCGCAGTCCCTCGAAACTTCTTGGGAAAAATAGTGAAGTTGGTTCTGTTTTGTTGGCCCCTATCTGAAAATTTTTCCCTTTCCCCACCCCCGGCCCCAATTTTTCTAACCCAATTCCTTCTCGAAGGCGGCTTTGAAAGGGACCAAGAAAAGTTGGCGATTAGCACTCTTTCCAGCATCCCAATGTCCTGCGCGCTTACCAAATTTTTTTTTGGGTGATTCCAATTTATGAGTTTTCGGGCCCATCGGTGGATTTTGGGAAACGTTTTCCAATGATCAATCCATTCACGGGCCTTCCGCCCACTTCCTGGGGCCACAAAATTTTTTATTTACCCCTTTGGGCAAGATCCAGCAAAAAACCATTTTGTTTTTGTTGGCTATCAAGTTGTCGATGCTGCGTTGTTGGGATTTTGTGATAGAAAATTTTCATCACCCTCTCTTCCTTTTCCTTCCGTTTTCTATCATGGTTTGCTTGGTGCATGTGGGTGATAGTGGCGGGTTTTCTGATATTTCTGGTTAGGAAGCTGACCCTCTAGCTATTTGGGTTTTTGGAAAAATTTTGGGTTAACCCAGGTTTGGGGAAAAAAACGTAGCCCTTTCGGGTTTGGGTCCTTGTTCAACTTTTTGTTCTAGGCGTACGGTTTTTGCTCACCTGTTGTGATGCTAAAAGTCGAAATCAAAAACTTTCGGGTTTGGTTTCCCTAGTTCTTCCCCCAAGTTTTGACTTAGGCTAAAGCTTTCTGGATGATAGGCGAAGACTTCTTTTTATTGACGCCGTTTTGGCCCAATAAGCAATGCCCCTTTGGGTTTCTCGGCGTTTAAAAGTAAATGGGGAAAATTTGCATTCGCCAGGGTTTAAAAGGCTTTTATTTTTGGGGGTTTGACGGGTTTTAAATTTTTGGGGGTTTGTTTTTTGAAAAGGTTTTTTCCTACCCCAAATTCTGAAATTTTAGCGGGAATAGCGGGAAAAACTTTTTCTGGGGGTCGGCACGAGTTTAATCTTTAATAAAACTTCATTTAGGACAATCTGTTTTAATTTTGTATTCTCAACAAACTTGCTATCAATAAAAAAAAAACTTCCTTTTTCTTTTCCCCAAAACATGTTTTTCCTAGTTTCAAAACAAAAACCACTAGAGGGCGTTTTACCCAAACCGTTGCTTTATGTGCATTTAGGCAACATAGGAAAAAGATCTCTAACTTTCCAAATTTTTTTTAAATTTAAATTTTGTTTATGTTATTATGTTGCGCGCTTGGGATTTAGGCCCTTTGCCGTAAATTTTTTAAATTTTTCCCCTAGATTTATGGGGGGAAAATTTGCATACTAAGCTTTTTTTTGCCTTTTTTGGGAAAATAAAAATTTGCATATATAAATTTTAAAATTTTAATTTTAGAAATAAATTTCCCTTTAATTTTAATTAAAAAAATTTAAAAATCAAGCTTATTTTTAAATTTGCACATTGATTTTTAATTCAATCAATTTTGGAACACCCGGAAAGAGCTTAAGGTTAGAGAAACATTCAAAGATGATTTTTTTCAAAATCCAAATCCATACTAGGGCAGAAAAAATAATTATTTTTCAAGGAACGGTTTGAATGGAGTTAATCTCGCAGTAGACAGATTTTCGAAATTTTGAAAGGGTTTTCGGGTTTGGTAAGGGGCCATGCCTTTGTTTTCGAACAGAGTTTGGGTGTCTCGAGAGAGGGGTTGGGTGGCTGTGAAAAATGGGGGGACCAAAACCCCTTCATTTGGGGCAAACTTTTTCGAAACTGCTAGGAATAAATAATAAATAATAATTATTATTTTTTATTATTATTATTTTTTATTATTTTTATTTATTATTTTTAAATTTTTTTTAATTATTTTTTTATTTTTTATTTTTATTTTTATTATTATTATTTTAAATTATTATTATTTTTATTATCATCTTTAAATTTTTATTATTAAATAAAACTAAATAATAAATTTTCAATCCAGACTTTAAAAAAGGGCCAAAATTTCCGGGCCAAATCTTTTTTATTAATTTTGTACTTTTTAAAACAATATTTTTTAAAATTTCAACGTCACTAGAAGGCGGTGGCCATGAAAAAATAAATAAACAATAAAATAATCGTTTGTTTTGTTATTATTGTAAATTTTTATTTTATGTAATTTTTTATCCAAAATATTGTTGAGAGAATTTTAAAATAGAGGGCGGAAAACAATTTTGTTTTAGTATTGGTAGGGGTGTGCAGAACAATAACAACCAAGACGGATGGAAGGGTAATTATCAATCACCTTTTAAATGTAAAACGGTTTCATCAGGGAGGGAAAGCCACTGAGTGTGTCTAACACCCCCCCTTCACGGGAAAGGTAGCCTGGGCGGTTTTTTTCCGGGGAAACTTTTTTACTTTCTAGGGAGGGGGGTCTACAGACTCACTTCTGTCTGTGTAAAGGGTGGACGTTCACGAGTGGAATAAAGAGTCTTGTGCTAGTTATTAGTTCAAATTTAAAAATAAACATTCAAACTTTAAATTTTGACAAAACCAAATTTTTTGAAACCCTAATCTGTATTTTTTTTCATCAAAAAACTTAGGCCTAGGCTTAAAGGGCTTCACAGTCGAGCCAGAAAAATTTGTAAAGGGCCCTAATCACTGGGAAAAGATGCTACACATACGAATTTTTGAGTTTGATAAGATTTTTTTGACTCTTTTTGTAAGGGGAGTAAAATTCAGCCTAATTGGTTTTTTGGGGTTTAAATTTCTGGCGGGGCCCGGGTTTTTTTGGTTTTTTTATTTACTCTTTGTATCTTCAAAACCCAGGAAAAAAATTACTTTTTTTGTGAGTTAACCAGATAAGCCTAACTTGGGTCCAAATTTTCTTGGAAAAAAACCCTTCACGTCAGAAACCCCCCAAAGGGAAAATTTTAAGAAACCCTTTTGGGTTTTTTGGCCTTGTTTTAATATTTTTTACAAAAGCTTTCACGTAAAAAAAATACAGGAAGGGGTTTTAAACTTTTGATTGGTAAAAAATCAAACCAAATTAGGAAACGCTCAGTTGGACCTTTTGAAAAGCGAGAAACCGTCCCATAGCTAGACCCACTTTGAAAATTTTTTTTAAATTTTAAAATTTCAACTTTCGCTCCCCCACAGGGTCATGTTTCCAATGTTTTTATTTTTCCCCAAAGGGTATTTGGGAAAAACCGTGTGAAAAACTTTACTTTGGGTGGAAAAAATCCACCGCCATCTAGAAAACCTTGACCCCTTTGGGAAAACTATTTAAACTCTTTGGAAAAATAAATGACTGTTTCCCTCAAAATTTTTTTGATTACTTCTGGGTGACAGGCATTAAAACTTCGGGGCGTCTTTTCTTTGCCATGGCAACTTTATTTTTGTTATAATTTTTTTCCATTAAAATATTATCGGATCAAAATAAAAAAACCTTTTCGTGCCAGACGGACATTCTAAATGTTTTGGCTATCTAGTTTTGCCCGCCGTTTTTTGAAAAAAAAATTTCGTTTTAATTTTAATGAAAACTTTTTAAACTTTTTGAACGTTTTTGCCACAAAATAATGGCATTCAATCAAAGAACGAAGCTTGCGGATGGTAAAAAATTTCAACTCGATCCCCCTCCGTTCAAAATTTTAGGGCCCGAAAACTACAAAAAAAAAAAAAACAAAAAAACCCCCAAAACAAAAAAAACAAAAAAAAAAACAAACAAAAAAATAAAAAACCATAACAAATTTTTTCCGGCAAGTCAAAGGGAAGTTTAGTTTCGCTCGTTTAAACTATATATGAATTATTAGTAATTAAAAAATTGGGTTTTTTTAAGCTAAGCCCGCTTTTTAAGGACATAGTTTTTGATACATGGGCAGTTTCGAAAAGTTTCCCCGACGGGGGTTTCGAACCCAAAAACCCCCGGGCTTAAGGGCCATAGCTATAAAATTTTTAAAGGCAAACCGGGGAAACCACAGAAAAAACCCCTTTACGGAGCTGCTATTTTTTTTGTGATTTTTGGATTTTCATGACAAAAAACCAAACAGAAAGACTGCAATGTATTTTTCCCAAATTGAAAGAAAAAAATCGCATGGATAAATCCAATCCCCGCTATCTCCCATGAGTTGGAAGTTTTATTTTCTGGGTTCAAACCCCCAGTGGGGCCCAAATTTTTTCGACAACTGCTTTGTATCAAAAACTATTCCTTAAACCCGGGCCTTATGTTTAAAAACCAAATTTTTTTCCCTATTTCCCCAAACCTCATGGGAGATGAGCCCTGATTGGATTAAATCCATGCGTTTTTTCAAAATTTAAAACAGCAAATTTCCCCCGCCCTTTTCTGTTTTTTTTAGCCCTAAAGTCAACAGTACAACAATGCAGTTCGAAAAGATTTTTTCTGTGGTCCGGGGGGGGGTTTTTTTAATTGGAAAAGTTTATGGAACTTAAGCCGGGGGTTTCGGGTTTTCAAAACCCAGTCGGGGCAAACTTTTTTTTTAATTTTATTATTTTATTAATTTTTATTATTTTTATTATTTTATTTTTAAATTATTATTATTATTTTATTTTTTTTTTGCCAAAATTCAATAAAAAAATTGGGAAAAACAAACCCACTTTTTTTTGACCCCTGCTTTTTTAAACAGTCTACCTGGCCCACTCCCCTTCTGGGAAAATTTTTCTCAGCCATTAAGATTCATACCGGGAGGGTTTTTTTAGCGCGCGCCGCAGTGCTAATCGGCGGACAGAATCTAAAACACAAAAGTAGATAGAAACCCCTTTCAAAATTTTTTAAAAAGAGGCATGTTAAAAGGCACCCCAAAATACCATTTTGGGTTTTTAAATTTTTTTTTCCCCAAATAAATAGAAAAAAATTTGTGAATATGACTGTTTTTAAATAATTTGCCCTTTTTTTAAGCCGTCTTTTGGGGTAATGCATGAACGGATTTTGTTTTTAAAAATTTCATTTGGGTTTGTTTTTTTGGCCTGCTTGTATTTTAAGAACTCACTATAAAAATGATGATTGTTACAAACTTTTAATTTGTGCGACATAAACAGGTTTCATAAACCCGGGGAAAGGGGATTTTTGCGGTCATAGTGGGGGTTTTATCTAGCGGGGGAAAGCAGCAAAATACTTGCACTCAGTTTTTGGGTTTTCTCTCACTCCCCCAAATGACTCCCCACGAAGGAAAAAGGGGCTCAGGTTCTCTGGGAAAGGGGCGACCGTAATTAATTTTCCCCTCAGTAAACAAACCCCCATGTAATTTAAACAGCAATTTTGTAGCTTTTTTTTTTAAAAATTCCTTTGGAAATGGCAAATACGGAAAATTCTTTTTGCGCTGATTTTTAAAAAAATTTTTTTCTTTTTTCCCCCTAGCTTTATTTTAAACCATAAAAACCCCAACACATTTAAAAAACATTTTTTTCATTTTAAGGGATCGTATAAATTTTGGGTGTGTAATGGCTAGGGGATTGTGGAAGTTAATGATTACATTAAATTTGGGGTTTAACTTTAAAAATAACATTTATTTACTTTTACCTTTAGAACAGATACAGAAAAACACATCCTTTTCCCCAAGCCAGCAGTAAGAAAATTTCTCCTTCATTGTTCCCATTTAACAATCCCCTCTCCCATGGGGAAAGGGGTGATGGGTTTAAAAACCCCAGCCTTCTAGATTTCCAATGTCAGGTTTTCCAAAAGTAATAAAGTTGGGGCACTAAAGTAATAAGAGGATTTTCAAATCGACACCGCGGGGAAACGAAAAATTTAGGGCCCCCACTGCCGGGCGGACCTTTGGCCACATGAGCTCTTCCAATATGGTTTAAACAAAGCACCTAAAAAAAAAAATAAACCATTTTTTAAATTGCCTCTGTAACTCAGTGGTCAGAAATGGGAAGCCCGGGTTCGAGTCCAAGGAGATCCTTTTTTCTTCTTTCTTTTTAGTCATATACCATTATAATAAACCTCATAGGGGTTCAGTATTTAAACCGGGTTTTTTTCGTATATAAAAGAATATAAAAATATTAATAATATAATAATAAAAAAATCATAATAATAAAAATAAAATAATAATAAAATTAATAATAATAATAAAATTTAATAAAATAAAAAAAATGATAACAAATAATTTACAAAAATTATGCTTTCGGACCCGAATTAAATTTAAGAGAAATTATAACATTTACGGGATGTTTCTTTGCGCGTAATGGTGAATAATTTTCATTATTCTTTTATTTCCCGGGCCCTAGCGTCATCCCCCCCCCCCCTGGGGGATGGGCATTTTTATCTTTTTTTTTGAATGTTTTTCTTTTTTTTTTTTATTGAATTTGAAAAGTCATCCACTTTAATGAGCTACTGGGGAAAACAAAAAATAATGCAAAATTTTTCACCCTTACGACGCGACGAAAATCCTCAAGTTATAATTTATTATTATTTTTTTAAATACTATCAAAAAAATCATTCTTACCGTAAAAAAGATCTGATATATAATTTTATCCAAAAAAATATAAACCCTCTTGGGGGGGCCTATTGGTTTTCCAGCCGCGTGCGGTCCTAAACGTTTTGGCACTTATCGTCGGGGGGGGGGGGGTTTTTAATTTTGCAAGTGGGATAATTTAGGGGACCCCACGAAAAATTTATTTTAAAACCCCGTCGTAAGGGTTCTTTTATCGATTTGAATCGTTTTTACGGGGCATGCGAGACTATCGAGGGGGGGTCGCAGATTCACAAATTTACAAAACATGAAAAAAAATCACTAATTGAATAAAACGTGGAAGTGAAAAAATAAATATTTTTTTAGATTTCCCCTGAATGAGCTTTGACTTCAAAAGGAAGTAGAAAAAATTTTTTTGTTCTCGTTTTTCAATTATTATCCCCGATGATTCCAAGCCGATACGCCTGTCATTTTATTTTTTGTCCCAAAAGGATAACAAAGGTGCGAAAACCCCGCCGAATGCCTGAAAAAGTCATGGAATTCCCCCACCATTGGTTGGAAAAAATTTTAATTTGTACCCCGAACTACACAGACAGCTTTGTTTCCCTTTATACGTCTTTGTCAAAAGTCCGATCACAGTATTCCCTACGGTTTTGCTCAATACTGCCTTGCCTTTTTTTTAAGTATCTGTTTGGGGGATCCCTGAAATTGTGCGGGTTTTTGGGCCCTGTTTGGGGTTTGTTGTTTTGTTTTTGTAGTGGCTGAACGTTACATTTTTTGTGATTTTTTTTTGAAATGGGTGTGTTGAGCCCCGTGTTATTTTTTAGAACCCAAATTTGGGTTTTTCACTTCGGCCAAAACCCTGTGGGGGAGCGGAGTTCCGAATTAAAAAAAAGTTTATCGTTCTTAAATGGGGTTTTTGTGTGGTTTTCTTTAAACTGTGCAGGTATTCTTTAAACTCGTTCGTAAACTCACGTTTTTTAATATTTCCTTTTTCGCCCCCCTAAAAAATGTTTTTCTTTTTTATTGGCGTATTAAAGACATTTCTCTTGGGGGGTATTTTTTCCCTTTTGGGCCCGGGAAAATTTTGGGTAATTTACCTTTATGCCTTGCCAAGACGCCCTGCCTTTTCACAACAAAAAACTCTAGATAACGGTGTTTGAAAGGGGGGACTTTAAGCTTTCTGCACGTTAAAAAAAAAAACAAAGGGGCGGGAAATTTAGGCAAAGGCGAAATAAAACAAAGACAGGTAGCGATGAAGACCCAAACTGTTAAAACCTAAATCTTTGTCACCCAACCCCTCGCCGTCAACCCCGCCGCAGTCTACCCTTTTTCCGTCACACCCGTCGGGCCCTAACCCAGTCGCAGCTACCCGTTGCTGGGCGCACCCCTTCTGACCCCCCGTCGCCGTAACCCGTACAATACACCCGGTTTTCTTCACACCCGTCGCCCGTCAAAACCCCGTTCCCCAGTTCACCCGTTGCTGTCGCACCCGTGCCGTCAACCCCGTCACCCGTCACAACCCCTTGCGTCACACCTCCCCCGTCAACCCGTCGCAGTTTCACCCCTTTCTGTTTACACCCGTTTCTGACACAACCCCTCGCCTCAAACCCCGTCCCCAGTCTTTACCCCTTGCTGTCACAAACCCCTCCCCCGTCCCAAACCCCGCGCAGTTCACCGTTTCTTTTCGCACCCGTCGGGCCCTCAAACCCCGTCACAGTCACACCCGTTCGTCACACCCGCGGGCCCTCAAAACCCCGTCGCAGTCTCAAACCCGTTGCTGGGTTTCCCCCCGTCGCCGTCAAACCCAGTCACAGTCCCCCCCTTTTCGTCCCCAAACCCGTGCCGTCAAAACCCGGGCGCAAAATCCACCCGTTGCCTGTCGCACCCGTCGCCCTCCCAAACCCCGGTCACAGTCCATCCGTTCTGTCACACCCCCCCTTTCCCCCCCCTACCCAGTCGCAGTCACATTTCCCTTTTCTGTCACACCCGGGCGCCGGGCAAACCGTCGCAGTCCAAAACCCCCTTTCCTGTCGCCCCCGTCCCCCGTCAACCCCGTCAACCCGTCAAACCCGTTTTTTGTCACACCCTTTGCCGTTTCCCCGTCCGTCACACCCGTTGCTGGGCACACCCCTCGCCGTTTAAAACCCCTCGCAGTCTCCCCCCCGTTGCGGGGCGCACCCGTCGCCCTCCCAAACCCCCCACAGTCAAACCCGTTGCTGTCAAAAACCCGTCGCCCTAACCCCGTTCCGTCACACCCCTTGCTTGGGGGGCACAGTCCTCACGGGAGTCACCCCCTTTGCTAAGGAAGTATCATTGGGGAATGAACCAAGGGAATTTTTTGATCTCGTTACTTTGTCGGCGAACGTTGGCCAACGAAACCGCCTTTGAATCACCGGCAGACGAAATTTTTTGGGTGTAAATTTTTTCTTTAGACGTATTGGGGAATCGATAAAAATAGCCCTATCGGCTGCACGGGGTTTTGTGGGCTGGGAAATAGTCCCCGAAAGGGCCGTCGTGGATATTTTTCTATATTTCTTTTCAAATGGGCGTAAGGGTAAATTTAAACACCGAGTTTTCACAGACGGGCCCAAATCGCACCCCCAGGTGTGAACACCGCAGCAGTTTCGGGGGCTATCCCGTTTCGGGAGGGGGGCATTCTCCTTTTGGAAAAGTTTTAGGGGCTGCAATCAAAAAGCCCGCCCTGGGGCCCCAAAAAACATATGCGAAGTACCCCCGAAAAAGTAAACTGATGGGTTTGAAAATCCTGCTTGATTTTAGATGGCGGTTTGCTTCAAAGGGAAAAAGCTGATCAGCCATCAAAGTATGGTGAGTAGATCACACGGGTGGGCCCGTTTTCATAGTCCCTTTAATGATGGTTGTTGGGGCCAAAAAGATCATAAAGGGGTTTAAATTTTTAATTTTTTCTCTCTGGGGGGGTTTCCATTTTTTTGGGGGGCGACGAAAAAAAAATGGGTTTTATTTGGTGTTCGAAACAAGTTAAATGTAAAATTTTGTGCCCGATCGGAAAAACTAGCCCAAAAAGTACCCCTAAAAAGAAAACGCCTGCTAAAAAAAATTGGGCCCGGGAACTCTACGAGATGGAGTAGACCCAATCGTAGAAGGATTTATGACAAGCATGGATATGTAAAGGCATCAAGTACGGGAAACTAATTGCCGCGGAGATAGCAGGGTACAAGAAAAAGTAGAATCCAGAACCTTTTGTTGACTTGGGCGTCGAAAAAAATTTAGGCAGAAACACTTGTTAGTAACTACGCCCAAGATTAAAGAAGGTTTGCCTCAATTCAAAATTGAAAAAACATCCCCCTACGCAAAGAAATCGGCGGGGAAAATTTTCAAAAATTCGAGGGGGGATCACTTTTTGCCATAGGGCCCCTAGGGAAGGGGAAAAGTTGGGGGACCAAACCCCCCGAAAAAATAAGAAAAATGCCCGGGAAGAATCCCTAAATGGGCCACTTTACGTTTTCCCGGGGATCACCCTAAATGCGCCAATTATTTTTTTAAGGGGCCAAAAAAGAATGAAAAAAAATATGGTACCTGAATTTGAATCAGCGGGGTATTTGGGACCCATTTATGCAGGCGGTCAATTATATGCAGACCACGCCCGAAAAATATCAGGACGTGAAAAGCAACGTTTGCCCAACAATCAATTTGATTTTGCGAAGTTATTGGGGGCAAGAGGGTTTTAAATTTTTCTCTTTAAAAAGTCAAACAAGCGAGGGTTTTCGGGCGCTGGGTTTTGGGGACATAAAACACTTTGGGAAAACCAAATTTTAAAAAAATGCACAAAAAAACCCTGTTTAACGTGCCCCGGTGTTTTTTCCCCCAAAAAAAATAGAAAAAGGCGAATGCGTAAAGTGCGCAGAGCCCGATTGTCAACCCCTAGTAAAAACCCTACAGACCCCAAAAACAAAATCTAGTAGTGTTTATTCTGCCCGACAAAGATTCGGCCCGAATTTACAGCAACCAGAAAAGCAGGGCGATTTTCTATCAAAATTTTGAAAACAGAGTTTCCTAAGTAATCTTCGGGCGGGCTGGGAAGACCGACATAAAACTGGAAGAGAAAACAATTTTTTCAAAGCGGGGGGTTTGTAAGTGGAAAGAAGTTCGCCCCAACCTCAAAAATGCATCAAAAAGGGGGCGATATGTAACAAGAAAAGGAGGCCTTTTTAAAGACGTTGTAAGGCCCCTTGGGGGTCGACTTGCTCTATAAGATCACGAAATATTTTCCCCCCTGATGCATTTGAAGGGGGAAAACCCAATGAGCAAAATTTCCCCTAAAAAACGGTTGAGAAAAATTTTTAGGCAAAACCATAGAGAATTTGGGGGCTATTTTCGACCCCCAATTTCTCCATAAATTGGGGGCTAAATCCCCATGGCTTTATTTTAAAATGACGGAATCGTGGAAATGAAAGTTCCCCGTTCGGAAAAATATGGGCCCCACTTTACGCCATTTTGAAGAAAAAAGTAAAATTTTGGGGAAAAGAAAAAAGAAAAAAACGCCGATAAAAGTATCGACACCAAAAAACATGTATTTCTATCAATTAAAAAGGGGGAAATCACGTAAAAAGGGCCCATCGTAAAATGCTTTTTTTGCAGTGTGGACGCCCCTTGGTGTAAAAGTCGAAAAAAATTTAAAAAAACGACACGTTTTTGGAAAGAACAAATGTTTTTCAAAATTACAAAATTTTTTTTTGATTTTTACTTTCCGGAATGATTTACCCTCCGCCGTCCCGCTCAATGCCAATCAAAATCCCCGCAACATCCCTCCCAAAACGCAAAACCAGCATTCCAAGAAAAAAAGAGGTAAAAAGAAGAAACAAAAAGAACGGGCTCGAGAAAATAAAATCAAGATAGAAAAAAAAAGAAGGGAAATGAAGAGTAAGCCGACGGGGCGGTGCGAAGAAACGCAAAAAAAAAAGAGTCGCTGGGAGATACGCCCAAGAGGAAAAAATGTCAGGCGTAAGCTGTTGTGGTATGTTAAAAAAATTTTAAACAAATTTTTTAAAACTTTTTCTTTATAGGGGGAGGGTTTAAAAAATTAAATTTCCCCTTTGGGGGGGGGGGGAGCACCCCCCCCCCCCCAAATTTTGCCAAAGCTCCCACCTCCCCTCAAAAAAAACGCACAAAGCCTGGCTGTGGTGGAGAGTTGGGAAAAAAAAGAACACATGGATGCGCTCTCATACTGACCTCAAAAACCGATTCATTTAGGGGTTGACAGAAAAAAATAATTAAAATTGTATTAGATAAACATTAATTTTTCTTGCCAATATTAGATCACAAAAATATTAAATTTAATTACAAAGCCCATGAGCTAAAACTAAAAGTTAAACCTTTTTCAAGTATTTTTTACTGAAAAAAAAAAGATGCAAATCTTTGTTTTTAAAAAAACCACCCCCGAACGAAACCCCGATATAGTTAAAAAAAATGGTTTTTTTCCAAAAAGAATAAAAAAACAACATACCACAGTCCCCGCATATGTAAAGGGGCCCGAATGATAAGATATTTTACCCCCTTGTTTTTTGAAAATTAAAGAAAAAATGAAAAACCTCAAACAGATTTTACGGGGGCCGGGAAACGAAAACCCGGGGACCAGATGAATTAGTCCCGTATTAAAACCCCGGAAAACCCCCCTACCGTAAACTGTATTTTTTATACTTATATTTTGGGTATAGGATTTTGGTAAGTGACGAAGTGGAAAAAATATCAATGGACCCCCGATCCCCGAGTGTTCCGCTCAGAAAAAGAAACCCCAAAATTTTTCCCAAATTTTAGATGCCCCATGCGCACCCCTTTGAACCCGGTCGCCGGCATTTGACCGGAAAAAACGGGTTATTAGTTAGTAAGCTTGCACTCGGGGGGGCCAGTGGCCACCTGCAAAACCCCCACAATTCCTCACTTTCCCCAGCCCCTTTTTTTATTTGTCTTTAAAAAATCGTTTTTCTTTTTTATTTTTTTTTTTTATTTTAATTTTTTTCTTTTTTTTCTTTTTTTTCTTTCTTTCTTTTTTTTCCTTTTTTTTCTTTTTTTTTTTTTTTCTTTTTATTCCCCCCCCTTTTTTTTTTAGTTCAAAAATTTAATTTAAATTTTTAAAAATTTTTTTTAAATTTTTTACCCAAAAACATTGTTTTAATACCTTGTTGTTTTAGGGGCCCCATTTAGAATTCCCCAAAAATTTACTTATTGTTAGGCATTACGTATCTGCACGGGTTTTAAGTAGGGTTTATTTTAAATTTTTCCCCCTTTTTAAAAACGATTTTTCAACTGAATAGGGAAAAACGTTATAAAAAAAGTTGGGGAAGGCAATCGTTTCGTCCGGGAGTTTTTTTCCCTTTTATTTAAATTTTTAAAAAAATCCAACCTGTACTTCATATTTGGTTTATTTCCCCTTTTTTTTTTTAGGTGGGGCAGAAAATCATATATTGAGTATTTTTTCTATAAATCCCAAAAGGGCATATCAAAGAAATTTTCAGGTTGGCAGAAGCTCATCACCCCTTGGTTAGATTTGATGGTAGCCGCTGATTTTGGCCCTCTTCCCTAACCCCCGGGGCCGGAACGGAGAAAATGGTTGGTTTACAGTTTAACTCGAAACGATATTATATTTATTTTATTGTTTGGGCATTGTCCCATCCTTTCAAACAAATTTGGGCTCAAACCCAGCCCTTTTGCATTGTTATTTGTTTTGGAACTAAAGTTTCTATCTAAAATATTTTTGTCATAAACTTTTGGGAAAAATGTTTTCAAAAGGTTCAAAGGTTTTCGAGTACTATAATACATAATACGTAATAAATTATCTCCCATAATTTTTTTTTTCCTTTTAGTGATTTTTGGGAAAGGGCGCGAATCGGATTCCTATAGAACCAAAAAAAACGGGAGTGAATTGGTTTTTTTTCAAAATGGGAGGTGCAATAAACAATTTAAAACAACACACATCACAAACTCTCAGCCCAAACAGAATCTCGCTCCCCATTTGCATAATCAATTATTTGCATCAAAAAGCCAGGAAAAAGAAAGGGGGAAAAGATAAAAGGCATATAAAAAAGTTTGATGGCCATGGAAAAATTTACCTTTTTTACGGGGTTTGAACGACAATAGATCTTTTGTTGGGGGTTTTGATTTAAAACATTTTGGTTCCCACCTTTTTTTTCAAATTTTTGACAAAATTGAAGCAAAGTTGGGGGCCCGGGTTTTAATGCTTGGGTTTACGGGGTGAAAAGTGTTGAAAATTAAAAGAATTTTTATAAGAATTTACCCATAATTTTCTACGATTTATGTTTGGGGCATACACATTCTCCAACCCCCAAAGGGCCCTGATATTGGGGTAAATTTTCCCTTGGTGTTTATTTAATTAAATTTTTTGTGTTGACAAATAACAACGTCTGCATTTATTTCTGGTGTGTACGGCCTACAATACAATAATTGTAACATGATAAAAATTGTTGGGGTTTTGGGTTTACAAAATATTTTTTAAACAAAGAGTGAATTTTTTGATTGACTGGGTAAACGGTGTTTTATTTATGCGGGTTGCTTTGTAGGGTAGACACCAACCTATTCAAGCGCAAACGGGGGGTTTAACTCTTGTTTTCTAAAAAAGATAAATGGTGGGAGGCAATCAAAAATGGACAGGGCCCAAAAATCGCACGCGGACCCTTTTTAACAATAGAAGACGGGTTTGGAACGAACGCCCCTGCTTCCCGATTAAAATTTTTAGTATGAGTGGGGAAAAAACCCTTTTAGGGGTTTCTTTGCAAAATTTTGACAAGCTTTTTTTAATGTTTGAATAATTAATTTTCGAATTATGTTTTTTCCCCAAAAATTTGGAAAATTTTTTAAACAGGTTAAGGGGAACAAAAACACTAAAAACAATTTATACAAGCTATAATAACACGATTCCAATTTTAATTTTTTTACTGTAGGAATTCAACACCTTAATAATAGGCCATCAATAAAAATTTAGTTTTTTATACGATAACTTAGGCATATTTTAAAATTTTTCTTTCTAATTATACTTAAAATTTCATTTAAAACAAAAAAAGTAACGAAAAAACACCTAGTTATGTTTAAAAAAACACAAAAAATTACCTTTTAAAAAAACTTTTTTGGGGGTTTCAGGAGTTTTCACTATTCAAATCCCAAAATTTAAATACCCCGTGATATCGGTTTCAGGTTATTTGCTTTAAAAAATGCAAATTTTTTTTAATGACTGAATATTTTTATGGATGAATAAACCCCCTGCCAGGCGAAGACTAGAGGATCGGTTTTAACTACCCTTTTCCTCGACTCGGGCTTCTTTTGTCAAATTTCCATTTTATTTTCTAAGATTGTCTTTTTTCGGGAAAGGTCTCCAAATAGCCTCGGTCGCCTGCCTTTTGTTAGAGGTTTTATAAGAACCCCCCCCCCATGCGGAAGATTTTACCATCTACTTTCCGACGATAGGAAAAAAAGAAATACCCCCGGCTAGGATACTGATTTTTAAATCTAAATTATAGTTTTATTTGCTCGATTGTTTATGTGCAGTCTACAACACCTAATCATTCATCTCAATTCCCAATTTGCTTTTCATTTTTATTTTTTATTGCAGTTGTTCAATTTACTATTTTCAAAAAGGTATCCTGTATGTTTGCTTTAAGATTTGATTTCGAATGACAAGTCTGTTTGTTTGTTTTTTTGGAGGAGTCTTTAAACATTTCTATACTTGGTGCAAGTATGTTAATTTATTCATCTAATACTGTGTTAATTTTGTGTTAACTCAAGTATAATATTTATAATATATTCAATATTCAATTTTTTTTTTTTTTTTAGTTTGTTTTGTTATACAGGACGGTGTTCCACTGAGCTTGTTCTATTTTTCTTTGTTATTGTTGTAATTACTTCGCACAACACCGTAGTTGTATGAAATGTACACATTGTTGTGGTTTAAACCACAGACAAGCATTACTTTAAGGCTTTGTGGACCGAAGCATATAAAAAATGAACACATATATTTTTTTTATATATATTTTTATTATTATGATTATGACTATTATTATTATTATTATTATTATTATTATTATTATTATTATTATTATTTTTATTATTATTATTATTATTATTATTATTATTATTATATT
Organism: Sweltsa coloradensis; assembly: GCA_024449915.1. Classification (NCBI taxonomy): domain Eukaryota; kingdom Metazoa; phylum Arthropoda; class Insecta; order Plecoptera; family Chloroperlidae; genus Sweltsa; species Sweltsa coloradensis. The sequence continues at coordinate 42,067 of JAMZAV010001742.1, forward strand.
ATTATTATTATTATTATTATTATTATTATATTATTTTTCTTCGTTTCTGCTCTCCTTTGCACCACCGAGCTCATCTTGAGCCAAGATGATGCGAGAGTGCACCTAGCGTGGGGACCCAACGGTGGTGGGGAACGACAGAACTCAGAGGCTGAGGACCTTCCGCACGATGTTGCTTGTACCAAGGATTGCAGCCTTCTGCATGACACGAACGTGCTTGTCCTTCAGATGGAGCTTCTCCTTTGCCGCTGACCACTCCTTGGTGACCAAACCGTTGACGGAGACGACGACAGGAACAATTTCAACGGACCTCAGCTTGTATATGTCCTTGAGTTCTACGGCGAGCGGCTGGTATTTTCGCCTCTTATTGGCTATTGTGCTGACCACATGGCTATCTGAGGGGATGGCGATGTCAATGATGGTTGCTGTTTGAGCTTTTTTGTCAAACAAAACCAAGTCTGGCCTATTTGCTTCGACCGCCCTGTCTGTGACATCCCCGTCTGGGCCCGGGGTAGAATTGGCCCAGAGCATGGCTCTGCTAATCGTAAAAGGCGATTCAAGAGAAAAAGTCCACCTCGCAAACATCAGCTAGAAAGAGCGGAGTATCTTACTCCCCGAAACTAGAGGCGAGCTCTGGCAATCGTCGCCGGGGACCTTGTCCCCTTCCCTTGACGACCCCCCGGCGACGATGACAATGACACACAACGAACGAAGACAAAGACGATGACGACCGCGATGTGAGAAACCCCCTTTCCTCCCCTTCTTACCCGTGGCTGGTTCTGACCAGCATGGGCCCCTCCTCCACCCCCACCCCCCCTTAGGCTAGAGTGGTGCATTATGACCTAACGGTTGACGCGTCCTTAATCCAAATAAACCAAAAACTGTCTGTGACGATGACACAGTCCCACAGCAGCTTAGCGTTTTGGTTGCGTAGGACTTGCTCGGGCCTACACTTGTAGTACGGTCTTTCCTCGTCCACGAGGTCGTGCTCCTTAGCCAGTGCTTGGTGTACCGCATTATTATTATTATATCATTATTATTATTATTATTATTATTATTATTATTATTATTATTATTATTATTATTATTATTATTATTATTATTATTATATAATATTCAATCCAGACATTAAAAAAGCCAATCCTGCCATCTTAATATTAATGTTGTACATTGTTGAACAATATTGTTTAAATTCAACGTCATCTAGAAGGCGGTGGAGCCATGAAAAATATAAATAAACAATATAATAATCGTTATCGTATTGTATTATTGTAAAATTTGTTAACTATGTAATTATTATAACCAACATATTGTTGAGAGAATATATAATAGAGTGGCTGAATGATTAGTATTGGTATCGGGTGCGCAGAACATTCAGAGCCAACAACCAAGGGTAATTATCAATCACCATTGATGTGAACGGTTCATCAGGGATGGAGATAGTGCGGGTGTGTCTAAACACTCCCCCTCTCGCGGGACAAGTCGTCTGCAGGGCTGTGCACGTACTCTTGCCCCTGGGTGCACGGCGACTTTCTCGGGAGGCGGGGTCAACAGGCTCACTCTCTGTCTTTGTCTCTGGTGGACGTTCACGATGTGGACTGTGCTAGTTACCAGTAAGATGATCTAAACTTAACATTAGCTTCTTACTAATAACTTATAACTTCCTTGGAAGGTTCTCGAAGAAGTGTCGAGGATTTCTTGGAATGACCTATTTTGAGGAATGTCAGCGCATCTCGTTCAGCTTTCGAGACATAAGTCACGCAAGGCCAGAAGATCTGAGAGTCTCTCAACACTTCATTGACTGACTGTTTGAAAGGTAAGACCATCCCAATCTTACCTGGTGAAATTGTACAAGTTTCATATATGGCAGTAATTAAATAAGGAACATTTTCAGTCCCTTACTGTTTCTTCTTTCACCTTAAGACCCTATCAAGCAGGGGGTACACTTTGTTTCCTATCCTTCTCTTAATCTCAATGCACCTTCCTATTACTTCTTCACTTAATGTCCATGTCAATGTGTACGGTTCATCAGGGATGGAGCCACTAAGTGTGTCTAACACTCCCCCTCTCACGGGAGAAGGATAGCTCTGAGCAGGGTTTATTTCCTGGGGCACGTACTTACTTTCTAGGGAGGCGGGGTCTACAGACTCACTCTCTGTCTGTATCCTTCTCTTAATCTCAATGCACCTTCCTATTACTTCTTGCACTTAATGTCCATGTCAATGTGTACGGTTCATCAGGGATGGAGACACTGAGTGTGTCTAACCCCCCCCCCCCCCTCTCACGGGAGAAGGATAGCTCTGAGCAGGGTTTATTTCCTGGGGCACGTACTTACTTTCTAGGGAGGCGGGGTCAACAGACTCACTCTCTGTCTGTATCCTTCTCTTAATCTCAATGCACCTTCCTATAACTTCTTGCACTTAATGTCCATGTCAATGTGTACGGTTCATCAAGGATGGAGACACTGAGTGTGCCTAACAACCCCCGCTCTCACGGGAGAAGGATAGCTCTGAGCAGGGTTTATTTCCTGGGCCACGTACTTACTTTCTTAGGGAGGCGGGGTCTACAGACTCACTCTCTGTCTGTATCCTTCTCTTAATCTCAATGCACCTTCCTATATTCATCCACTTAATGTCCATGTCAATGTGTACGGTTCATCAGGGATGGAGACACTGAGTGTGTCTAACACCCCCCTCTCACGGGAGAAGGATAGCTCTGAGCAGGGTTTATTTCCTGGGGCACGTACTTACTTTCTAGGGAGGCGGGGTCAACAGACTCACTCTCTGTCTGTATCCTTCTCTTAATCTCAATGCACCTTCCTATTACTTCTTGCACTTAATGTCCATGTCAATGTGTACGGTTCATCAGGGATGGAGACACTGAGTGTGTCTAACACTCCCCCTCTCACGGGAGAAGGATAGCTCTGAGCAGGGTTTATTTCCTGGGACATGTACTTACTTTCTAGGGAGGGCGGGGTCTACAGACTCACTCTCTGTCTGTATCTTTCTCTTAATCTCAATGCACCTTCCTATTACTTCATCCACTTAATGTCCATGTCAATGTGTACGGTTCATCAGGGATGGAGACACTGAGTGTGTCTAACACCCCCCCCTCTCACGGGAGAAGGATAGCTCTGAGCACGTTTATTTCCTGGGGCACGTACTTACTTCCTAGGGAGGCGGGGTCCACAGACTCACTCTCTGTCTGTATCCTTCTCTTAATCTCAATGCACTTTCCTATTACTTCTTGCACTTAATGTCCATGTCAATGTGTACGGTTCATCAGGGATGGAGACACTGAGTGTGGTCTAACACTCCCCTCTCACGGGAGAAGGATAGCTCTGAGCAGGGTTTATTTCCTGGGGCACGTACTTACTTTCTAGGGAGGCGGGGTCAACAGACTCACTCTCTGTCTGTATCCTTCTCTTAATCTCAATGCACCTTCCTATTACTTCTTGCACTTAATGTCCATGTCAATGTGAACGGTTCATCAGGGATGGAGACACTGAGTGTGCCTAACACTCTCCCTCTCACGGGAGAAGGATAGCTCTGAGCAGGGTTTATTTCCTGGGGCACGTACTTACTTTCTAGGGAGGCGGGGTCTACAGACTCACTCTCTGTCTGTATCCTTCTCTTAATCTCAATGCACCTTCCTATTACTTCTTCCACTTAATGTCCATGTCAATGTGAACGGTTCATCAGGGATGTAGACACTGAGTGTGTCTAACACCCCCCTCTCACGGGAGAAGGATAGCTCTGAGCAGGGTTTATTTCCTGGGGCACGTACTTACTTTCTAGGGAGGCGGGGTCTACAGACTCACTCTCCGTCTGTATCCTTCTCTTATCTCAATGCACCTTCCTATTACTCTTGCACTAAATGCCATGTCAATGTGAACGGTTCATCAGGGATGGAGACACTGAGTGTGCCTAACACTCCCCCTCTCACGGGAGAAGGATGGCTCTGAGCACGTTTATTTCCTGGGGCACGTACTTACTTTCTAGGGAGGCGGGGTCAACAGACTCACTCTCTGTCTGTATCCTTCTCTTAATCTCAATGCACCTTCCTATTACTTCTTGCACTTAATGTCCATGTCAATGTGTACGGTTCATCAGGGATGGAGACACTGAGTGTGTCTAACACCCCCCCTCTCACGGGAGAAGGATAGCTCTGAGCAGGGTTTATTTCCTGGGGCACGTACTTACTTTCTAGGGAGGCGGGGTCAACAGACTCACTCTCTGTCTGTATCCTTCTCTTATCTCATGCACCTTCCTATTACTTCTTGCACTTAATGTCCATGTCAATGTGTACGGTTCATCAGGGATGGAGACACTGAGTGTGTCTAACACTCCCCCTCTCACGGGAGAAGGATAGCTCTGAGCAGGGTTTATTTCCTGGGGCACGTACTTACTTTCTAGGGAGGCGGGGTCTACAGACTCACTCTCTGTCTGTGTCCTTCTCTTAATCTCAATGCACCTTCCTATTACTTCTTGCACTTAATGTCCATGTCAATGTGTACGGTTCATCAAGGATGGAGACACTGAGTGTGTCTAACACCCCCCCTCTCACGGGAGATGGATAGCTCTGAGCAGGGTTTATTCCCTGGGGCACGTACTTACTTTCTAGGGAGGCGGGGTCAACAGACTCACTCTCCGTCTGTATCCTTCTCTTAATCTCAATGCACCTTCCTATTACTTCTTGCACTTAATGTCCATGTCAATGTGTACGGTTCATCAGGGATGGAGACACTGAGTGTGTCTAACACTCTCCCTCTCACGGGAGAAGGATGGCTCTGAGCACGTTTATTTCCTGGGGCAGGTACTTACTTTCTAGGGAGGCGGGGTCAACAGACTCACTCTCTGTCTGTGTCCTTCTCTTAATCTCAATGCACCTTCCTATTACTTCTTGCACTTAATGTCCATGTCAATGTGTACGGTTCATCAGGGATGGAGACACTGAGTGTGTCTAACACCCCCCTCTCACGGGAGAAGGATAGCTCTGAGCAGGGTTTATTTCCTGGGGCACGTACTTACTTTCTAGGGAGGCGGGGTCTACAGACTCACTCTCTGTCTGTATCCCTTTTCTTAATCTCAATGCACCTTCCTATTACTTCTTGCACTTAATGTCCATGTCAATGTGTATGGTTCATCAGGGATGGACACACTGAGTGTGTCTAACACCCCCCTCTCACGGGAGAAGGATAGCTCTGAGCAGGGTTTATTTCCTGGGGCACGTACTTACTTTCTAGGGAGGCGGGGTCTACAGACTCACTCTCTGTCTGTATCCTTCTCTTAATCTCAATGCACCTTCCTATTACTTCTTGCACTTAATGTCCATGTCAATGTGTACGGTTCATCAGGGATGGAGACACTGAGTGTGTCTAACACCCCCCCTCTCACGGGAGAAGGATAGCTCTGAGCAGGGTTTATTTCCTGGGGCACGTACTTACTTTCTAGGGAGGCGGGGTCTACAGACTCACTCTCTGTCTGTATCCTTCTCTTAATCTCAATCACCTTCCTATTACTTCTTGCACTTCTTGTCCATGCCAATGTGTACGGTTCATCAGGGATGGAGACACTGAGTGTGTCTAACACCCCCCCTCTCACGGGAGAAGGATAGCTCTGAGCAGGGTTTATTTCCTGGGGCACGTACTTACTTTCTAGGGTGGCGGGGTCTACAGACTCACTCCTGTCTGTATCCTTCTCTTGATCTCAATGCACCTTCCTATTACTTCTTCCACTTAATGTCCATGTCAATGTGCACGGTTCATCAAGGGTGGAGACACTGAGTGTGTCTAACACCCCCCCCTCTCACGGGAGAAGGATAGCTCTGAGCAGGGTTTATTTCCTGGGGCACGTACTTACTTTCTAGGTAGGCGGGGTCAACAGACTCACTCTCTGTCTGTGTCACTGGTGGACGTTCACGATGTGGAAATAAAGAGTCTTGTGCTAGTGACTAGTTCCACTGCTAGTAATAATTAGAAATTTAAATTCATTGAAAATTTTTATTATGTTGTTTTATTAAGTAGTTGCCCTGTTGGTATTTGGTATTTAGGAATTAGGCTAGCCTCTTGCACAGCAAGAACACTATCCTAGGCTAGGCCTAAACCCTAGCCTAGGATAGAGGCATTAACCTTGTCCAAGAAGTTTGTCAATATGGGAGCTTGGTCACACTACAAATACGAAGCCTGCAAATGAAGGTCTAGCTAACTTATTATTTTTTGTATGTTGTATACTAAGCAATAGTCCGGTTGGACACTTACCATATAAAATCCATCTTTCCCTACCGGTAGCACAAATGCAAGAGGGTTATGCAGAACTTAAATATCTAGGGTAACGGAATGGAAAGACTGGGAAAAACATTACTTTGGTGTGCGGTCTTCGCCTCCGATTAGTCTGTAGGTACCGTATTGTTTGTAGTGACTTTAATCTAGACTTTCTCTTAACAAACCTTGAAAATTTTCAAGATTATTTTTTTCATGAAAATTCCCATCACTAGTTATAATATATGTTTACAAGTAAAAACACACAATGGCCCTAAGATATTCAAACATAAAGTTAAAAATTGAAATTTACTTACCTACTAATATGTTTCTTGGTAGGTTCTCAAAAATATTCTAGGATTTCGTAAAAATGGCTTAATCGAGGTACGTCACAGCATAAATTTTAGTTATCGAGACCTAAGTCGCACAGAGACCAGAAGATCTGAGAATTTCTCACACTTCATTGACTGACTGATTGAAAGGTAAGATCATCCCAGTCTTACTTGGTGAAATTGTACAAGTTTCGTATATATCGGTAATTAAAGAAGGAACATTTTATAATAAATTATTATTAATATTATTATTATTATTATTATTATTATTATTATTATTATTATTATTATTATTATTATTATTATTATTATTTATTATTATTATTATTATTATTATTATTATTTGTATAGACATAGGAACTGGATTCCAAGGGATTGATTTTAAAAAAAAGGAAAAAAATAAAAAAATAAAATAATAATATTATCATATTTACTCTCTATTAATCTCCTCAGGACGTTAGCGTTCCAATTCCTATTGTCAGTTTTCTAGTTTTGAGTATCGACTGCACCAAAATTACATTATTTTGATATTTCATTAAGGCCTTCTCTTTTCTAAAACTCACCAAACGCACTCTAAAAACCTAATTCTCAAAATTTTCACCTGCGGCGCTATTATGGAGGGCTCTGCCCTCAAACCTATTACGCATATCCCACAAAAGCAACTTACAAATTTTAATTCTCCCCCCACCCCCCCTAACAGATTTCTTATGGATGCCCTTGAACCATACCCGGGTAATTTTTCTACCCTAGTTACGGCCCCGAGTTTAATTTCTCGCGATCATGGTCGTGTGAAGTGATCCCTATGATACAATATCGCCCGGCGCGACAGCACGCGGTGCTTCCCCTCCCCCCCCCCCGGCCCCCCCCTCTCCTGGTCGTGATTCCCTCAAGACAAAGCTCGGCGTCATCTGCGAGTGACGCGCCCTAGCGAGCCACGCGCCGGACACCGCCACCCCACGTGTGACGACAACTGCAGGAGGGCGCTGCTTAGAAGGCGGTGAGCTTTGCTTTGCGGACAGTGACGAGCTGTGATCAATGATCTCTATATACTTACGTGGAGGGCGCATGCAATGCTTTAACCTTGAAGCCTACATGGGCCTAAAGCGATGGGTCTACAAGGCCTAACCCGATGGGCCTATCATCGACGTCCCTCGATTATATCGCGATTGCATTGCGATTGCAGTCTAGATGTAAATCTTAACGTCAAGATGGCGGTTTGTGACTAGCTCGTTTTGAGGATATGTTGACTAGTAGACCTACATTACAGTGGTCTATTATCACTTATCAGGGATAGCCCAGGATGCCCTAGGAATAGGGGTTTACTGCAGTGTCACTAAATAAAGTGATAAACACAGGCTAGTGACACAGGTAAACGAATCTATTACGTTTAGTTCTTTTGAATCTGCCGCTGATTAGGGACCTAACAAAAGGCGGACGGAAAAACTTCCGCCAACCTCCATCTTAACATTTGCCCGGTATATATCAGATCTCTACGTAGTAAGTATATTATAGAGCTCAGTGACTGTGATGCAGTGATTTTTAGAGAGAGACCTGTTCAAATTAACTTGGGTTAGGCGGAGTTAGAGGTATACTTTCCCTACCAGTCATGGAAATCCCTGATTATGGTCATGAAATTCCTAATTTAAATCCGGATAAATGTAGGGTTTTCAGTTTTGACCCACGTTATTACTTTTTTTTTTTAAATCACCATTTGAATGGAATTAATTGTACCTTCATTAAGTAATTTTATCAAATGATTAATTTTAAGAAAAAATTAACAATTAATTTCCGTGCAACAATAAAGAGTTAATAAATAAATGGTTTCTCTCGCTGGCTGGTGATTGGTTATGGTAAGGATGGTGGTGCTAAGAGTTTAGTCCGAGAGTGTTGGCGCGCGCTACTCTGATTCGGGAGGTCCCGGGTTCAAATCCCGTAGAGACCGGTAATCCTGGCTGAAGGTTTTTTCAGAGGTTTTCCTCAGTCGTTAATGCGAATGCAGGGGATTGAGTCCTCCTTAACAGCCCTCGGACATCCCTTCACAACTGTTTTAGCTCCAATATACCTAGTTAGACACATGACGATGGGCATGAATTGCACCCTGGGCAGGTTTCCCAACACAAAATTATTATTAAAACGTTAATACTGTTATAAAAGTTTAAAAAATGTACATGAATCGAGGCTCTGGGGGCGTGTGATTGTAGAACCACAACCCTAACATTTCCTTCACTGACTTGTACTTGCTCAGTTGTCTACCTCCTTCAACATCTATATGTGCTTGTTGATTCTGAATATTGTCAATAAAGACATAATAATAACCCTGTTAAATTAATGCACTGAGTATGACTAATTCTATTTCCTAAGTTGTCACTTTCCATCGAAAATTTATCTGTGTGTGAGTGTGAATAAATAGATCGTTCCCTTCACCCCTAAACGATACAACGTGATGATATCAGCTTAGAGCCAGAGTTTCAGTCAGCGATTAACCAGTTGAATTTGAGGACAAAATTCTAATTTTAATATTTGGTGAAATATAACTCGTTCTCTTAACTTCAAGAAAGCATTTTGCCCCAAAACTTTAGTCCAAAGACGCATTATTGGTCAAAAGAAGCAACCATTGTAAAGTAAACACCTTTTAATTCAATAAATGAACGATTCTAAACTGTTTAATGATGTTGCCAAATCGCCAAACTGCTTTTGGTCAGTTACTTACAATAGCTTATAACAGGTATATTGAAACTGTGTAAGATGCGGTGGGTGGGGTAGGACTGGGACCCCAACCTTTTATCCGCTTGGCTGATTTGGAGAAATGTGACTTTATTCTGTCTTCAACTTTGCTAGAACGTTGGTATTAATGGTGTCCTATTAATTATTTTTTATTCATTTTTATTAACATACAAACATTAAACAAATAATGAAAAGACGAACACCTGGTGACTGAACCCATTCAATGCTTTTAGGATCGGTTTGTAACTTTCAGGTACATCCCGTGGTTGATCGCCATTATCAGAGCATTTGAACCGAACACGAAAGGAAATATCGTCTTCTCCGAGATGTGGAACTCGTATCTCGTGAGTAGCGAGATGAGGGCGACCTTGACCTGCATCAGGCCGAACCTGTTGCCTGAAACATCGAGACAGTTAGGTCTTTGACACGATAGTTGGCAAATATAGCACCAATCAATGTAATAATGTTGAACGAGAACGAGATCGAGATCGAGAACGAGAACGAGAACGAGAACGAGAACGAGAACGAGAACGAGAACGAGATCGAGAACGAGAACGAGAACGAGAACGAGAACGAGAACGAGAACGAGAACGAGAACGAGAACGAAAACGAGAATAAGAACATGAACTTGTGGAAAGTACCAAAACACATCAGTTGGCAAAGTTGCAGAAACACAGCCTTCGTATGGAAAAAATCACTTTATTACATGAGTCTGTTGAGGTCTATTGCATGGGGACTGCTACAGTTATTTCTTAGTTCTTACAATAAGAAGTGAGCGGAACAAAATATCTGCGCCATGCTCAGTACCTTACAATCCAACCCGTGATTGCAGTAGGCAGTTAAGAACATTCTATATGCAAACAATTTGTTGTCAGCCGCGACAGGTCCGTGAAGTTGGCACCCCCCATTCATCCGATCTCATTCAAACTCTACAAATATTTAGTGCTGAATTAGTGCTAATTAGTGCTGTTAATCCCAGAATTAGTGCTGCCTTATTAACAAAGTTATTCAACAATGTCTGTGGGGGTGCCAACTTCACGCAGCACCCCCCATACATCCGATCTCCATTCAAACTCTACAAAATTTAGTGTGAATTAGTGCTGATTAGTGCCGTTAAACCCAGAAATTAATGCTGCCTTATTAACGAAGTTATTCAAACAATGTCTTCGGGGGGTGGAGCACCCGCCATTCATCAATGTGATAAGCTTTAAGACTGAAGTGAAGAGGTTTTTAACTAACAATCCGTTTGATTCCGTCAATGAATACCTGACATCTTAAAATCTTTGTGACTTGTTTTTATTGTGTTGTATTGTATTGCTTTGTCATCGTGTGTGCTATTGTTGACTTGTCCAATATCATTGTAATGATCAATAAGGACTAACAAATATATTATTATTATTATTGTTATTATTATTATTATTATTATTATTATTATATTATATTATTATTATTATATTATTATTATTATTATTATTATTATTATTATTATTACTATTATTATTATTTTATTGGATGTATTTCATACAAAACTCGGTCCATACCGGAGCTAACATGTTGTACGGACTTACGTCAAGTACTTCCATGTGTATTACCTATATTACATATCTACATTATTACTTTGTCTTAACTCTAACTAAAATAAGTCATTTATAATATAGTTTGTAGATGATGTTTTCTTTTCTGACTGTGTACGGTCGTGGCCGATTTCTCGTCGCCATCCTAGCATTTGCTCTTCGGACTATGGGAAACCACGAAAACCATGTCAGGATGGAAGCTGTCTCGGAATCTCGAAGTATCATTCTTAGTTTAGAAATTTACGAACTATTCTACACGTGTTGAGTATTACTGCCTTTTGAGTCTCGATGTAAACATTGGGTGGAAGATCTAGCTTTCATGTAGCTTCTTCGGTATGATGCCGTTGGCCGATATTACGAATGGGATTGTGTTTCCACATCTTCTTGATCTCAATTGCAAGTTCACTATAATTGTCAATTTTTTTCTTCCATGTAGCCTCGACGTTGTGGCACATTGGGATAGCAACGTCAATAAGGGTAGTTTCTTGTTTCTCCTTGTCAATTATAATTATATCCGGTCTGTTGTGATGTATAGTTTGGTCTGTTATAACTGTCGCGGTCGTAATATAATTTGAAATCTTTGCTATCTAGTACTTTCTCCGGTTTGTATTTGTAGTAAGGTGTGTGAGTATCAATGAGGTTGTACTTGATTGCTAGTTTTTGGTGAATAATGTTAGCTACTATGGTTATGTCTGTAGAGGTAATCCGTTTGACATAGTGACTTGCGACCGGATATGATGTGTTCGATTGTTTCACCCCTTACACTACATTTTCTACATTGATCGTTTACTGTCGCATCTTGTATAATGGATTTTTTATAATTGTTCGTTGCAATCACTCTGTCTTGAATAGCCAGCATAAAACCTTCTGTTTCTCCAAATAGTTCCCCGTTGTTTAACCATCTATTTGATGCTTTAATATCTACGTGACTTTGTGTAGTTCATCATAATGTCTCTTGTGTAGGGTCTTTTCCAAGAGACGTAACTTTTTTAAGCGTCAGTTATGAGTTTCCCTTGTAGATTGACATTTTCGTTTGCTAGATTGAGTGGAGTTAATGATTTGTCAGCTTGCACCACAGCCCTATGCAGTGTTGATTGGTTGCCCTTGTAAAAAAATATTTTCTAAAAATGTCTAGTTGTTTAAAATATAAGTTGTTCAGATCGATTAGGCCTCGTCCTCCTTGTTCTCTTGGAAGTGTCAATCTCTCTATTGCTGATTTAGGATGATGTATTCAGTGTTTGGTAAGTGTAGTACGAGTTAATATTTCCAACGCGTGGATGTCTGTCTGCGTCCATTAATGATTCCGAATAAATATGTCAGTACTGATGGTATAGCATAAGTATTTATTGCTGTGATCTTGTTTTAACCGTTTAGTTGCGTCTTGAGGATAGATTTTAGTCGTTTTTTTGTAGGTATCTATCAATTTTGCTTTCATTACTTTATGATCAATTCTGCAGCTTGTGAGAATCCTAAATATTTGTATACTTCGTTATCATTCATTACTCCAATACTATTTCCATCATCCAGCTGGAACTCTTCTGCCTGCGTAACCTTACCCTTTTCGATATATAGCGTCTTACACTTGTCTACTCCAAAAATCCATGCAGATATCTTGACTAAATTCAAATGTAGTATTGATTAAATTGTTAGTTGAACAAAATTTGATGCATATAACTTAAGGTCATCCATGAAGAATTGGTGAGAAATAGTTGTGACATACTATATTATTGTCCCTTAATTTTAAATCCGTATACAGTAGATTCATTAAGCATATGCGACAGTGGGTTTAATGACAGACAAAACCATTTTTATTAAAAAAATTACAAAATTTACACAATTTATACAATTTACAAAAAAATTTATCATTATATTATTATTATTATTATTATTGACCATGACCATGACGTAAGGCTAATCGTAAATATTGAAAAAAACAAAGATTGTGCACATTTCCATGCCGTTAAAACGCGGGTAGAAATACTAAAATATAATGTTATTGCCCATAATTTTGAATGCTTACATCTGAACGCGGGTAAAATTGTTCTGGATTGTTCCTGTGATACATCAATTACAACTGTTTACAGCCATCGTATTTGGGGTTGGAGATTGATAGGCGCGTTGTTGAATGAGCGTAATTGCCTAATTGGTGCATTTAGCTGTCCTGTGTTTTGCAGATGGTATTTAAATAGTTTCGTTTTCAAATTGCTATGGCCCTGCGAGACACGCTTGGTAATATTGTTTTAATTTTTACGACGACGACAAGAGGATCAAGGACGCGTCAACCGGGTAGGAACACATATGGCAGCTCAATGCACCATTTACGCTCATCCAACAACGCGCCTGAAAAAGCGTTTGCGAATCTTCCTAGTTTAAATAATATTGTAGAACCAATTCGGTAATCCGTAAATAATTTTTTTTCACTTTGAATGGCCCCGGGGCCCAAAGTTACTGTCCGGTTCTTTTAACTCATTTAGACCACGCGTCCATTATTCTGGACATAACAATTTTTAAATTTTACAATTTAAATCAGTCTTTTTAATTTGGCCAAAATAAAATTTTAAAAATTTGTGGAATTCACATTCACATTTTTTAAATCTTTTTTTGATAGGACGAATAGTACCGTTTTAGAGAAGATTGAAAATAAAAATCTGCAAAAACGTTCAAATAAGTGTTTTTGTTTTTTCGCGGAAATTGTATATATTTCTAGTATTGCTGATATTGGAGGTATAGAAAATGCAAAAAAAATCGGAAAAAAATCTTATTAAGCGAGCGAAGCGAGCGTTTCCATTTGACTCTGCCGGAAAAATTTGTCACTCGTTTTTTTTTTGTTTGTTTGTTTGTTTTTGTTTTGTTTGTATGTCTCGCCATAACGTTCGAACGGAGGCTCGGATCGAGTTGAAATTTTGACCATCCGCAAGCTTTGTTCTCGATTGAATGCCATTAGTTTTGTGGCAAAATCGTTCAAAAAGTTAAAAAGTTACATTAAAGTTAATCGAAAGTTTTTTTTTCAAACTAACCGGCGACAAAATCTGAGATAGCCAAATCATTTAGAATGTCCGTCCGGTCATGAATATGTTAATTTTAATTACTTTTAATCACTAAAATTTGTAGAGTTTGAATGAGACCGGATGAATGGGGGGTGCTGCACCCCCCACAGACATTGTTAAATAACTTCGTTAATAAGGCAGCACTAATTCTGGGAATAAACGGCACTAATTAGCACTAATTCAGCACTAAATATTTGTAGAGTTTGAACGAGATCGGATGAATAAGGGGTGCCAACTTCACGGACCTAGCCGCGACCCCAAGATTTAAATTGGTTCTGATTAGTGACTGACTGACTCCTACAAGATTTAATTTTGTCTAAGGGGTATTACACTGGAAATGCAGTCTGTCCGCGTCAGTCACTGAACGCAGCCAATTGCAGTTTTGGTTCGCAGTTGACAACAACAACTGGACAGAGAGTACGAAAGATCTAAGTTACTGACCACAATAACAGGTTGGATTTGTAAGGTACTGAGCATGCGCACATTCATTCTGCTCACTTCAGGTACTATACTGTCGCCAGTTGACGGCAGTCCCCTTGGAACAGCCTTTAAGGTGACACCCACTCACCTATGCAGTTCCTGGGCCCGGCTCCGAATGGTAGATACGAGTATTGGTTCCTCGTCGCCTTGTTCTCTGCGGTGAAGCGCTGAGGGTAGAACATCTCCGGGTCCGGGTAGAACTTAGGGTCGTGGTGTAGCCCGTACACCGGTACTATCACCGAGGTTCCCGGTTCCACCACCAGGCCAGTGTCCGGCATCGTGTAGGCCTTGGTGCATTCGCGGTGCAGGGTTGGAGCGACCGGGTACTTCCTCAGTGTCTCTGCGGAGTAAGTAACAAACTAGGAAAACGCTAAAGTTCCGTCGCGTTGTTGAGCGAGCACCGGTACGTGCAACACGACCCGAGTACGACATTCCCATAAGTCCCACCACACAGTGTAGGCCTAACTGGATATTTACATTGTACACTATAAACAATTCCAACATCTTTGCATTGTACAAATTCACGGCATGCCTTCTAAAGTGTGACTTTGAATCCTCACTGCCTCCTTCATTATTTAACATCACTTTTCGAACGTATGATTACCAATAAGTCTTTACGTTATTGACCGATTTAGCTGAAAATTTTAAAAATAGGAGAGAATGTTGTACTTATTGACCCTTGCAAAATTTAATAACGATCGGAACATTTTTTTTTTTATTTTTTTTATTTTATTTTTTATATTTTATAACAACGATTGGATTTGTTCAAAAACTATACAGCAACCCGCCTAGGTAGTATGTACATGTGTGCAAAATTTCAGGTCGATCAGAGAAACGGTGCGACCTGTATCGAAGCAGTAACAGAAAAAAAAAAAAACAGACATTCGAGCCATAAGAGTCAAGTGGAGACGCTCGCTTCGCTCGCTCAAAAATTTGAAACAGAGTTTGTTACTGTTACTGTTACAGTTACAGTTACATTTACAGTTACAGTTATCATTACAGTTACAGTTACAGTTACAGTTACAGTTACAGTTACAGTTACAGTTACAGTTACAGTTAAGGCTACATCTACAGTTACAGTAACAGTTAAGGTCCGTGAAGTTTTCACCCTCCCATTCATCGATCTCATTCAAACTCTACAAATATTTAGTGCTGAATTAATGCTAATTAGTGCTGTTTATCCCAGAATTAGTGCTGCCTTATTAACGAAGTTATTCAACAATGTCTGTGGGGGTGCAGCACCCCCAGTCATCAAATCTCATTCAAACTCTACAAATATTCCCCCTTTCCTTAAAAAATTTAGTGCTAAATTAGTGCTGATTAGTGCCGTTTATCCCAGAATTAGTGCTGCCTTATTAACGAAGTAATCAACAATGTCTGTGGGGGGTGCCAACTTCACGCAGCACCCCCCATACATACGATCTCATTCAAACTCTTCAAATATTTAGTGCTGAATTAGTGCTAATTTAAGAATTAGTGCTAAACTTTGTGGACAATGACGTACATATAACTTATATTATTATGTCATTTTTTGTGGATGAAATCCACCGCCATCTAGAGGACCTTGACTCCTTGGGAAAACTATTTTAACTCTTTGTTGACAAATAATAGACTGCTTCCTCGAAAGTATTTTGATTACTTCTAGGTGGCAGTGCATTAGAACCTTCGCGCGTCTTTTCGTTGCCATGGCAACGTTACTTTTGTTATAATGTAATTTCCATCTACACTACTTATCGGATCAAAATAAAATTAACATATTCGTGACCGGACGGACATTCTAAATGATTTGGCCATCTCAGATTTTTTCGCCGTTTAGTTTTAAAAAAAAACTTTCGATTAACTTTAATATAACTTTTTAACTTTTTGAACGATTTTGCCACAAAACTAATGGCATTCAATCGAGAACGAAGCTTGCGGATGGTCAAAATTACAACTCGATCCGAGCCTCCGTTCGAACGTTATGGCGAGACATACAAACAAACGAAAAAAAAACAACAAACAAAACCAGTGACTAATTTTTTCGGCAGAGTCAAATGGAGACGCTCGCTTTATTGTAGGTGCATTTCTTAAATAAGATTTTTTTCCGATTTTTTTTGCATTTTCTATACCTCCAATATCAGCAATACTAGAAATATATACTAGGAAAACGCTTAAGTCCCGCCGCGTTGTTGGATGAGCGTATATGGTGCATTGAGATGCCATGTGTTACGCGGATTTTCTGTTGTTCTGTGAAAAAATCATTACTTAATCGAAGATTTTTTTAAATTAAATTAAATTAAATAAAAAATTAACTTAATTTTTATAATTAAATAAAATAAAATAAAAAATTAACTTAATTTTTTTTATTATTCGTAATTTTTTTTCAAAAAGAAAAAAATCGTAAAATTGCAATTGTATTAGAAATAATTATTCGATTGCGCTCAAATTTAACACGAATATATTAAATCACGAAATTAAGGTTCTGTGAAAAAATCATTACAATAAGATAAAGCATGTAGGTGTTATAAGTCAAAGAATTGTTTTAGAAAAGAAAAAAACCCGTAAAATTTTGATTTACATGAGAAATAATTTTTCGATTACGCTCAAATTTCACACAAATATCTTAATTCATAAAATTAAGGTTCTGTAAAAAAATCATTACAATCGGATAAAGCATGTAGGTGTTATAAGTCGAAGAAATTTTTTAAAAATCGAAAAAAATCGTAAAATTGCGTTTTTTATGAGAAAAAATTTCCCGATTGCGCTCAAAAACGTGGCATTTCTAAGTTCAGAGATTTCGAAGGTCTCCATAAAATTTCATCGCAATCGGAGTATCGGTTTAGCCGGAATCGTGTTAACAAACACACAAAAATACAGAAAGAAAGAAAGAAAGAAAAAAAAAAAAAACATTCCGGATTTTTTTCTCCAGTGTAGTGAAATGGAATCTTCGCTTCGCTCGCTACGCTCGCTACGCTCATCCAACAATTTCCGCGAAAAAACAAAAACACTTATTTGAACGTTTTTGCAGATTTCTATTTTCAATCTTCTCTAAAACGGTACTATTCGTCCTATCAAAAAAAGATTTAAAAAATGTGAATGTGAATTCCACAAATTTTTAAAATTTTATTTTGGCCAAATTAAAAAGACTGATTTAAATTGTAAAATTTAAAAATTGTTATGTCCAGTATAATGGACGCGTGGTCTAAATGAGTTAAAAGAACCGGACAGTAACTTTGGGCCCCGGGGCCATTCAAAGTGAAAAAAAATTATTTACGGATTACCGAAATGGTTTCTACAATATTATTTTAAACTAGGAAAACGCTTAAGTCCCGCCGCGTTGTTGGATGAGCGTCTTTGGTGCATTGAGCTGCATTGAGTTACGCGGATTTTCTGTTGTTCTGTTTAACAAAATCATTACTTATTCGAAGATTTTTTAAATTAAATTAAATTAAATTAAAAATTAACTTAATTTTTTTAATAAATCGTAATTTTTACGTAATTTTAAAAAAGAAAAAAATCGTAAAACTGCAATTTTCATAAGAAATAATTATTCAATTGCGCTCAAATTTTACACGAGTATATTAATTAATGAAATTAAGGTTCTATAAAAAAATCATTACAATAGGATAAAGCATGTAGGTGTTATAAGTCGAAGAATTTTTTTAAAAATCGAAAAAAATCGTAAAATTGCGTTTTTTATAAGAAAAATTTTCCCGATTGCGCTCAAAAACGTGGCAGTTCTAAGTTCAGAGATTTCGAAGGCCTCCATAAAATTTCATCGCAATCGGAGTATCGGTTTAGCCGGAATCGTGTTAACAAACACACAAAAATACAAAAAAAGAAGAAAAAAAAAAAACATTCCGGATTTTTTTCTCCAGTGTAGTGAAATGGAATCTTCGCTTCGCTCGCTACGCTCGCTACGCTCATCCAACTAGGAAGCTTCGCAAACGCTTTTTCAGGCGCGTTGTTGGATAAGCGTAATTGGTGCATTGAGCTGCCATATGTGTTCGAATGCGAAATGTTAAATGCGAAATGACCTACCCGGTTGACGCGTCCTTGATCCTCTTGTCGTCGTCGTAACAATTAAAACAATATTACCAAGCGTGTCTCGCAGGCCATAGCAATTTGAAAACGAAACTAATTTAAATACCATCTGCAAAACACAGGACAGCTAAATGCACCAATTACGCTCATTCAACAACGCGCCTATCAATCTCCAACCCCAAATACGGATGGCTGTAAACAGTTGTAATTGATGTATCACAGGAACAATCCAGAACAATTTTACCCGCGTTCAGATGTAAGCATTCAAAATTGTGGGCAATAACATTAATATTTTAGTATTTCTACCCGCGTTTAACGGCATGGAAATGTGCACAATCTTTGTTTTTTCAATATTTACGATTAGCCTTACGTCATTGTCATGGTCAATAATAATAATAATAATAATAATAATAATAATCATAATAATAATAATAATAATAATAATAATAATAATAATAATAATAATTTTTTTTGTAAATTGTATAAATTGTATAAATTGTGTAAATTTTGTAATTTTGTAATAAAAAATGGTTTTGTCTGTCATTAAACCCACTGTCGCATATGCTTAATGAATCTACATACGGATTTAAAATTAAGGACAATAATATGGTATGTCACACTATTTCTCACCAATTCTTCATGGATGACCTTAAGTTATATGCATCAAATTTTGTTCAACTAAACAATTTAATCAATACTACATTTGAATTTAGTCAAGATATCTGCATGGAGTTTGGAGTAGACAAGTGTAAGACGCTATATATCGAAAAGGGTAGCTGGATGATGGAAATAGTATTGGAGTAATGAATGATAACGAAGTATACAAATATTTAGGATTCTCACAAGCTGCCAGAATTGAACATAAAGTAATGAAAGAAAAATTGATAGATACATACAAGAAGCGACTAAAATCTATCCTCAAGACGCAACTAAACGGTAAAAGCAAGATCACAGCAATAAATACATATGCTTTACCAGTACTGACATATTCATTCGGAATCATTAAATGGACACAGACAGACATCCACGCGCTGGAAATATTAACTCGTACTACACTTACTAAACACAGAATGCATCATCCTAAATCAGCAATAGAGAGATTGACACTTCCAAGAGAACAAGGAGGACGAGGCCTAATTGATCTGAACAACTTATATTATAAACAACTAGACATTTTAAGAAAATATTTTTTTACAAAGAGCAACCAATCAACACTGCATAGGGCTGTGGTGCTAGCTGACAAATCATTAACTCCACTCAATCTAGCAAACGAAAATGTCAATCTACAAGGGAAACTCATAACTGACGCTTCAAAAGAGTTACGTCTCTCAGAAAAGACCCTACACAAGAGACATTATGATGAACTACATAAAGGTCACGTAGATATTAAAGCATCAAATAGGTGGTTAAACAACGGGGAACTATTTGGAGAAACAGAAGGTTTTATGCTGGCTATTCAAGACAGAGTGATTGCAACGAAAAATTATAAAAATACATTATGCAAGATGCGACAGTAAACGATCAATGTAGAAAATGTAGTGTAAGGGGTGAAACAATTGAACACATCATATCCGGGTGCCAGTCACTATGTCAAACGGATTACCTCTACAGACATAACCAAGTAGCTAACATTATTCACCAAAAACTAGCAATCAAGTACAACCTCATTGATACACACACACCTTACTACAAATACAAACCGGAAAAAGTACTAGATAGCAAAGATTTCAAATTATATTACGACCGCACAGTTATAACAGACCAAACTATACATCACAACAGACCGGATATAATTATAATTGACAAGAAGAAACAAGAAACTACCCTTATTGACGTTGCTGTCCTAATGTGCCATAACGTCGAGACTACATGGAAGAAAAAAATTGACAAGTATAGTGAACTTGCAATTGAGATCAAGAAGATGTGGAAACAGAAAAAGGTAAATACAATCCCATACGTGATATCGGCTAATGGCATCATACCGAAGAAGCTACATGAAAGCATTAAACAACTAGATCTTCCACCCAATGTTTACATCGAGACTCAAAAGGCAGTAATACTCAACACGTGTAGAATAGTTCGTAAATTTCTAAACTAAGAATGATACTTCGAGATTCCGAGACAGCTTCCATCCTGACATGGTTTTCGTGGTTTCCCATAGTCCGAAGAGCAAATGCTAGGATGGCGACGAGAAATCGGCCACGACCGTACACAGCAGAAAGAAAACATCATCTACAAACTATATTACTAGGAAACGCTCTGTTGGACGCGTTGATAAGCGAGCACGTGCTATAGCTAGACCCACATTGCACATTTTTTTAAATTTAGAAATTTACGACGTTCGCGTTTCCAGTATTATTTATTATTGCCTAGGAATTTGGGTAAACCCGTGTTAAAATCTTTACTTTAAAATTCAACAGCCATCTAGAGGACCTTGACTCCTTGGGGAAACTATTTAATCTCTTTGTTGACAAATAATAGACTGCTTCCTCGAAAAGTATTTTGATTACTTCTAGGTGGCAGTGCATTAGAAACTTCGCGCGTCTTTTCGTTGCCATGGCAACGTTACTTTTGTTATAATGTAATTTCCATCTACACTACTTATCGGATCAAAATAAAATTAACATATTCGTGACCGGACGGACATTCTAAATGATTTGGCTATCTCAGATTTTGTCGCCGTTGAGTTTGAAAAAAAAACTTTCGATTAACTTTAATGTAACTTTTTAACTTTTTGAACGATTTTGCCACAAAACTAATGGCATTCAATCGAGAACAAAGCTTGCGGATGGTGAAAATTTCAACTCGATCCGAGCCTCCGTTCGAACGTTATCGCGAGACATACAAACAAAAAAAACAAAAAAACAAAACAAAAAAACAAAAAACAAAACAAAACCAGTGACTATTTTTTCCGGCAGAGTCAAATGGAAACGCTCGCTTCGCTCGCTTAATAAATGACTTATTTTAGTTAGAGTTAAGACAAAGTAATAATGTAGGTATGTAATATAGATACACATGGAAGTACTTGACGTAAGTCCGTACAACATGTTAGCTCCGGTTTTGACCGAGTTTGTATGAAATACATCCAATAAAATAATAATAATAATAATAATAATAATAATAATAATAATAATAATAATAATTATTATTATTGATTCATAGCAGTTGTCGAAAAAGTTTGCCCCGACTGGGGTTCGAACCCAGAACCTCCGGCTAGCCGAAGCCGGAGGTTCTGGGTTCGAACCCCAGTCGGGGCAAACTTTTTCGACAACTGCTATCAATCAATAACTATGTCCTTAAAGCGGGCTTATGCTTAAAAACCATATATTAATAATAATAATAATAATAATATATTTATTAGTCCTTAATTGATCGTTACAATGATATTGGACAAGTCAACAATAGCACACGATGACAAAGCAATACAATACAACACAATAAAAACAAGTCAACAAAGATTTAAGATGTCAGGTATTCATTGACGGAATAAAACGGATTGTTAGTTAAAAACCTCTTCACTTCAGTCTTAAAGCTTATCACATTGATGAATGGGGGGTGCTCCACCCCCCATAGACATTGTTGAATAACTTCGTTAATAAGGCAGCATTAATTCTGGGTTTAACGGCACTAATTAGCACTAATTCAGCACTAAATATTTGTAGAGTTTGAATGAGATCGGATGAATGGGGGGTGCCAACTTCACGGACCTTAACAGTTACAGTTACAGTTACAGTTACAGTTACAGTTACAGTTACAGTTACAGTTACAGTTACAGTTAGCGTTGACGCTACCGTCACCGTAACTGTTGCAGTTACGTTAGAATAAAAGTTCATTAAAATGGCAAATTTTGTCCACAAGCAAATAATGGGCACTCAATTAAAGGAATTGGAAACAGAGAAACGCCGTCTGGCCACGAGTCTGGCTCGTAAAAGAAAATATGAATTCATCGTTATATCACTGACCGTCAATGACCATGGCCAGGTACTCCATGTCCATCATGGCCTCGTACGTGAGGGAGCCACCGTGGTTGGCCAACATGGAGTCGATCTCAGTGCGCAGGCGCGTCTGGATGTCAGGGTTCACGGCCAGCTCGTACAGACAGAAACTCGCTGTACTTGCAGAAGTTTCAAAGCCGGCAATGAAGAATATCCATGCTTGAGCTGCCACCTGGTCAATAGTCAACTTCCTCCTCTCTCCTGGTGGAAGAAGATAATGTATCATAATATGTCAAACCAAGATGTGTCCATGGTAAATATATGATGTTACTTTTTGCTTATCTAGAGGTGTTTCCTGAAAACCACTGACCACCCAAATATAACATGGTTCACTTTTGATCTTCATTATACTAGAAGATCCGAAGAATGTCCATGGTTGACAAATTCATCATTGCGTTAAGAAGCGGTTAAATTTAACAAGTTAACTTCGATCCGATAACGATGTTTGTCATATTGTTTACTACGGGGAACCAAGAACTGTACAAATAATTTTGCCTTCTATCTTTTATTACAAAGATTTGTTTGGAGCTATATTATTTTATCCACATGTGTTTGTGTCGTATTATGATCGAGAATCAAATGAGTTTTGAAAGATCATTTTTATCCAACGACCAATATTTTGGTCGTTGGATACATTTCGCATTGTACGCATTTGTCAACATTGCAAATATTAAAACTATGTTTAAACTTTAAAGTAATTTATGTAATCTTGTGATATTTACAGAAAACTTAAAGGAATAACATTAGTTTATGTGTGGAGAATTGATAAGTAAATGTGTTACCTTCTATGGTGTTGTTGATCTTCTTATCTTCAGTTCCATCATGATCCACGAATCCCTTGTTCTTGAGCTGGATGAGAAGCTGCATGAAGTCATTCCTGGTGACGTCATTCTGCTCCCTGTATTCCACGGTCTCCTTGACCGTATCCCTGAAGAACCTTCCTGATCCACTCCTGATTCCTACCTTGATTCAGGAAGGCCGTGTCGAGGGCGCAAAGTGAATCATCGCGAAGTCCAACGCGGCGAAGAATCCTCTATCGAAGAAAGCACGGCCCATCTGACGGAACTCTGCATTCGGGTTCTTGAGACAGTTGCACTCGATGCCGAAGGCGCAGGAGGCGATGACGTCAGTGCCGTATCTGGCCATGAGGTCCTTGACCTCGACGATCTCGCCTCTCTGGACCGGGAGTCTGTAACACTCTGCTAGATCCTCGCCACACTTCAGTATCGTCTCGAACATCATCTTCATCTTCCCGCTGGTAAAGGTCGGCGTCAACTTCGTTCTCATCTCCCTCCAATTGTGCCCACCCACCATGAACAAGTTTCCCCTCAACGGATCTTTCTTGTCGAAATAAATCCCTCTTTCTACGAAACTAGAAAAGTCTTTGACCAAGAAACTTTTGATCACATCCAGATCCCTCAGCACAAGAACCGGTCTAGTCACCAGATAGACCCCACCGATCTTATGACCAGACAACTCTCTGTAGAATTCCCTAAACAAGACTCCAAACTGTTTGCGTTCGACGATCATCCCGTAGACGTTCCCGAACGGAACCTTCGGCTTCAAGAACGGGATTCCTCGTCTCTCCCAGTAAGAAAATTTGAAAGTGAAATAAAGGTACAGTCCTGCTAGAAGTGTTGTTAACAACACCAGCAACCACCAGTTGAATATGAAAGCCATTCTTTAAGAACTAACTTAGATAAATTTTGCTCAGCTCACACTCCGTTCTCTATTTTGGAATTTACTTTAAATTATACATGTAAACATACCCTTGTCATACACCAGAAGATCATTGGCTGCAAAGATAAATGATAATTTAATTTAGTATGGCTGTTACCATCACTGCTAATACTTTCTGTATGCTCCTTCCAACAGATACAAATTCTGCTTTTATGTCGTGCTTGTTCAAATATTTCCGTCTAACTGACTATCAACAACTTTTTGAGAAAACGTGGTTTGAAAAGTGAAAGGTGAAGTCAGTTTGGTGATACTGACAAAGCTTCAGATAACGGAGCCGTGTTTGTATTCGTGTCGTTGAACCTCGCTTAGGAATTCTAATCTTATCTCGATATTTAGGTTATAAGAATGAAAAAGTGCGGAAGTGTTTAACCTTATCATATTTTAATAGTTTTATTATAGCGATCTTGAGTTATTTGTACGGCGCACTTCAGCTAAAACTTAGCCCACACATTATGTTCATTAAAAACAATCAACTCGAGATGTGAGATTAGGAGGGAGGGATAGTCGCGAAATTAAATCCACGCGAAATTAGTTTTTCCGTGTTTTCGTGATATCTTTAGAACGATGCAAAAATACAAAAACTGAAATCAGACAGCTATTGTAGTTTTGGTAGTAGAACTAGGAAGCTTCGCAAACGCTTTTTCAGGCGCGTTTTTGGATGAGCGTATGTTTTTTTAAACATAAAAAGTGTAAAATTGCGATTTTCATAAGAAATTGTTTTTCGATTGCGCTCAAATTTAACACAAATATATAAATTCATAAAATTGAGGTTCTGTGAAAATATCATTACAATCGGATAAAGCATGTAATTGTTATAAGTCGAAGAAATATTTTTTAAACGAAAAATGCGTAAAATTGCGATTTTCATAAGAAATTATTTTTTGATTGCGCTCAAATTTCACACCAATAATTAAATTCATAAACTTAAGGTTCTGTAAAAAAATCATTGCAATCGAATAAATCATGTTGGTATTAAAAGTCGAAGAATGTTTTAAAAATTAAAAAATCGTAAAATTGCAATTTTCATAAGAAATAATTTTTTGATTGCGCTCAAATTTCACAAGAATATATAAATTCATAAAATTAAGGTTTTTAGAAAAAATCGTAACAATCGAATAAAGGATGTAGGTGTTAAAAGTCGAAAAAATTTGTTAAAAATTTAAAAAAAAATCGAAAAAAAATAAATTGCGTAAAATTACGATTTTAATGAGAAACATTTTTTTAAATGCGCTCAAAAACGTGTCAGTTCTAAGTTCAGAGATTTTGGAGGCCTCGATAAAATTTCATCGCAATTGGATTATCAGTTTAGCCGGAATCGTGTGGACAAACACACAAACACACACACAAAAAAAACATTCCGAGTTTTTTTCTTCAGTGTAGTGAAATGAAATCTTCGCTTCGCTCGCTACGCTCATCCAACAATGTAATGCAAGAGAAAAACATTCAAATTTAATTATCGGCGAGGTTTGTAACGCATTTAATTTATTTAATATCAAATAAAAAACTTAATTACCATCACATTTCAATATGTTTTCGTACAGGCTATAGTTCTCACAAAACCATATAGCTTTCTTCAAATAGTTTTGTGATATTTAGCAGCGTTCTCTAGGTATCACTAAAAAACGTAATTTCGCAACTACTTTCACACTTTACGTGTTTTGTCAAGTGGATTTGAAGGATTTGAGCACAAGTGTGACATAGTTTTTCGTAAATGAAAGAATTATAGATTAAATAAAAAATTGCAAGCTTCAGACTAAATTGTAAACTTAAACGTCGGTCTATTGTATACATACTCGGCACCTGCACTAACAACAAGATTGGAACGGTGAATGCTATGTATTATTATATTCTTCTTCGGCCATCTGTTGATTTAGTTGCTTCGCTTTCTGTTTTGTGTTCTCCCATGTCAATGATTGTCAATACTATTAGTTATCTGATCTCGAATCATCTCTAGGATCTTCACCTTATTTCCTTACTTTTACTATGTATAACAGTGAGCCAGCGGTTTAGCCGAGCTCGTTTAACCGGTTCCCACTAGAACACCGAAGTTAAGCAGAATCGGGCGTGGTCAGGGGTAGAGTGGGTGAACGCTCTCTGCCCTGAAACTCACGTATACCCTGGTTGGAGCAGATGGAAGGTCCGAAGGTAGTGTAACGGCTTCGTTCTCCTCGACGTCTGCTCGGCAGTCCGGGTTAGTGGAGGAACCTATATGACTGTCAAAGTTACACCGTCCTTTCGGATGAGCGTAAGACTTTGTCCATTGGTATTCGAAAGGAGTAGGCTACGTGCCGGTACCGGGTTTCCTCTCCTTCCTTTTGTTCATATTTCATCCTCATTTATCACCACTCATCGTCTCGATTAGCCACAGTGCATAAATATGAGACGTTAAGCAATATCCAATCAATTGTATAACAGTGAACATTTTAAAATAATGAATCAATTTAGTTCAGGCCAACAAATCCTTAATATTATTTTAATTGTATAGAACTTCGAGGTGGATAAACAAGGTCACATTTATTGATAGTGTCTGAGAAAATCGCTTCGTTTTGTTTATATCTTGACCTGAATTCGAAAGACTTTAACAGTTACCATTTTATTATTAAGTGATGATAGGGAAAACTAATCTTTGACCCGCAATCAAATACGAATGAACAAATAAACAATATCGGTTGATGACCGATATACGTAGCAGGAGTGTAATGCTCTAGTGTCTACCTAGATTGCTTACCGATGTTGACCACCAACTTACTGATTTTGTGTAGAAGATTGCATGGTGGTTTGCAACAATAACCCCATATCTACGGAAAATACGGACTTCCCTTTATAATACAGTTTTTTCCATACTTACACAATGACTGACAGAGATTTTATGGGCGATTCAAAATAACAAAATTTAAAAAAGATAAAATCGGTATTTATTTAAAATGTCCCGGAACTTTGGTGAACTCGAGATAGAGTTGAAACAAAATTGAAAAAGAAAATGTAACCAAGAGAAAAATAATCTGATCAAAAAAATATTAAAACAATTTGTCACAGCCAATTTTGAATTTACAACCATTCAAAAAATTTGCAAACATTTTTAAAATTTAGACTAAAAACATTTTTTTAAAGAGAATTTTATCAAATGAATAATTTGGAGAGAAAATTAACAACAAAAAGTCGTACAACAAAGAAATATCCGGCACCGTCAATCCACACTGAAAGTTATACAAGTTTTCCTGATTCAGTCATTAATGCAAATGTAAGGGATTGAGTTCTCGTAAACAGCTCTTGGACATTATCTTCACAACTACCCCACACCCCAACCCCTACCCCAACCCGTAAAAAAAGTAAGTGTTAGACTTCTGAAGAGAAGTTTGTCATTAATCATAATTTTTAATTTATTTGTTGTGGAAAACATAGCCAGGGTCCAATGCATGGCTGCATGCATGCCCCTCATTTAAGAGGACTCAATCCCTTGCACCCGCATTGTCGACTGAGGAAAACCTCGGGAAAACCTTCAGTCAGGATTGCCGGTCTCGACGGGATTTAAATTCGGGACCTCCCAAATCAGAGTCGCGTGGTGCTAAATGCTCGAGCCAACGCTGTCTGTGGGGTTTGTATTCTTCCTGGATGTCACTTACGACTAGGAAGCTTCGCAAACGCTTTTTTAGTCGCGTTGATGGATGAGCTTTTTTAAGTTTTTAGTTTGCGTGGGATATATTTACTTTTGCAAGTGCTTTGCTTTGCTGCCTACGCATTGTAGGTGATTGTTGTCAAGTTTCAATTGTTACTTGTCAATTGTTATTATTTACCTTAAAAAACTTATATTAAAAGCTTTATTTCTATGGATTCTGGCTAACTGTTTCAACCTATATCTTTCAACATGTACTACATCAACATAACTTTAATGTCCATGTATAACATGAACGTTGTAGCCCCACCCGTTTGGTCAGAATTGGTCCAAATGTCACGAAAATATAGCACAAAAAATAAAAAAAACGTAAAAGTACGATATTCATGAAAAATATTTCTTCGATTGTACCCAAAAACAATACACCTCTAAGTTCAGAGATTTCGAAGGTACACTCTAATTTTCATCAAGTTCGGATATGCCGTATGCCCGGTAGAGAGTGAACAAACAAACAGCAAAAAAAAAGAGCTAATTTTTTTGGGGGTCAGTGGAATTGAAGTTTTCGCTTCGCTCATCCAAAAACCAGAGTTGATATGGAATTGAATGATACGTAGGTCTATCCTGGCACGAAACATTTTCAACATTCTTAAACAAATATATACTATCTTGAAATTAGCAGATTAGTAGTTTCTTGCATCACCACTATAAAATACGGTGACAGAGCAGATTCTAAACAGCTGTGTCAAGCAGTCCTAGATTTAGGCTCGTTGGTCTTGTGGTTAACGTCTCTGCTTCCAATGCGTTAGGTCCAAGGTTCGATTCCCGCTACAGGCAGAAGTATTCAAACTTCCGATTTGGACTCAAGTCCATCAGTTCTTGTATTGGGAATTGTAAACGGTGACTTTGGAGCCGTCCTAGCACGAGGCAGATAAAAATTCAAAGTTGTTCTGATCGGCCTTGTATTCTGGCGTTGATCGCGGTTTGCACTGTCCATACCACTGATGCTATATTCTAACGAGAACGTAAGTCCCGCGCGTTGTTGGATGAGCGTCTTGTGCATTGACCTGCCATGTTTATGCAGATTTCTGTTGTTTTGTGAAAAATTATTACTAAGTCATTTTCAAATTAATTAAATTAATAAAAATTAACTTTATCTTTATTTTTCTTAATCGTAATTTTAAAAAAAAAAATCGTAATGCTTTCATAAATAATTATTCTACCTGGCACGGAACTTTCAGCATTCTAAAATATTACTATCTGAAATTAGCAGATATATTTTTGCATCACCATATTAAATCGTGACAGAGCAGATTCAATCAATGTGTCAACCATCTAGATTAGGCTCGTTGGTCTTGTGTTAACGTCTCTGTTCCATGCAGAAGTCCAAGTCGATTCGCTAAAAGCAGAAGAATTCAAAACTCCGATTTGGACTCAGTTCCTATCCTGGACGGAACATTTTCAGCATTCTTTAACAAATATGTACTATCTGAAATTAGCAGATTGATAGTTTTGCATCACCACATTAAACGGGACAGAGCATTCTCTAATCGTGTCAACCGTCTAGTTTAGGCCGTGGTCTGTGGTTAACGTCAAGCTCAGCCAGAAGTCAAGTCGATTCCTACAGCAGAAATTCAAATCGATTGACTCAAGTCACATTCCTGTATTGGATTTCGTAAACGGTGACTTTGAGCGTCCTAGCAACAGGCAATATAAATTCAAGTTGTCTGAATCGCCTGTTGATTCTGCGTTGATCCGCGTGTTTACTGTCATACCGATGTATTTCCTATTAAGTAAATATCGATTTTTGGTTGGTTATCACTCACCCGTCGATTGCGTCGGGGCGTACAGGGTTGGCTTGGTCGCTTTGGTTTAATGTCCCCTACTGGAAATCAGTTATATTAGCAAAACATAGAAATAGTAACTTGAACTTTCACAGATTGCACAACACATTGCTCATGGAAACAGGTCTGATGGCCAAACTAATGGAGCCAACAGACTTAAATAAACACTGGATTGTAAAGGAAAGATACATCTATCATCTTGTATGCTATTCAATTTTCATTACTTTGAATTTGGTTTATGCGGATTCTTACAAAATGTCAGTTTCGACAATACTTTGAGTGTGTTGGTGTATTTTTTAGAAAAACAATTATTTATAACATTATACATACAAGCATGGATCTCAGAATAATAAATGAAACCTTGTGTAAAGTATAACACACTATTTTTAATCATTCGTCCAATAAGATATTTTTTGTGATATGATGTTTCAAGACAAATTACGTGGGCAAGATAGGGCTAACAGGCAGCTTGAAGACAGTGTCTTGCCAATTTGTAAAATGCACGAATTTACAGGGAACAGAAAATGCAACTTGATGCAAGAAGTGTAACAGTCTGATTCAGTCTGTTTAATCTGACAAACTGACAAACTGTGCAAACTGCACAACTGACAAACTGTGCAAACTGCACAAACTGTGCAAACTGACAAACTGACAAACTGTGCAAACTGTGCAAACTGAAATATAAATAGTGGAGAATGGTGACATAACAGACTAGATTCATAATTCCTTTTAAGGTTTCATATAATTTTATTAATGGATAGATAATATGGAAATTGTGTAAAATTGTGTGAGTTAAATAGTAATATCGAGTTGTAACCATCATTATAAATAACGAACACGGGAATAACCGAAAAGCGAAACTAAATCAACAGATCGCAGTAGAATGAGAATAAAATAATTCGCCGTTCGTCGATAATTTTGGTAGTGGTGCCGGGTAGTACCTCTCAGTCACATAACTGATGTCAGTGGGTGACATAACTAACATACCCTGCAGGCGTCGACACCAGCGAAGAGCGAACAATGACCAACTAGAGATTGGAAGTAGAAAACACCGATCAATCAAGCTGGGCACGAGTCCACACGCAGACAGCACCAGAATCAACAAGGCTGATTCGGAACAACTTAAGAATAGGTAGGACGGCTTAGTCACTGTTTACAAATTCTTAAGACTAGAACTGATACACTTGAGTTCAAATCAGAAGCAAAAAACCTTCTGCAAGTAGCGGGAAACGAACCCTGTACCTTGGACCCTGGTTGAAAGCAGAGACGCTAAACGCAAGACCAGAGAACCCAAACTCCTTAAAACCTAACCTTTAAACTGGGCCTACAATCAAATGCAATAATAATTAATCATTCAATCATTCATGGTTTTAAGAAATCACATTTTCCCAGCGTTGTAATGGTGTTAAAAAAAACTCTCAAGGAAATATTCGCGATTGTGAAAGATAAAAGATACGTTGAGAGACCGTTAAGAAAACTACACATTTGTTTGCAATGGGATCGAACTTTGTTTTAAGTCAAAACTTGGCGTTGCTATGCTTGGTATGGGGCGGCCATTATAGATAACGTCACTCTTATATTGAAGTCTACCAAAAAAAAATCAATTGTGTCAATGCCCAGTCAGAGAAATAGCTATTTATTGTTTTACTATATTTAAGGATTTCATTTGATAGTAAATTATCTTTGAATGAGCAATAAGAGAGAAAAACAAGAGGGTAGTCCATTGAACAATTTAATCAACTTGTTTTTTTTATAATTTAAAAATAACCAGATTCGAAGAAACCAAACAAAAAACATGACTGACAACTTTCTGGGACCAGAGATAAGAAAGTGAACAATTCCGCAACATCACAAAAAATAGCACAAACATACGATACGTCTCTATCTCGGGTGGAGATAAGGTCAAGGACATCCACGAACTGACGATCTGTTATCTCGACAACACCTGGCGTCGCCTGGTTTGGGCTGTTTAAAATCTGTTATCTCCAGTGTGCGTAAGTCGACCGTCGGTGACTCAGTCTGAACATTCTGCAAGTCAGTTCGTGTTATAAAACCAAAAGACACTGACACTGATAAAAAAGTTTAGCGGAAGTATCGTGGATAACATGATGTTCAGTTAAGTTATTGTCGCCAAAAGGAAGAGGCCAGGGGAAATTTTGTGATCTTTGTTAATTTTAAAAGATATTTGTTGACAAGATGGCGTTGATATTCAACTGGTGGTTCTTGGACTTTGTGGTGTTGCTAACAAGTGTTTTGGTTGGGTTGTTTCTTTACATCAGGAATGTTTATTCATATTGGGAGAATCGTGGTGTTCCCTTCTTGAAGCCGAGTTTTCCTTTAGGGAACCTGGGAGGGATGTTTCGTGGACGGAGACAGGTTGGTGTAGAGTTTGGTGAATTCTATAAACAGCTGGAAGGAAATAAGTTCGGAGGTGTTTATCAGCTGCATAAACCGACGTTAGTCCTGAGGGACCTCGATGTTATTAAGAGTTTTCTGGTGAAGGATTTCTCGAGCTTCCAAGAGAGAGGAATCTACTTCGACGAGGAGAACGACCCCCTCTCTGCTCATCTGTTCCTGATGGGCGGGGCAAAGTGGAAGGAGATGAGGACGAAGCTGACGCCGACCTTCACCAGCGGCAAGATGAAGATGATGTTCGACACGATCCTCCGATGTGGCACGGAGTTGTCCGAGTGTGTCCGAAGCGAGGCCGACCTTGGGGAGACGATAGAGGTCAAGGACCTCGTCGCCAGGTACAGCACTGACGTCATCGCGTCCTGCGCCTTCGGGATCCAGTGTAACTGCCTCAAGGACCCAGACGCGGAGTTCAGGAGGATGGGGAGGTCTTTCTTCGAGCGGAGTGTGTTGACGTCCATCGGGTTCTCCATGGCGGTGTTTGCTCCGGCTGTAGCGAAGTTCTTCAAGCTCGCGAGGACCCCGGAGAAGATATCGACGTTCTTCAGGAAGATCGTCAAGGAGACCGTGGAATACAGGGAGCAGAATGACGTCACCAGGAACGACTTCATGCAGCTGCTCATCCAGCTCAAGAACAAGGGATTCGTCGAGGCCGACCCTGGAGAAGACAAGAACGTCAATACAACAAAGCCAGGTATTTCTCTCAATCTAGGAGGCAGTGACTTATACTTGTAAAACTCATTCAGAACACGCGTCCATCACAATACACAACAAATTTGATTAATTTTCAATTTTAATTACAATTTTTATAATTTGACAAAAAAATACAAATTCAAATTCACATGTTTTTTATCTAATTTTGATAGGACGAATATTGTTTCTTTTAAGGAGAAGATTGCAAATAGAAATGTGCAAAAACGGTAAAAAAAAGTATTTTTTCCAGGAAATTATATTTTTTTTAGTATTACTGGTATTTGAGTCCTTGAGATAAAGAAAATTTAAAATATACCAAAATATCGGAAAATATCTTGTTTAAGAAGTGCAATATTAACTTACATTTGAAAATAAAACGTCGCTTTTATTCAAAATCCTAAATTTCCCGAAATTCATTAAAAATGTACTATATTTTTTGGTCCTTTAGGAGTGTATAACCTATAATGATTTTTTTGTGTGGAATCAATGGTTTGAATGAGTTAAGTGACCTTAAAACAAGTTACTTTTCTTACAGATGCCGCTCAGAAGATGACAATGGATGGAGTGGCAGCTCAGGCGTTCGTCTTCTTCCTGGCCGGCTTCGAGACATCTTCGACTACAGCGAGTTTCTGTCTGTACGAGCTGGCCGTGAACCCTGACATCCAGACGCGCCTGCGCACCGAGATCGACTGCGTGTTGGCCAACCACGGTGGCTCCCTCACGTACGAGGCCATGATGGACATGGAGTACCTGGCCATGGTCATTGATGGTGAGTGAGATTGATGAATGATCGAATCATAAATGTAAATTTAAAGATTTACTCCAATTATTTTCGATAAAACATACGTCATGCTTGAGAAACAACTTATTTTCTGAAGATTCGGGTCTTCTTCGGTGGAGGTTGAGATTGGGAGCTAACTTTTTCCTAACCCCCAAAGTCGTCTATTGAACTATAATATTGTCAAACCATACAAATATCGTACATCCACAATAATCATCTCCGAACAGACAGTGCTTTAAAATAACTGGGGCAACACAAACGCCGAACGGCATCCTTTTATATTGATGCAAACGCTCAAGATAATTATCTTTATTGTCTGGATTACTTACGACTTTCCAAAAGCTACTTGGTAATTTTATAGAATAGATTCACTGTGATCCTACTATACTTCGTTGTATAGAGTGCCATTAGTCCTTGGCAAGCTTTAGCTTCACTTATTAGTGGTATCGTTGGCCTGACCCGTGGAATTCTTTCTCGTGACGTTCACAACAAAGTAAGTTATTGCCTTTCAGAGAACTCGATCCCCTGTTTCAGCATCATTTACACAAGGTCATCCACCCTACCCTCTTCTACCATTAAGACTATATCCTCAGTTCTTGTAGTGAACTCTATATCAAAATAACAGTATAACTAACAATCACAGAGTTTTTATTAGCCAAGATTGTCTTTACATGCCAATACCTTGCAGTTTACATCAGTCTGTATTTTGTCATTGTGTCACAGCCCTTTATATACAATTCTCACGAAAATTTCTATACAATGAGAATAAATATCTACATGTTCCGCTTTTGACATGTGACGCACATGATGTGTACATTTGAGACTAAAACTTATTATGGATGTGGAGTTTTATGTGTTGAAACCTTTGAGGATGATCAATGTTATTCTTGGTTAAATCACTTTCCTCAAATCTTCTGCAGAAACCCTGAGGAAGTACCCGGCCGGCCCGACTCTTCGCCGCAACTGCAACAAGGCCTACACGATACCGGAAACCGGCCTGGTGGTGGAACCGGGCACCTCGGTGGTGGTACCGGTGTACGGGCTACACCACGACCCTCAGTTCTACCCGGACCCGGAGATGTTCGACCCTCAGCGCTTCACAGCGGAGAACAAGGCAACGAGGAACCAATACTCTTATCTACCATTCGGAGCCGGGCCCAAAAACTGCATAGGTGAGTAGGTTATTGTTCGTACGTCGAGTGCGTTCGGTGCCGTTAGGGATCGTTTAATCCATTTCATAAAATAAAATCCTCCTACTGAAAATAAGTTATTTAATAGTTAATAAACTTTAACACTGCTCTTTAGTAGAATAAAGCTTTTTTAAATAACTGCAATATTTCGGAAGTTGACAACTTTTTTCGACTGGCTGACATGATAATTTTACTAATCATCAAAAAATATTTGTTCTGGTTGTGTTATTTCCGCTCAATAACAGATTATTGATAGGGGAATTGCTATTCGTATGCAGCTTATAAAATATATTTTTATTATAATGCCTTTCTGTTAACACACACAAACAGAGAAACACAGAGATGAAGTGTCAGGTCGTAACCATCCCTTGCACAACACTTCATACCCTCCTTCCCTTTATGACCTATCTCGAGACTCTTAACCCTACTTCCCTCCCCTCACTCCCGGAACTAGTGGTGAGGGTTGGGGATGGTATATTCTAAAGGGCAAGTGTTATTATTTTTACCAGTTATATTAAAATTTAGTTTAAAAATTTGGTTAAATTACTGAAGGAGTATGAATTTATTTCATCTATATATTGAAATGTTTTTGGCCATACAGATGCATCCAAGGTAAAGTGCTCACGAGTGACCTTGTAACATACCCTCCAACCTAGAGCTTCTTCCTCGTGTTTCAGGCATGAGGTTCGGTCTGATGCAGGTCAAGGTCGCCCTGATCTCGCTACTCACGAGATACGAGTTCCATATCTCGGAGAAGACGATAATTCCTCCAGTCTTTGACCACAAGGTTTTGATTCTCACTACCAAGGACGGCTTGTTCCTCAAGATCAAGAACCGTCCCTGATTTCGACGATAATGTGCTACAGTGTATTTTGTTTTCAAGGCTCTTTGAATGAAGAAATAATTATTGACTTATGAGTGTGATGACTTTAATAAACTGTAGTGACAGCGGGAATGAAATTATTATTTCAATAATTTTTATTGATATCAATCAATACAGGTTTTGATCATAATCATTCAATATGATTAGGTATTAAGTAAATGGGCATATATCTATTGGTGCCTAACAACGTCATACATTAAGTTAATAATAACTCTAATCAAAAGTCACAAGTTCGATTGTGATTAATTGGTTTTTGTCTCTTATGTTGGGATTTGAAATAGACTTCAATATCTTTACATTTTTTCATTTACTTTCATTTTTAAATAACAAACCTCTGCATTGTCAGCAATGTACATTCAAAACCAACGCACACTTCATAACCCTCCCAAAGCACCTTAGGATGAATACTCACAGTTTACACATATGTATTGATCAGTATTGATCGACAGATTGGTCACTATCTGCGGCACTACAAAATATTGTTTGATAAGGGTCAAGACTAACTACAGTGTTATCTTTATGAATAGAACTCAACCTGTAAATTATAATGTATCATGGAAATGTTTTTATTTTATTTTGAATTATATTAATATGTGATCGACAAGTATTTTTCGCCTCTCAGCAGAGTTGCTACAGCGAAAAGCCATTCAAAAATTTCCCCTTATTTCTTTATTAATTCAAAATAATTTAGACAAGCGTTGTCTCCAAACACTATTAAAGCTGATAAAACTGGAGATAAGGTAGCTTAAAATTCCGCCGTATCACCCAAAGTTTGGCAAACATTACGATAAGATCCATAATCCAGGTTGATGATAAGGTCAAGACTATTCACAGAACAAAAACACAGTTACCAAACCTCGCGATAACAACATCGGGCGAAGACTGTTTTAGTCAAATTCGTTGAATCCTGTTCGTTCAAATATACGCTATCGTAAGTGACGTAGCCAGATCAAAGTTCTGCAAGTCAGAGAGTGAAATAAAACTCAAGACACTGGCAGCTGTTCATTACAGTTAGTGGATATCGCTTGGATTGCAGAATACAAAGGAATTTCTCGTTCTTGAAGCCGAAAGGTACAATCTTGGAGTTCTTCATAAATATGGCGTTGATATTCAACTGGTGGCTGATGGACGTCGTGGTTTTGGTAACAAGTGTCTTGGTCGGATTGTATCTTTACTTCAAGAACGCTTATTCATATTGGGAGCGCCGCGGTGTGGCCTTCCTGAAGCCAAGTGTTCCCCTGGGGAATCTTGGAGGGGTGTTCCGTGGTCAGAAGCAGGTTGGACTTGAGTTTGGTGAATTTTATAAACAGTTGGAAGGAAACAAGTTAGGAGGTATTTATCAGCTGCATAGACCGACGTTAGTACTGAGGGATCTTGACGTTATAAAGAATTTTCTGGTCAAGGATTTTTCGAGTTTCCATGATCGAGGGATTTTTACTGATGAAAAGAGTGATCCTCTTTCTGTTCACTTGGTGTTGATGGGCGGGGCGAAGTGGAAGGAGATGAGGACCAAGCTGACGCCGACCTTCACCAGCGGCAAGATGAAGATGATGTTCGACACGATCCTCCGATGTGGCACGGAGTTGTCCGAGTGTGTCCGAAGCGAGGCCGACCTTGGGGAGACGATAGAGGTCAAGGACCTCGTCGCCAGGTACAGCACTGACGTCATCGCGTCCTGCGCCTTCGGGATCCAGTGTAACTGTCCTCAAGGACCCAGACGCTGAGTTCCGTCGGATGGGCAGGTCCTTCTTTGAACGCGGTATCTTGACGTCGATTCGTTTCTCTCTGGCCGTATTTGTTCCGTCTGTCGCGAAGTTTTTCAAACTTGCTGGAACTCCAAAGAAGATATCGACGTTCTTCAGGAAGATCGTCAAGGAGACCGTGGAATACAGGGAGCAGAACGACGTCGCCAGGAACGACTTCATGCAGCTTCTCATCCAGCTCAAGAACAAGGGATTCGTTGAGAGCGAACTTGATGAAGACAAAGTCGTTAACACAGCTAAACCAGGTATTTCATATTCGTATTCCAAGTGTCAGGATGTTCAGTCCGCATTAAGCAATTAAGGACCTACAAAGCCAATCTTGACACTAAAGGTGCCGCGCGCATAAACCGTCTGACGCGCGTTACCCGGTTTATGCGCGCACGGCCAGCCGTGGTCCCGCCGTTCTATTTGAAGTCATAATACACTTGAGTTCACCAATCTGCACACAGATAGCGCCACACTGAGCGAATATGTATTACCATGCAGTTGTCTACGCGTGGCTTCTAGCTTTATCAGCTGATGTTGTATCTCAGATCGATCTTTGTCAGCTAAACGGTTTATTCTCACGGCCCTTCGTATGGTGGTTGGCCTCAGTTTGCCATGGTTACATAATTTATTTTGTTCAGTTCATGATTATTGTGGATACAAGTCTACTACACTAATAACATACACACAATCCAATGAAAAACCGTACGTATTGGTTGTTATTATTGTATGTTACTTTGTGTTCTTCAGTCCCGTTTAAGAGGGGCTAAATATATTATTCTTTGCTTGGCGTCTGTGCAGCTATTCCTCGACTAGTTTAAGCTAAAGTTGAAGGCTCCTCTTACAAAAGAAGAACGCTGGATGTTTAGCTTATTAAATGTATAAAGGTGGAGAAGGTGTAACACTTTATCGCTTGAATGTGCACTTAAATCATTCGTAGTAATGTAATTGCATCTTTCCAACAAGCAACCTTTTACTTAACCATTTCCTGGGCACTTGTTGACAATCAGTTTTTCATGTTTGAACATTCCGAATCTTCCAGGGCACGCATTCATTATATCAGGGCTTTTTAAACTGTGTTTAGCTAGTGCTGCTATCTGTTAGGATTCATTTAAAGCATCTGGTCTTCAATCCTTATGTTCCTAGTATCCTCGTGTTCTGTTGTAGGGTCTATTTAGCTTGATTGATTAGCCATTTTATTTTCAACAGCTGTACACATGCACTTTTATTGTGATTGGTGAGCCTAGCCTAGTGTCGAAAGCTTCTTGTGTGAATTTAAGTACAACTGCTAAATTTAAATCAGAAAATGGGTTTGAGTTTGGGTTTGATGATTTTTCGGGTGATGGTGATAATTCATATGTAAGCCTAATTTAAGCGAAAGAACTGGCCCAGGAAAGGTTTTTAAGATTTGATCATTGCTAACTAGCTTTTCTTCTAACAGTCGAAGCAAAGAAGTTGACAATGGATGAAGTAGCTGGACAAGCTTTCGTGTTCTTCATTGCCGGCTTTGAGACATCATCAACTACAGCGAGTTTCTGCCTGTACGAGCTGGCCGTGAACCCTGACATCCAGACGCGCCTGCGCACTGAGATCGACTCCGTGTTGGCCAACCACGGTGGCTCCCTCACGTACGAGGCCATGATGGACATGGAGTACCTGGCCATGGTCATTGATGGTGAGTGAGAAAGATTGATTGATTGTTGGCTTATCGTCATTTGGCAGAATTAAGGCTTACAATAGGTTTATAGTTGATCTTTTACAATGAGAAACTGGACAACAATATGTTTTAACTGTTGCTTTTATGTACTTTGTCTAAGAAAGTTGACAAGCTACAAGTCGGAAATTTTGAGTGTTTTTTTAGCTTGGCTGTTAAAAACATAAGGTGGAGAATTAATGTTTTTATTATTAATTCACATTTTTAAAATTGTTTAAGAGAACATAATTTACGGAAGGCAAAATATTTCACTTTCCAAAATTTTGCTCTACCACTCTATTTATAATAGTGTATTTAACATGCATTGAAAATTTGAAAAAGATCGGTTCAGAACTTGTCCTGGAAAGGTTCTTTGGGAAATGACCAATAAGTAACAAAAATAATGGAGATTAGTATTTAAAGAACTGGTTCTTCACATCTGTTTTGTAGATACTTAACGCAATGTCTTCTTTTATCTGCAGAAACACTAAGGAAGTATCCGGCTGGACCGAATCTTCGCCGCGAGTGCAACAAGGCCTACACGATGCCGGACACTGGCCTGGTGGTGGAACCAGGCACCTCGGTGGTGGTACCGGTGTACGGGCTACACCACGACCCTAAGTTCTACCCGGACCCGGAGATGTTCGACCCTCAGCGCTTCACAGCAGAGAACAAGGCGGCGAGGAACCAATACTCGTACCTACCATTCGGAGCCGGGCCCAGGAACTGTATAGGTGAGTGGGCGTGGCATGCTTTCGTATTGACAGGGATTGTTGGATGAGCGAAGCAGACTTCAATTCACTGACCCCCCCCCCCCCAAAAAAAAAAAAAAAGCTCGGGTGTTTTTTTTTTTTTTTGTTTTTTTTTGTTTGTTCGTTCTCTACTGGGAAAACGGCATATGCGATCTTGATGAAAATTTGAGGGGACCTTCAAAATCTCTGAACTTAGAGGTGTATTGTTTTTGGGTACAATCGAAGAAATATTAAATTGTCATGAATATCGTACTTTTACGATTTTTTTCGATTTTTTTGTGCGATATTTCCGTGACATTTGGGCCAATTCTGACCAAACGGGTGGGACTACAACGTTCATATTATACACGGACATTAAGGTTATGATGATGTAGCACCTTTTGAAAGAAAAAGTTAAAAAGTTGCCAGAATCCATAGAAATAATGCTTTTAATATAAGTTTTTTACGGTAAATATTTGACAAGTTACAATAGAAACTTGACAACAATCACCTACAATGCGAAGGCAGCAAAGCAAAGCACTTGCAAAATAAAGATATCCCACGCAAACTATAAACTTAAAAAAGCTCATCCATCAACGCGACTAAAAAAAGCGTTTGCGAAGCTTCCTATTTTACATTATAAAGTGAAATTTCCTCATTCAAAATCAGTCATGAAACTGAGAGCGCAAGTATTAAAAAGCAAAAAAAAATCGTGTTTAGAGTCTAACCACTCACGTCACATAAATTATTTTTATTGGGGGACATTAAATTTGTAGCCGACCAAGCCAACCATGTAGCCGCCGATACTATCATCGAGCGAACAATGACCAACTAGAGGAAACCTTTCTCGATTTGGTTAGTCGGGAAATACTCCCGTTGTTCGATTCCCGGTTGGGGCGGACTTTTTTAATTTCTGAATTTTAGTAAATAATAACAACTAGAGACCGTTGAATTCAAGAAGGAAACATTGATCAATCATACTGGACAAGATTATACCCTTAAATTTATTTAAATTTGTCTGTGGCCAGCATACAAAGCAGAAAACTGACCAATGACTCTCAAACCTCCAACCTAGAGCTTCTTCCTCTTATTTCAGGCATGAGGTTCGGCCTGATGCAGGTCAAGGTCGCCCTGATCTCGCTACTCACGAGATACGAGTTCCACATCTCGGAGAAGACGATAGTTCCTCCGGTATTTGACCCCAAAGTGTTCATCCTCACGACCAAGGACGGCTTGTTCCTCAAGATCAAGAACCGTCCCTGATTTCGACGTCAATGTATCTTGTAATCGTTTGATTCTTGTCTTAAGAACTTTAATAAAACTTTGCTTGAAGAATGTACTTTCACGGGTTTTCTATAATATCCATTTTTTAATTTTTCAATCATTTTCATGTATCTATTTCGAGAAATGTAGACTTAAGGGGAATCCCTAGACCCAAATATGATTTTTAAAGAATGCAGTAAAGACGTCTGAAAAGTAAGTAGAATGTAAGAGGGGCTTAATAAAAGAGCGGATAATTTTTTTGAAATTTTTTTGACGGGACATAACCTCAGAATCAACAATTGTATTCAAATTACTGGAATCAGTTGCTCAAGTTCAAAATTGAATTTTTAGCAGCGGTTTTTTGTATATTATTTCTACACTTCTTTATCTACAACCTAAATATAAGTATGATTGGTTTTATATGGTTTCTGGCGTTGCACAGTTGTTGTGTTGTACCGGCAGGCGAAAAAAATTGTGCAACGCAACAAACCATATAAATCCAAAAATCCTTTTTATTTAGGTTGTAGATAAAGGAGTGTAGAAATAATATACAAAAAACCGCTGCTCAAAATTCAATTTTGAACTTGAGCAACTGATTCCAGTAATTTGAATACAATTGTTGATTCTGAGGTTATGTCCCGTCAAAAAAATTTCAAAAAAATAATCCGATCATTTATTAAGCCTTTCTTACATTCTACTAACTTTTCAGAGGTATTTACTGCATTCTTAAGAAATCATATTTGGGTCTAGGGATTCCCCTTATCAGATTTACCGAAGCTCCACATATTTGATAGATAATCTTAGTGCATTCTAATTGCCGTGGTTGTTTGGTCTGTAGATTGCGTGGCAGAGATGTCGTTATCGACACTGTTGGCTCGAGCGTTAAGCGCGCGACTCTGATTCAGGAGGTCCCGGGTTCAAATCCCGTCGAGATCGGCAATCCTGACTGAAGGTTTATCCCGAGGTTTTCCTGTCGTTAATGCGAATGCAAGGGATTGAGTCCTCTTAATCAGCCCTCGGACATCCCTTCACAATTGTCTTATCAGCAACAATATAACAATCGGTGCGGTTGGTATTTCAAATACGCATGTAATAATAATAAAATACCAAACAAAATACTTAACTACCATAACATAACAATATTTTTTTCGGGCAGGCTATAGTCTAAAAATACCTTAAAAAAGTATTACACCGGGCTCGCCACCAGCTAGCTACAGTGTTTGGCTACACTCAGAAGTGAGCAGAACGATGTGCGCATGCTCAGTACCACAAGAATCTAACCCGCGATTGCATTGCATACTGTAATCTTAATTCTCATTATAACACTAGTCTGTAAGTTTTAAATCTATATAATTGGAAATTTT
The DNA here is from genome assembly GCA_024449915.1 of Sweltsa coloradensis. Taxonomy (NCBI): domain Eukaryota; kingdom Metazoa; phylum Arthropoda; class Insecta; order Plecoptera; family Chloroperlidae; genus Sweltsa; species Sweltsa coloradensis. Next base: position 84,450 of record JAMZAV010001742.1, read on the forward strand.
CTTTAATTTAAATCCACATATTCTATTTTTAGTTCGGAAATTATTTTCAAAAACCATCAATTTCAGCATCAGCAACAATCAGTAACGACAACCAAGTTAAAAATACATCGACCAAGCTTTTAATTTTGAATGTCGTCTGTTAATTTTGATATTTCCACATGTAAATGTTTCAATAATTTTATTTATTGTTTTATGTTATTTTTGTTAAATATTTATTTCATAATTATATTTTGATAATAATATGGATATTGATATATTATTTATTTATTATATAATTAATAAATATATTTAATATTTTAAACAAAATAATGGGCTTGGCCACACTTCTAGATCTCACTACTTTATGCAGTTGAGCCACTTGTATCATCCTTGTTTTCGGCTTGGCCCCTTTTTTGCAAGTTTTTGTATTTTTTTTTATTGTACAGAAACCAAAATTAAATTTTGTTAGGCCTATGTTTGTCAGCCTGCTTTTTTAATTAAACAGCAATAAATTTCGTTCTCCTTCTCATCCTGCACAGGATTTTTGATCAATTTTCTTCATTATTATAATTTAGTAGGGAATGAAGTTAAGCGGAGAGTGGGGTTGGCAGAAAAGTTTTACCAAAAGATCAGAAAGTTAATTTGGAATGAGCATTTCCCTAAAAAATGCAAAATGCTCCTATATAAGATGTACTATCTACCCATTTTAACATATGGTGCTGTAACGTGGCCAATGGGCTGGAAGGAAGAAAGTGCTATACAGGCAGCTGAGATGAAGTTAATACGCAGTGTGGCAGGTGTGACAAAATTGGACAAGATACGAAGTAGTGTAATAGGGAAGAAAGTAGGAGTAAAGAGCCTAAAGTTCAAGATGGGAAAGGAGCGACTACGATGGAACGGAAATATGAGGAGAATGGAGAAGAATAGAATCCCAAGACAAGCATTTGAGCTAAAGAATGATATGAGAAGAGTGGGAAGACCTCGAGATAGGTGGCAAGATCAAGTACAGGCAGATGTGGAGGAGAGAGGAGAGGAGTGGGTAGTGGTTGAAGAGAGAGAAAGATGGTGGGAGGACAGGAAAAAGTGGAGAGAGTTGGTGTTACGACAAGAAAATAAGGAAGAAGATGAGGTGCCGAGCTTGGCAGGCCGGTGCTGATTCGGTGATGCCCAAGATTTAGGTGGAAACACCCCTTTACCCAACTAAATGATGTTGGAACAAAGTGTAGTGATATATATATATATATATATATATATATATTATAATTTACTCCCACGACCAAAACCATCGTTATATTTTGAAATTTGAAGGTCATCTAGTTATAACTATTGGATAAGCTTGCGGAAACCAAGCTTTGACGAATCACTTGGAGTTTTCAATAGCTTATCATAATTAAAAATGTGTGTATTGTGCATTAAGAACACATTTTCTAAGTTAGCTTACCCCGTCTAGGCCCGGGGTAGAGTTGGCCCAGAGCATGGCTCTCCTATTCGTAAAAGGCGACTAAAGAGATAAAGTCCATCTCGCAAACATCAGCTATGGTATATAAGAGAGGACATTACTCCCCAAAAGTAGGGCGAACTCTGGCGGTCGTCGTCTGGGACCTACCCCCCTTTTATGACAACATCACCGACGACTACGATAATGTAAGCATAGCTGACGACCGCGACGTGAGAACCCCTTTCTTCCCCCTACCCGTGGCTAGTTCTGACCACTGACCAGCATAGAACTTTCCTCCGTATCCCGCCTATAGGCTAGAGTGGCGCATTATGACCTAACGGTTCACGCGTATATAATACAAATAAACTAAACTACTTACTGTGCGGTATCCGAAAAAGAAATTATGAAAAACTTCACAATTTGTTTTAATAAATCAAGTTTTGATTATTATTATTAACTCAAGTAAAAAAAATATATATATTTAACCAATTTAAGCCATATAACATATGTTCAGGATTGGGGGGGGGGTCCAACCCTGTAGGCTTGACGCAATCGACGAGTGAGCGATAACTAACCAAAGATCGATATTTTTTTATGAAATATAGCACTCAGTGGTATGGACAGTGCGGTGCGAACAACGCCAGAATCAACAGGGCCGATTCAGAACAACTTTAAATTTATTATGTGCCTCGTTGCTAGGACTGCTCCAAAGTCACCGTTTACAAATTCCTGAGATAAGAACTGATGGACTTACCAAATCAGAAGTTAAAAACTTCTGACATTGGCAGGAATCGAACCCTGGACCTTCTGCATTAGAAGCAGATACGCTTACCACAAGACCAACGAGCCACTAAAAATTTGTCACGTTTTCCGTTTTACGGACATATTTTGAAGATATCATTATCCTATTTGAATGAGCGAAGCGAAGACTTCAATTTCACTGACCCCTCAAAAAATTTAGCTCCAATGTTTTTTTGTTTTTTTTTGTTTGTTTTTTTGTCTGTTTGTTCGCACGATTCCGGGCAAACGGCATATGCGATCTTAATTAAAATTTGAGGGGACCTTCGAAATCTCTGAACTTAGACGTGCAACGTTTTTGGGTACAATCGAAGAAATATTTCTAACGAATATCGTACTTTTACGATTTTTTTCGATTTTTAATGCGATATTTTCGACTCATTTTGGCCGAATCTGACCAAACGGGTGGGACTTCAACGTTCATATTTCACATGGACATTAAGATTATGGTGATATAGTACCTTTTGAAAGAAAAAGTTGAAAAAGTTAGCCAGAAACCATAGAAATAAAGGTTTTAATATGTGTTTTTCGATTTAAAGAGCGATATTTTCGTCACATTTGAGCCGATTCTGACAAACAGGTGGTGCTACAACGTTCATATTTCACATGGACATTAAGGTTATGGTGATGAAGTACCTTTTGAAAGAAAAAGTTGAAAAAGTTAGCCAGAATCCATAGAAATAAATGTTTTAATATGAGTTTTTTGAGGTTTATAATTGGATGAGCGTAGCGAGCGAAGCAAAGATTCCATTTCACTACACTGAAGAAAAAAATCCGGAATGTTTTTTTTTCTTTTGTATTTTTGTGTTTGTTAACACGATTCCGGCTAAACCGATACTCCAATTGCGATGAAATTTTATGGAGGCCTTCGAAATCTTTAAACTTGGAACTGCTACGTTTTTGATCGCAATCGAAAAATTATTTCTTATGAAAATCGCAATTTTACGATTTTTTTCGATTTTTAAAAAATTTCTTCGACTTATAACACCTACATGCGTATTCCGATTTAAAAGATTTTTTCACAAAACCTTAATTTCATGAATTAAGATATTCGTGTGAAATTTGAGCTGCAATCAAAAAATTATTTCTCATAAAAATCGAAATTTTACATGTTTTTTACTTTTTTAAACAATTCTTTGACTTATAACACCAACATGCTTATCCTATTGCAATGATTTTTTCACAGAACCTTAATTTTATAAATTAATATATTCGTGTAAAATTTGAGCGCAATCGAATAATTATTTCTTATGAAAATCGCAATTTTACGATTTTTTCTTTTTTTAAAATTACGATTAATAAAAAAATAAAAAAATAAAGTTATTTTTTTATTTAATTTAATTTAATTTTTAACAAAATTTCGACTTAGTAATAATTTTTTTCACAGAACAACAGAAAATCCGCATAACACATGGCAGCTCAATGCACCAATTACGCTCATCCAACAACGCGGCGGGACTTAAGCGTTTTCCTAGTTACAAGAAGTAACATTAGAAACTCGACAACAATCACCTAAACATTTACAAAGCACTTGCAAAGGAAAAGTGGTCCCACGCAAACTAAAAACTTACGCTCATCCATCAACGCGGCGGGACTTTAGCGTTTTCCTAGTTTAAATCACATTTATAAGCATTGTAGGCCTATCCAAGCCCTGATGAAAGTTGCCACCACGTGATAATGTCCATAGCTATTGCAATGACTTGATTAATAAACTGATATTGGACAAGATAGATAGGCACATGTTGTGAGTTGTCACCGGAATAGAATATTGTTAAGCAAGACAACCTAGAAATTCTTTATCTGACACTTCAAGGTGAATTATATTTGAGATTGTCTAAAATGTACATTCTTATCTAAGAGTTTGCAACCAACACTTCGTGTTTTCGTTAGATATCTTCGTTCCCAGGCGGAGGGTGTATTCTACAGGTGGTAAAGTGCAACACATGTGGTTGAGTGACCAAGAAACTAAAGCCCTTTCCAGGTAGGAAATAAAATTGAGTTTATTGTGATTATTTATTTTAATAGGCATGCAAGAGGAAATACTAATTTTCACCACTAAAAAAAGTAATTGGATGAGCGAAACGAAGACTTCAACTTCACCGAACCCCCAAAAAATTTAGCTCAGGTGTTTTTTTTTTTGTTTTTTTTTTCCCTGTCTGTCTGTTTGTTTGCTCTCTACCGGGCAAACGGCATACGCGATCTTGATGAAAATTTGACAGGATCATTGAAATCTCTGAACTTAGACTTGCTACGTTTTTGGGTAAAATCGAAGAAATATTTCTCATGAATATCGTACTTTTACGATTTTTTCGATTTTTTGTGCGATATTTTCGTGCCATTTGGGCCAATTCTGACCACACTGGTGGGGCTACAACGTTCATTTGGATGAGCGTAGCGAGCGTAGCGAGCGAAGCGAAGATTCCATTTCACTACACTGGAGAAAAAAATCCGGAATGTTTTTTTTTCATTTTTTTTGTGTATTTTTGGCTGTTTGTGCACACGATTCCGGCTAAACCAATACTCCAATTGCGATGAAATTTTATAAGGGCCTTCGAAATCTCTGAACTTAGAACTGCCACGTTTTTGAGCGCAATCGAAAAATTATTTCTAATGAAAATCGCAAATTTACGATTTTTTTCGATTTTTAAAAAATTTCTTCGACTTATAACATCTACATGCTTAATCCGATTTTAATGATTTTTTTGCAGAACCTTAATTTTATGAATTAAGATATTCGTGTGAAATTTGAGAACAATCGAAAAATTATTTCTCATGAAAATCGAAATTTTACGGGTTTTTTCTTTTTTTTAACAATTCTTTCACTTATAACACCTACATGCTTTATCCTATTGTAATGATTTTTTTACAGAACCTTAATTTTATGAATTATTATATTCGTGTAAAATTTGAGCGCAATCGAATAATTATTTGTTATGAAAATAGCAATTTTACGATTTTTTCTTTTTTTTAAATTACGATTAAGAAAAAATAAAAGAATAAAGTTAATTTTTTATTTAATTTAATTTAATTTTAAAAAAATCGACTAAGCAATAATTTTTTCACAAAACAACAGAAAATCTGCATAACACATGGCAGGTCAATGCACCAATTACGCTCATCCAACAACGCGGCGGGACTTAAGCGTTTTCCTAGTATTATACATGGACATTAAGGTTATGGTGATGTTGTACATGTTGAAAGATTAAGGTTAAAACAGTTAGCCAGAATCTATAGAAATAAAGCTTTTAATATAAGTTTTTTATTTTTTGTGCGATATTTTCGTGCCATTTGGGCCAATTGTGACCAAACGGGTGGGGCTTTAACGTTCATATTATACATGGACATGAATGTTATGTTGATGTACTAACTTTTGAAAGAAAAATATGAAAAAAATAGCCAGAATCCATAGAAATAAAGCTTTTAATATAAGTTTTTTACGGTAAATAATACCAATTGACAAGTAACAATAGAAACTTGACAACAATCACCTACAATACGTAGGCAGCAAAACAAAGCACTTGCAAAAGTAAAGATATCCCACGCAAACTAAAAACTCTAAAAAGCTCATCCATCAACGCGGCGGGACTTTAGCGTTTTCCTAATATAAATCAATTTAAACACCAATTTACCGATTATATCAGAACAAAACCACAGATGCAAATCACAATTGTCATAAATACATTTAATTGTAATGTGCAATTCTTTAATTTTTTTTTTACTTACACCCAAAATTTAAATAAAATCTAGGGGGAGAGAGACATCAACCTTTCATCTAAATATTGAATTTTCAACACCAATTCATCGCTAGAATTGGGCATAACGAAATCGAAAATTGACTTTTATTTTCATCCCAAAACGTTATTACAAAATTGACAGTTGACAGTGGCGGCTACTTACCTTAATAGAACCACAGGGTTAACATTACTTTCAGTGACATGCAGAAATGTTTAGGTGAACCAATTATCCAAAATTTGATTTTCGGATATTTGAATATTATTATACTATTATAATTACTGAGTGTAAAATTCTTTACTTCATTGAGATCCGACTATGATCAAGTTAAATTGATATTTTAAAAATTTGTATTGCTTGTTGATAGCCATGCATCCATTCTTCGTAATAAGCATCTTCTAAATTAAAAACTGCTTTTCTCAGAATAATTTAATTTTGATTCATATGTACATTTTTCTCCTAATCCACGTAAACGATTTGCCTAAAACTTTAAGGTTATGTTAAATATGTCTACCATTCATAGATTGGATCATTATTTTTTGTGATATCAATAACATAAATGAGAATATTTCATTAAAATTTTAACTTTTGCATGATTTTGTTAATACACAATCAGGTGCATTATTTTTAAAGTAGGGGGATGATTTTCATAGGGCTCATATATAACGTGTCCCTTAACACACCCTTTGTAGCCAAAGTAGTTGAATAGTGCTGTTTGTGAAAAACGGTACATAAAGAAAGAAGTTAGCAAAATTAGAATTGCCAGCTTATAGCAAAGACCTCCCCTTAACACTTTACACTAAGCTAACGCTACATAACGCCACAAAACGCCATAACCACATAACGCCACATAACGCACATAACGCCATAACCACATAACGCCACATAACGCCACATAACGCCACATAACGCAATAACCCACATAACGCCACATAACGCCACATAACGCCACATAACACCACATAACGCCACATAACGCCAACATAACACCAACATAACGCCACATAACGCCACATAACGCCACATAACACCACATAACACCAACATAACACCACATAACGCCACATAACGCCACATAACGCCACATAACGCCACATAACACCAACATAACACCAACATAACGCCACATAACGCCACATAACGCCAACATAACGCCACATAACACCAACATAACGCCACATAACGCCACATAACGCCACATAACGCCACATAACGCCAAACATAACGCCACATAAACAACATAACGCCAACATAACACCAACATAACGCCACATAACGCCACATAACGCCACATAACACCAACATCACGCCAACATAACGCCACATAACGCCACATTACACCAACATAACACCACATAACGCCACATAACACCAACATAACACCACATAACGCCACATAACCAACATAACGCCACATAACGCCACATAACACCAACATAACGCCACATAACACCACATAACACCAACATAACGCCACATAACACCAACATAACGCCACATAACACCACATAACGCCACATAACACCAACATAACACCAACATAATGCCACATAACGCCACATAACGCCACATAACGCCACATAACGACATAACGACATAACCACATAACCACATAACGACATAACGACATAATGAAATAACCACATAACCACATAACGACTTAACCAACAATAGGATAGACGTTAAATAAATAAATAAATGTGTTTTAATTAAACACATTTTTGTAGGATGCCCGCTGTAGGGTATACGCAACATTTAACCGGTGTGACCCTTTTCAAGTGACTTACTAGCTATGTTGCTGATAGGACATGAAGGGATGTCAATCCCTTGCATTTGCATTAACGACTGAGGAAAACCTCGGGGAAAACTTGCAGTCAGGATTACCAGTCTCAAGTGACTCCCGAATCAGGGTCGCGCGCTTAACACTCAAGCCATCACTGCCTTATTATTCTATTCACTAGGAATACGCTTAAGTCCCGCCGCGTTGATGGATGAGCTTTTTTGAATGTTTTTTTAGTTTTCGTAGGATCACTTTCCCTTTGCAAGTGCTTTTTAAATGCATTGTAGGTGATTGTTGTCAAGTTTCTATTATTACTTGTTAATTGTTATTATAATCCTCAAAAACTCATATTAAAACGTTTATTCTATGGATTCTGGCTAACTTGTTCAATTTTTTCTTTCAGGAAGCAATACATCACCATAACCATAATGTCCATGTAAAATATTAACGTGGTAGCCCCACCCGTTTGGTCAAAATCGGCCCAAATGTCACGAAAATATCGCACTAAAAATCGAAAACAAATCGTAAAAGTACGAAATTCATGAGAAATATTTCTTCGATTGTACCTTAAAACGTGGCAGGTCAAGTTCAGCGATTTCGAAAGTCCTCTCCAATTTTCATCAAGATCGCATATGCCGTTTGCCCGGTAGCGTGCGAACAAACAGACAGACAAACAAAACTAAAAAAAACATTGAAGCTAAATTTTTGAGGGGTCAGTGATATTGAAGTCTTCGCTTCGCTCATCCAACTAAGTTATCGTTGTCAATCGTCAAGATGTCATTTCACATACTTAATAGGCATCTTCCCCTGCAATATGACATTGTAAGAGGTATGTGACAGTAGCGTTTTTTGAATAGATGCTATATAACGCAATTTTTCACTTAAAACTAAGCTTTTCCAGGAAAACCTTTCGTGAATTTTCCATTCTCTGTGGCAGATTTTCATTAATTGGGACCCTGCGCGCAGCCTGTTTTTGGCCGTATTGCAGTGGCGGATCCAGGATATGATCATGGGGACGCGGAGCCCACCATGTTCAAAATTTTAAAAATTTGGTTTTTAAGAGTGCATTTGGAGCGTTTTAGAAAAAAGTAGTAGGCTGAATGCAATACCGAAACAATGAAGTTTGTGTGTGTCAATTTGTTTTGTTGTCATCTCAAGCTAATAATTTACAGCATACAAAGCAATTTCCAATTTCCAATTTAGCATATGGCAGACTGATGATTTCGAACAATATAAAGGAAAGGTGATTTTTTACTGGGAGTTTTAAATGAGGATTCAAAATACACTTTACAAAACATGTACTTCATGTCTGGCAAAGCTCCACTTGGGTACATTGGTATATTTTTCTAATGGCAGAATCCGGGGACCCTCAGACACACGGGGCCCTGCTCCTGCGCGCACTGCGAGTTCCTATAAATCCGCCTCTGTACCATACCATACTTCTCTTTACACATTTTTATTCAGTTGATATTAATTCAATATTGATGACATTTTTTTTTTATGAAAAACATCATACCCAAGGTTTTGAGCTGGCCAAAAGTAGATGCTACAAAACGTTTTAAAATGGCACCTGGAAAATCTCCTCTGGTTCCTCTGGTGAATAGTGAATTTTCCTTTGACATTAGCAGCCATATTTCTTATTTACGTCGATCGTTGCAGTTCACAAGGTGATCTTAATCATGGCACAGAGAGCTGACCACGCGATGTCGGTAAAAGAGGTATATTCCAGACCTCTGGGTTTACATATGACCCTGACTGTACCTCTAGACATTTTGATGTGGTAATTTATGATATTTCTTTGTTTTCGATGAAGCATTGCCAACTTGACAAGATGGCGGTGATATTCAACTGGTGGTTGCTGGACGTTGCGGCCGTGATGACAAGTGTCCTGGCCGGGTTGTATCTGTACTTCACCATCGTGTTCTCCTACTGGAAGAAGCGGGACGTCCCCTTCCTGAAACCCAGCATTCCCTTGGGCAACCTGACGAAAACCTTCAGGGGAAAAACCCAGTTCGGTGTATTGTGTAAGGAATTCTACACGAGACTTGCCGGCCACAAGTACGGGGGAATCTTCCAGTTGAACAAGCCGACTCTTGTCCTCCGTGACCTTGACCTGATACGGAGTTTCTTGGTGAAGGACTTTGTGAACTTCAACACTCGCGGTATCTACTTCGACGAGGAGAACGACCCCCTCTCCGCTCATCTGTTCCTGATGGGCGGGTCAAAGTGGAAGGAGATGAGGACCAAGCTGACGCCAACCTTCACCAGCGGGAAGATGAAGATGATGTTCGACACGATCCTCCGATGTGGCACGGAGTTGTCCGAGTGTGTCCGAAGCGAGGCCGACCTTGGGGAGACGATAGAGGTCAAGGACCTCGTCGCCAGGTACAGCACTGACGTCATCGCGTCCTGCGCCTTCGGGATCCAGTGTAACTGCCTCAAGGACCCAGACGCGGAGTTTCGTCAGATGGGGAGGGCGTTCTTCAACCGCGGTAAAGTGGCCGCTATCGGTACAGCGCTCAACCTGTTCGCGCCCACTCTCTCGTCTGTCCTGAAGCTGGGACACATCCCCAAGGAAGTGTCCACCTTCTTCAGGAAGATCGTCAAGGAGACCGTGGAATACAGGGAGGAGAATGACGTCACCAGGAACGATTTCATGCAGCTTCTCATTCAGCTCAAGAACAAGGGATTCGTGGACGCTGACGCCAGTGGAGGAAATACTAACGCAAAAGCTGCAGGTAGATTCTTCACTTCTTAACAGTTTAAAAATTATAACAATCGTTAGTCATTTCAAACAATGTCGAGTTGAGTAAAGTTCTATACATCAATATATAGGGCACAAATCCGTTTTATACCGAGGTTGCCAGAATCAGAGTTTATTCATCCTACATGAGCCTTTACACCAATTTAGGCCACTCTTACACTTCTTTCCATAGCCAATCACTGGACGAGTGTACTTTTTAGTTACCATCCTTATATCAAGGGATGTCGGCCAAAGCGATCTCTATTCCAGAACGCAACAGTGATTTCCATTGCTTGTTCACTTCCAGACATAGAGTCCCTGTCTTGAAGGATAGCTATTAGACAAGAAGGCCCTCTAAACATCGAGTTTTAATTCACCTACTAAACTTAATCTAACAACATATTAGACAAGGTGCAATTTACCGATTTTGTTGACGGTCGGGTTTGCCAGAACACTAAGTGAACCTTGAATAGCAATTAACGAAGAACTTCATTTAAGAAAACTGTATTGAACATTGTTCAATGTTAGGCACCATTTTCTTTTTTAGGCCCGACGAAGAAGATGACAATTGATGAAGTAGCTGCTCAGGCGTTCGTCTTCTTCTTGGCTGGTTTCGAGACTTCCTCCACCACCGTCAGTTTCTGTCTGTACGAGCTGGCCGTGAACCCTGACATCCAGACGCGCCTGCGCACTGAGATCGACTCCGTGTTGGCCAACCACGGTGGCTCCCTCACGTACGAGGCCATGATGGACATGGAGTACCTGGCCATGGTCATTGATGGTGAGTGAGAAAAACTGGATACCTAAAAGATGACTGACTTTTGGTGCAAACTGCCGTAATAGCAAAATGTCATTTTTTAAATTGATGCTTTTTTGTATTATTATTTAGTTTCTGGTTCATGCACACCTCTTATATTCCTGTTGACTCGACAAAGACACACGAGTTGATAACAAAATTAGGATACATAACATTAATCAATTTGAAGGATACAGTTAAATGTTAACTGTGAGTACCCAGAAAATGCCACAAAAGAACTGAAGGGTTCTACCAATCTTGACACGCGCCACCCTTTTGCCTTCATCGCATACAGAGTTGCAAGGTTAAAACATGTATTTTGTATTTATATTGAATAGGGTTCAGTCAGTAAAGTAAACCTTGCAACAGCGATGCAGTGGGCCAACGCGACCCACAAAGAGAGGTATGACACTTGACTCTATTGCCTGTCAATTGCTTCTTTGAACCCAAATATCTTTTCAGAATGCCGGTGCTGTTTTATAGCGTGCATAGGCTTTACCTTCATTCTGGATCTCTAGCCTACATTCTTATCATGCATTCAATACCACATCAAGCTAACGTTTTCTTTCCACAGAACAAAACATTAAGGGAAATCTTATAGGATACATGAACTTCATACATGAAATACTCTCCAGGGAAGAAATTATGTTTACAGTCAATTTCTAATACTAGACAGACTTTGCTTTTAAAAAGGTGTATCGAAAAGGCAACCTTAACACGAGGTTGAGGACTGTTAGAATTGCTGCCTATTTGCTTTGTGATGACACCCTTCTATTGCGCCGTTTCTCTATGTATGATAAGTTGTTGTTTGTCTTCAGAAACTCTGCGCAAGTATCCACCTGTCCCGATACTGAACCGTGAGTGCACCAAGGCCTACACCATGCCGGACACCGGCCTGGTGGTGGAACGCGGCATCCCGGTGGTGGTACCTGTGTTCGGGATCCACTACGACCCGCAGTTCTACCCGGACCCGGATAGGTTTGATCCTCAGCGCTTCACCGCGGAGAACAAGGCGGCGAGACATAACTTCGCGTACCTGCCGTTTGGAGAGGGACCGAGGATCTGTATAGGTGAGTGCATTGATATTGAACCCCTCGTCGGTCGGTGGACCACTTCCGTGACAATTAGAAGCCATCTTGAAATTCCAGTTTACGTGTTAAGTAAATGGGAGCGATTTGTAGCACAAATAGTTCTCAAGATTGCCGCCAGGTTGACAGGTGAGCATACTAGACATTAACACCTAATGTTTTCTAAATTCCCTTATGCAATAACTTCGTATTGTTTCCGTTTGTTCAATACTATGCTGCACAAGCTAAAACCATTTCAAACAATCCAGTAAAATACTTTATTGCGTTAAAAAAGCATCAATTAAAACGCCAAATCGACATCTTGAAATGGGCTGATTGACTCTTCAATTTGCTACGCTCGCTTCTGTGCGGAGGTATAGGAGACTACTAATCTAGCCTACAATAGGGGTTCAATATCAATGGGTGAGGGCTACTTAATACGTGCAAATCGTCCGTTTACAGTTGACGAATATCTGCAGATTCTCCGACTTACCGGGAGCTTGAAGCGACTTGTTGTTAAGAGGGAATGGGACACATTTGCCAAGTAGCAAATAGCTATTTGCTCAGCCAACATGCATCACAAAGTTGTAAATAAAGCATACATGGACAGCCCAGTGGTCATAGATTTTCAAAAAATTATCTTAGTTAGCCAGAAAAAAATCACGAATGTAGTAAATTTTGTAGTTTTTAACAAAATCAAAATTCGTGAAAAATAAATTATTTTTTACAAATTATCCAAAAAAAAGTGTTACCGCAGAGCCTTATATTTACACATTTGTGACATATGTTCAAAATTTCAAACACCTGTGGTGTCAGTTGGCCGAGCAAACAGCAATTTGCCTAAAACGCATGTTTTTTTTTTCATCTTCGCTGACCATCATCAGTGTTGCCCGGCTGTAGTTTGTTTGTACGCCTCTTTGACAAACCAATGAAGCCCAATAATGGAAACCAAACTAAGTGGCTTGGTTGACGGGTTTGCATATCATCTTAAATGACATTTAATCACTGGAGATCTCCGAGACTATTTCCCGGTGAACCAGAGAAAGATGATCTTTTCAAGAGTTGTAAACAAATCCTGTCTTTTGTCCATTTGAGAAAAACGAAATTCGTATAATCTAAACGGACGAACTTAACTAAAGTTCCTTACTAAAGCCGGAATTACACCGTTCAATGTTTCATTTAAGATACCTTGAATTCAAGGAAACGACACAATCAAAATGTGCGGAGATAATAAATTGAACCAACACATCCTTCACATTATTAAGATTTTGCTCTTGAATTCAAGTATTCTTGAACGAAACATAAAACTGTCTAATTCAGGTTTAAGTCTATAAAGGAGTTTCTTTTTAATCATTTGGTTTGGTGAGGAGTCTAATTAAACAAACACATCTTAAATGTGTCATCATTTATCGTATTAGTCGTATTGATACGTAAGATGTCATCACTTTAGATGGAAGAACCAAAACATGAGTATATTTCTTGATTTAGTTGATCTTGATTGGTCAACATTCCAGTAGATAGAAATAATAGCATCAAAACAATTTAGAAATTATCAACATCCTACTCGTCCGGGGCGATACTGGCGGATACTTGATCTGTTTCTAGATTATAATAGTAATAATTTTTGTGGGAAGCCTGCCCAGGGTGCAATTCGGATACCTCCCTCAAGGCCCGTTCCCGTAAAGCCCGATACCTTTTTTCCCCCTTAAAGCCCACTTTTCTACCTGTTGATAAAGACCATGTTACACAAGGGTATATTCCCTAAAGACCCGATCCCTTTCGGCCCGTTCCCTTAAGACCCGTTCTCTTAAGGCCTGTTCCCACAAGGCCCGTTCCCGCAAGGCCCGCAACCGTTTCCCTCCCTAAGGATTAGTGGTTAGCCTCCCTATTATTATTTAATTGCAATTTAATCGCATTTTAATTAGATTTACATAGGTGTAATCAAACTGCAGTTGTAGGTAAACAAATAAAGTTACAGGAATCTAGTAAATGCACAACTATTGCCGATGTACCAGGTAACAACATATTTTACTATCATGAAAAGTCTACCATTAACAATTACAATATTATCAATTTAATTTTGGCTTAAATTTATTGCATTAATAAATATATCATAAACGTAGGTAATGCACTATCAACGGCGCAATGGTTTACCACAATTTACATGTCTATATTTATGTGGTGTGTCTGTATCTTAAACGTATTCGTATTGCTAGCTTGGCTCCAATTATTTATGAAAATTAGTGATTAATTTTTAATTATTCATAAACCAAGGCCATATGGGGTAAGTATATTTATCTGGTGTATTTTTTTGTGCAATGATGTTGTTTGAGGAATGCTTATTACCCAAATACACTATCTACCTCTAAAACATGTCGGGAAATCGCTTAAATTTGCATTTGTAATATGATTAATAAACAATTCTATTTATGCTTAGTGTCAATAAAAAAATACCGAAAATATTTTTTTTCCAATTTACTTTTAAATAACTTGGATGCATTAAATATTCAAAATTTTAACATAATGGAACGGGTCTTACGGGAACGGGAACGGAGTATACACTTCTGCAAGTGATTGCCGTATTTGATCTATAACTGATCTATAACTGATCTATTACTGATCTATTACAGCGTTGTTTTGAATAAATAAAACACAGAAGTGTGTATTATCTCTTTAGCTGTTGAATCACACAAAAGAAAACATCAAAAGCTGAAATACATTTTTTAAAACATAAACATTTGGAGCTTTTTTTTTATCAAAAAACGGGAACGGGAACGGGCCTTTAGGGAACGGGCCTTACGGAAACGGGCTTTAAGGGAACGAGTCTTACGGGAACGGGCCTTACGGGTATACACCCTTGTGTAACATAGTCTTTATCAACAGGTAGAAAAGTGGGCTTTAAGGGGGAAAAGGGTATCGGGCCTTACGGGAACGGGCCTTGAGGGAAGCCACCGTGCAATTCATGCCCCTCTTCAAGTGTCTAACTAGGTATGTCGCGGATAGGACATTTATGAAGGGATTTCCGAGAGCTGTTTAAGAGGCGTCAATCCCTCTCATTAGCCTTAACGACTGAGGACAACCTCGGAAAAACCTTCAGTCAGGATTGCCGTTCTCTACGGGATTTGAACCCGGGACCTCCCGAATCAGAGTCACGCGCTGAACGCTCGAGCCAACACTGTCAGATCTGTTTCTAGATTGTAGTAATTGTAATTATTTATGATGTTTCAGGCATGAGGTTCGGTTACATGCAGACGAAGATAGCTCTGATCTCTCTGCTCAGTAAATACGAGTTCTCCGTCGCAGAGAAGACCATCATGCCGCCAGCCTTCGACCCCAAGATATTAATTATGACATTCAAAGATGGCTTGTACCTGAAGGTTAGCAATCGGGTGTAAACTGTCTCTCTCTCTCTCTCTCTCTCTTTCTCTCTCTCTCTCTCTCTCTATCTCTCTATCTCTCTCTCTCTCTCTCTTTCTCTTTCTTTCTTCTGTTACTTATCTATTACTATATCAATCAATCCTGTTTGTCAGAAATTCTTAAATGAAATAAAATAAGTTTGTACAAATCGAAGGCCACTGATTATTAATTCAATCTGTGTTCCTCGGTGTACCCTTGTTTGATACAATATTGTGTTTTATTTTAAACAAGTTGTCTGTTTTGCAGCCAACAGTCTCCATGCAAAATACATTCCTACTTAAATATGTTGGTCTATGGTTGGTCATTGTTCGCTCGTCGATTGTGAAGGCGTCTACAGGGTTGACTTGGTCTGCTTTGAATTTAATGTCAATCAGTTATGTGACTGAGTGGGTAAACTCTAAAAATCGAATTTCGTTATTTTACTACCAACATCCTTGGCAAAGCCTTCTCCTTGTATTGAAATGTATTCAGTCCAGTTTTTTCCTCTCCTCTCTCCTCCGCCATTTTGTTTTCTGTCAACCTTCTCATAATCCGAACCTTGTTTCTCTGAAAACACACAATGTCTGGTAATAACATTTCCTAAGATGACTTTCTTCATAACCTAAGAAATAATAATTAAATTTCATAATAAGAATCTTTTTAAAACAGCTCCCGGGGCAAAGTTTTAAATTAAACCCGTCAGAACTTGACGAGCTGTCCGAGGAAATTATAAAATTAACATTGGAAAAGTTTTTAAGCGAAGCTTCTTAAAAATAAATGCATATTTTTTATCGTTGCTTCTTAGCCCGACCGAGAAAACGGGAAGTTTAGGAAGGAAAACTCAAGATTCGTGTTTTCTTATGACAAGAACGATTTTCTTTTCGTTTTACCAAATTCTTGTTCTCTTTGTAGTTAAACCTATACCTTAATGTCAAAGTGTAAAAACAAATGTGCCATGTTTAAAAAGAAATACAATTTGTAACTGTATTCTAGCCAAGGAAATAAAGCTTTTGTTAAAAATACTAATAATATTATTATAATTTATTTAAATAAACAATTTGAGTAACATAAAATTTCAATGTTGTGGAAATTAAATTTTTGGTGAATTGGCAGCTGCAACAAAACTGAAAGCCAAAATTTTGATATTTTTAACACGAACTTAGACAGATAGGTAAGTATTTTGGCAATCAATGCACTGGCAAGGTATGCTGCATTTGTTACAGAAAATTTTGACAAGTTCAAAAGATTTGAAAATAACAAAATAATTTGTTAATAATTTTCCAAAATGGTTTTAAAGGGGAAAAAAATATACTTTTTTGGCCACCAAAAAGCTAGTGTATCATCTACAAAAAACATGTTTTAACCAGAGGTCATGTTCGGTTTTGATCGTGCGACGAAACACGCGCACAGACGGACGGACAGAAGAGTGAATGAGTGTAACTTGGCGACACCAGTGAAAGCCGAGCCGCTTGCCCCCGACTCAATGAAACCCATCCTCGATTTTTTTAAGTTTTTAATTAATCCTCTGAATAAGGGTTGGGTGAAATCCTTAACAGCAGCCGTCAACGTCACGGCCATATGTCGACAGCCAATCAAATCACCGCAAAAAATAATACGTCGTGCGATTAAACTTCATGGCGCTTGAGGGGGGGGGGGAGGGGGGGACAATGAGCAAGCAAAGTCGAGGGGTAGAGTAGGTCCGGCCTAAGAGTGGAGAGCGATGAGAGACTTCATTAAGGCTGTGTGTTCACCAAAAACCAAAATCCAAATCATACATAAAACAGTAGTTATAGAGTGATCATTAATCACAGTCTTTTGAAAAGTCCAATTTTTTTTTCTTTCGTGCATTTTTCCGCTGTTGCTGCTATTTTGAAAAATTTTTAGTGCTACGTTTTGCAAAAAGTATACTATTTGGATAGCTGATATTTTTATTGTAGCTTTCACTTGTGTATCTTCAATGCCTTACATTTTACAGTGCTTTAAATTTTCCAGTTCTTTTGTGGTATTTGTATCGTCAAAAGAAGAAAATGAAGATCTTAAGATACGAAAGCTAGACATTTCAAACTACCTCATTCTAGATTAGTGAAAGCTACAATAAAAATATCAGCCATCCAAATGGTATACTTTTGGCAAAACTTGTTGTTATATTGGCCACTTAATATTTGGAATGTGGGTAATACAGAAAAGCGTCAAAGTCCAACTCGCAACCTACTCGTGCTTTGGCCCGTGAGTAGGCAAGTATCACTCCCTGAAACTAATGGCGAGCTCTGGGTCGTCGTCGGGGAACTTTCCCCTTCCCTTTGACTACCTCCCCGACGGCGACGACAATGACAACGCGGACGGATGACAAAGACGGAGACGACCACGACGTGGGGGAACCCCTGCCCTCCCCATACGCTTGAGGCTGGTTCTGACCAGCACAGGCCTGTTCACCCCTTGTCCCCCCGCGTCACCCCTTACGTCCCTCCCCTTGGAAAGAAGTATACATGGGGGTAGCTCACACTTATATAAATTGTTTTATCTTGGAGGCGCGAATAATCTTAGCTGTTAAAGCGCCTTAAAACTACTAATACTAATACTTTACTCACTTATCTTCTGAGCCCATCTGAGAGTCACTCTTAGCAGGAACAGACTATACACTCGACGCACTTTTTTAACGCGTGTAAAAGTCAAGCGCACAATTTTTAATTATAACTTTATTGAATAACTAGAGGAAATGTCAAGTTTCGTCGCTGTCGAAGTTAACGGATCAACATTACAAACATAAATAGATTCTTTTTTTAAGAGACGGTTTAATGAACTTTTTTTTATATATTATCATCAAACAAACATGCCCAATAAGAAATTTAGTTTAAAACTTATTATTCTTTTTTTTATGAAAAATTTTAGATTTTTAATATGTACCGTTAATTTCTAATTTTTTTATTTTTATTTTAGTTCAAGAACAAGCTTTTTATATTTAAAAAAATGAAATTTGGATTTATAAAATGGCAAAGTTATCGTTTTTGATTTTTATAAATTATTTTTAAAATTACACATTTTTCAATTTTTTACACCAAAAGAGTTTTAAAATTATGTACGAGGCGTAAATATTATCCTATGTGAACGTGCGATAGCTGTATGTGCTCCGGGCCCGGATCCACAAAGGGGAGTTAACCGAAATCGGAGTTAAATTTAGGAGTAAGCCGTACTTTACTCCCAATTCGGTATCCACAAAAGAGAGTAGAGCAATTTTCGGAGTTATTTAGCTCCCAAATTTAACTCCTGCTTTTTATTAGGAGTTAAATTATTCAAATGGCCGACCGTCACCACCTCAGATCTTTGATGATGAATAATAAACTAAATATCAATATTATATCGATTTTACAATTAAATTTACTATTAAAAACTTGTTTTTTGCGTGTTACAACTATTCCCGCATTGAAATACAAGTAACATCCCGCGCTGTTTCAGGTTAGGTTAGGCCTATCGATCGGCACGGACATTTGTTTTGTAAACAAGACGTCGCAAGATGTTTTGGCCAGTAGGCCTAGACCGACTGCCGAGGCTTTGACATCAAAATACTGGTTTATTTTCACTGTCAGTCTATCAAAATATGTTACGGTTTGTTTGAGGCACTAGACAGTCCATCTACAGACGAATTTTGACGAGGTTTTGCCAAGAGATTGTCCAGTTGCTGGTCGAAGTAGGGTTAGGGTAGGCCTAGGCCCTAGGCCTGGCCCCTACCCAGTGAGAGATGCTGGGTGCTGGCCCAATCGTCAGATTTGAATAAAGTATGTCTGAGATTGAATAACTAAGGCCCAGTGCTTGGCCCTTGTCCGTATAGCCCCTACGATCTGATCAAATTAGGTAGTCCTAACTAGTCTAGAGCCTAGGCTAGGCCCTAGGCTATCCTAGGGTCCGTGGGATAGGACTAAACGCCCTAGGGCCGTGGGATAGGACTAAACGAAGTTTTCAAACGCTTTGCTAGGCCTGGGCCAAACTCTTGGGTCTAGGCTTAGCCTAGCCAAGCCTTTTGTTAGGTCTACCAGACTCTAGGCCATGCTTGGCCTTGTGTCGGACTAGGGCCAAGGTCCTTGGCCTACATGTTTAACCTCAAAATGTGAAGGCAGGTCTTGTAGGGTCTAGCGGCTAGGCTAGCCTAGTCTTACTCTAGACCTAAGCCTACAAAGTCTTCTACAGCAGTTGGCTTTTTAAAATTATTATGATAATTTGAAATTCGTTCCAAAACAAGTTTTTAATAAAACTCTTTTCTATTGGTTTCAATATGAAAGCTGTGTTCTCATTGGCTCAATTCCATGACGTCATCTATGACGTCATCAATAGTGGGAGCTATTTTACTTCCGTCTTACTCCAAACTTAACTCCGCTTTGTGGATTCGGAAATCGGAGTTAAAAGTCGAACTAAATTTTGGTAGTTAGACAGGAGTAAAAAATGGGAGTTTAATGGATTTAACTCCTAAAATTAACTCCTCTTTGTGGATCCGGGCCCAGGAGCAGTGGGACTCAAACGTCCCGTCAGGGATGAAAGGGTTTAAATGTCTATTTCAAATTCACTTGATTGTCAGATCCAGCTAATTACACTTTACAGTCTGGATTACTTAAGGACCTCTAATTTTACCAAAAAATAAATAAATTTGGGTACAATGTTAACAAAAGATGATCGCATGTAGCTATCAGAGCACATTTTAATATTTCAAATATTTTTCCACCTACACAAGCTTGGGAAATTACTATTTATACTATTACGATATTAATACTAGATTTCTGTCCAATTACTACAATAAGTAAGCACTATTGGATATATTTGCCGTTATCGTGCAATCCACACATACTTGAAATATCGCTGCAAACCACAACCATAGACCAGACTATACAGAGCTTCCAAGTGATCCAGACTAAACTCTGCGTTCTGCGTCAAAGCCTGGTTTGCTGGGGCTCAGCCAACAGTCTTCACGTCTCTATACTATTACGTGAATGCTACTCGAGACGATGACTGGTGAGTGGTGATAGATGACAATGTACAGAAGTGTTGGTTATAGCCTACATACTAGAAACAAATGTATTCCTAAAAAGTGTTATTATCACGAAAACCTGTTGATTGACTATTAATTACCTTATTGAAATTAGCTGACTTAATTTTCCCGCCAAAAATAGATAAAAGGTTAACTTAGGACGTGTCTGAACAATGTTCTCAGTCTCGGTCGGAATAAGAATGAGAACGAGTGTGGTTATTTCATTACTAGGTTTCATTCTCGTTCTCATCTCGATCGGGACCCTTCGTACATTGCTTCTACGTCATATTGAGAATGAGAATAAGAATAAGCCACGTTTTTCAAGCAATCAGACACGTCCTAAACAGTGAAAAATAAAAGTATTAACGTAGTCAGAGAGTTAAAAAAAATTGTTTACCGTTTTAGATTTTTGATGTTACAAAATGATAATTTTATTAAATACTAGGAAGCTTCGCAAACGCTTTTTTTAGTCGCGTTGATGGATGAGCTTTTTAATTATAAAATGTTAATATTATTTTAAAATAATAAAAACATATAAACACGGCCCATACAAAGCAATCATTAGGTCTGTTGGATCTTTGATTGTTTGTAACAAGGCTGTGAGTAAGGTATACAATCTCCTGTGAAGTTTTCATACAAGGCTGTGAGAAAGATCTAAAATTTATATTTTCGTGCTATTTGGGCGGATTCTGACCAAACGGGTGGGGCTACAACGTTCATATTTCACATGGACATTAAGGTAAGGTAATGTATGACTTTTGAAAGAAAAAGTTGAAAAAGTTAGCCAGAATCTATAGAAATAAAGGTTTTTTTATTTAAACACCTCAAAAACTCAAATTAAAACCTTTATTTCTATAGGTTCTGGCTAACTTTTTCAAAATTTTCTTTCAAACGTCAATACATCACCATAACCTTAAATGTGCATGTGAAATATGAACGTTGTAGCCCCACCCGATTGGTCAGAACCGACCCAAATGTCACGAAAATAATTCGCACAAAAAATCGAAAAAAAATCGTAAAAGTACGATATTCATGAGAAATATCTCTTCGATTGTACCCAAAAACGTAGCAAGTCTAAGTTCAGAGATTTCAAAGGTCCTGTCAAATTTTCATCAAGATCGCATATGCCGTTTGCCCGGTAGAGAGCGAACAAACAGACAAAAAAAAAAAAAAAAAAAACACCCGAGCTAAATTTTTTGGGGGGTCGGTGAAATTGAAGTCTTCGCTTCGCTCATCCAATAATATGTTTTTAAAACATGACGAACTAATTTAGCATTGTGTTCTAGCATTTCATGTGACTTTTGAATTGCAATGTTCCGATAATTCATTTAAGTGCAAGAACACCCCACATTTAGGGTTTTGTGGAAAGGAAAAAATAGATGATACAAAATGCTACATTTGCCAAAATGTATGTAAAAATTCTAAATTTAAATGCTAAAAAACGTATCTCCATCTATATTGTGGTAGGACCAATGATATTTAACATCTCTAGTAGGCTAGATAGATTCCCAGTCTCAAATACGTCCGTACAGGCGCAAGCGTAGAAAATTGAAGCGCCCATCTGACCTATTCAAGATGGCGATTTGGCGTTTTAATTTATGCTTTGCATTATGCTTTAGATGCGATTAAGTAGTTTTCTGGATTGTTTGATATGGTTTTAGCTTGTGCAGCATTGGAATGCACAAACAGAAACTATGCTACTGCTTAACAATGTAAAGGGAATTTAGTAATCATTTGGTGTTAATGACTAATATGCTCACCTGTCAACCTGAGAGCAACCTGGAAAAAAATATTTCGGCTACAAATTGCTACAACATAGTTGGATGAGCGCAGCGAAGATTTCAATTACACTGACCCCTCAAAAAATTTAGCTCCCAATGTTTGTTTTTTTCCTTTTTTTCTGTCCGTTCGCACTCTACCGGGCAAACGGCATATGCGATCTTGATGAAAATTGGAGGGGACCTTAGAAATCTCTGAACTTAGACCTGCCACGTTTTTGGGTACAATCGGAGAAATATTTCTCATGAATATCGTACTTTTACGATTTTTTTTCGATTTTTAGTGCGATATTTTCGTGACATTTGGGCCGATTCTGACCAAACGGGTGGGGCTACAACGTTCATATTTTACATGGACATTAAGGTAATGGTGATGTATTGCTTTTTGAAAGAAAAAATTGAAAAAGTTTGCCACAATCCATAGAATAAAGGTTTTAATATGAGGTTTTGAGGTTTAAACAATAGAAACTTGACGACAATCACCTACAATGCGTTAAAAAACACTTACAAAAGTAAAGAGATCCCTCGCAAACTAAATTCTTTTGTAAAGCTCATCCATCAACGCGACTAAAAAAAGCGTTTGCGAAGCTTCCTAGATAAATATCATTGGGTAGGACTATAGAACAAGTGACCGCACGCATATTGGTAACTGAGAGCTAAATGGTTGAACGAGAGTCAGTGATTATTCCGTCCTCCCCTGTGGAGATGGTAGCCAGCAGAGATGGATGCAAATCACCCTGCAATATGTTTGTATGAATATCTTACGCCGGCCATGCATAGAGGGGGCGCCGGACATTAATAATTCAAACCTAGAAGGCAGCGCTCGTCCGTTATTCAAATCACGGCGGCGGTGGCTATTTCTCAGAGCTATCAACACCCGACTCTCTAAACACCAGGGCGGTGGTGGAACATGTGGGCTTGTCTTTAGGGGGCGGTGATGTGCTGCATGAATACACGGATAGCCACGCGCTCGTTGGAGGCAGAATACGACACACTACACACAAGCTTTGTCACTGTTTTAGGCCGCTTCGCGAACGCTTTTTCCAGTCGCGTTGATAGATGAGCTTGTTTGGTTGACTATTTCAGTCCAATGTTTACCAAGTTTTTTGTATGCGTGTTATCTCATTACTTTTTCAAGTTCCATTACAAAATTATTTTTTTAGTCCATTGTACCACCTCTGGCCGATTATTTGGAAGTCGAAGAAACATGTCTGAAAAGTTTGTTGAATGAAAGAAGGCCTTTAAAATAACAGAAAAAAAATTGTGAATTTTTTTGGGCGGGACATAACCTCACTTTTGGAAATGAAATTTAGATTTTTGGACAAAAGTGTAATATACAAGACTATAGTTCAAAATTAAATTTAGAGAATCGGTTTTCTGGACATTGTTTCGAAACACCTTTAGCTATAACTTGACTATAGCTAAAATAGTTTTCTGAAAATAACAGTTGTTGTACGGATTTTTTTGTCAAACGGTACAAATTCGAGTTTTGTGCCGTTTGACAACTTTTTTTTTTACAAATTATCAATACAACATATTATAATAATATAATTTTAAAACATGTAAAGTTATTATTGATTTTGGCTAAACAATAATATTAAATAATAACTAAAGAAAGAAATTTAAAATAACGAATTTAGAGTCTACCCACTCAGTCACAGAACTAATTTTCAGTGGGGAACGTTACACACATACCCTGAATGCGCCGAAACCATCGACAAGCGAACAATGACCAATTAGTAGAGATGTGCAAAAATGGTGACAACAAAATTCGCGATTTTTTTTTAAAGTTGCAATAATCCCTTCAAATTCAGTTTGCACATGAATCTCATGAATTGTGATTGAATGGTACCAATTTCCAATTCGCGAATTTTCGCGAAATTTTAGTTGATAACACGAACTAGTGGCGAAATTAGCAATTATGTCCTTAAATGCGAACTAGGTCACAAAAATTTAAAAAAAATTAAAAATTCCAAAGTTTTGGTGGAGGTGCCGGGTCGAAGTCGAAATTAAATTAACACTGGCTGGTACATATGGTGGAGGTGCCGGGTCATACAACGCGATTGTGAGATCGTAATAATCGTTTGAACGAGAGTAAGCTCAATATTATACTTCATATTCATATCAAAAGATATTACATAAAAAATGCATAATTTCGTAAATTTGGTGGAGGTGCCGGGTAGACGAAATTAATTCTGGTAAAAACTGTCGGAAACTTTGAAAACTGAAGGCTGAAATTGAGCTTAAAATTAAAACTGATTCTGTACTTCTTTCTCATGAGCTTGTTTTTCTTTTAAATCATTAAAATAAATCAAATCATCCTGAAACTTGTTTTTTTTTTTTTAAAGTTGTGCATGAGAAAATTGTGTTTTTTGGTAAATCGCGACAAATCGCCAATTTTTATTTTTAAGGCACGAATTTTCAAACTTTAAAAAACCATTTTTGCACATCTACCAATTAGACACCGGCATATTTATGTAGGAACCACCTATCAATCAAGCTGGACACGATTCCACCCGCGGACAGCGCCATGCAGAAGCAACAAGGCTAATTCCGAACAATATTATAATTTACTATATGTGCCTCGTTGCTAGGACGGCTCCAAAGTCTCCGTTTACACATTGCTATGACAAGAAGTCCACATCAGAAGTTTAAAAACTTCTGACTTTAGCGGGAATCGAACCCTGGACGTTCTGCATTGGAAGCAGATACGCTAACCACAAGACCAACGAGCCACACTATTTCACTCTTCAAAGCTTTCTTAGGTAATCCAAATTGTTAATATATTTTTAATAATCACATTATTATCTTATAACCTGTATAGAGAATAAAATGGTTGTGTAGCAAAATATTGTTGTCTGTTTCAAGCTACGCAATCATCTGGTTTTGAGGGGAAAACATTACTCTCCATGGCGGGGGTGCCGTGTTGAAAGACTCCATGTTCACCCAAACCATTCAATGCACTTCTCGTTGTAAGGGCAAAGTCAACAAAAACACGAATATTTATAAAGACACTTCAATAAAACAGGTTAATATTACGTGAATAGTTAACTGTACTTTTTTACCGCTCTCATGTAGAAATGACCTTGATTATTGTAGCAATATTTCAGAAAGTTTCACTTACTTAAATGTATTGTAAAATAATGTCAGCCAGTCGCAAGAAAGTTACTGCTGCATGAATAAAAACAATTATTACCAACCTACAAGCAGTGAAAAAGATTAATTATAACTATTCAATAGAATATGAACGTTAATCAGCGGTGATGTTCGGGTTATAGAGAGGACTGTGGACTGTGGACTGTGAACACCACTCATGGACGGACGGAAATGTGTGCTTCGCTCCCTAACAACATAATACTGTATTAAGGAATATTATACAGGTCATAGATTTATTTTTAAAATAATATGCAGTGATTTTTTTAAACAATCTTCCAAAAAAAAAAACATAAAACTCCCTTAATTAAAGATTTTACAAACAATAGATGTAGACTATGCATTTATGCACAATGAATTCTTCAACACATTCCACTTCTTGTTGTATTAACATATATTTATTATACATAAAAGCAGACTTAATAATGAACTATATAGTTAAGGAAAGTTTTAAATAGTGCTATGTGGGCCGTACAGAAGAACTGACCCATAGCGTGAACTTTTTTTAAATTCATGTTTTGACATTTTCTGGGGGGTGATAAAATTTTATAAATTTTTTAGTTACATTTTTTTTAAATAAAATTTTGACATAACAATGCAAATTTGCTCAGTAAAAAAAAGTATCGATCGATTACTCTAAAAAACAGAGTTTGACCGAGAGCAGTTTCCCAGAGGAGTATTGTACTGCAATATATTATAATGTCACTAGCCTAAGTAGTATGAATATATATTATTTGTACTAGTAATGAACACACATGTTTTACAAGCTGTTTTACATTTTGATAATGATGGAGAATAACATTAAAAGTTAAAGGAATTATATTAATTTGTTGATTACGAGTTGATTGAAGAATACAGATTAAGGCTTAAAATAAACAATTCAGATAAGAATTATCAATAACTACCTAGGTCGAGAAGTACTAGGTAGCATTTAGTTGGCTAAGCAAATTGTATTTTCAGCTCTTTAAATATACAAGTAACGATTTGAACTGTTTTCATTTAGGTTAGCAGGTTTGGATAGCATAGTTATAAGTAATAAACACAATAAAATACTAAATAATTATTGTAGACTGCATTGTAGGATATAACAATATTACAATGTGTATGATATAGCCTATTGAGATGAGTGGAGCATTATAAATAAAATAAAAAAAATAAATTGTATTTAGAGTCTACCCACTCAGTTATATAACTGATTTTCAGTGGGGGACTTTAAATCAAAGCGACTAAGCCAACCCTGTAGGCCCCGACGCAATCGGCGAGTGAGCGATAACCAACCAAAGATCGTTATTTTTAATAGGAAATATAGCAATCAGTGGTATGGACAGTGCGAACACCCGCGAATCAACGCCAGAATCAACAAGGCCGATTCAGCACAACTCTGAATTTATTATGTGCTTCGTTGCTAGGACGGCTCCAAAGTCACCGTTTACAAACTCCTAAGACAAGAACTAATGGACTTAAGTCCAAATCAGAAAGTAAAAAACTTCTGACTTTAGCGGGATTCGAACCCTGGACCTTCTGCATTGGAAGCAGATACGCTAACAACAAGACAAGATCAACATCAACAAGATCGAGGATACTTGTTTTGATATCAGGTTATTGATATATTGTTGAGTACAGAAAAAGTGGCAACTCCCACCTTTCAGTCAACGTTAACGAAAAATTATGTTTAAAAAAAAGAAAAAAAATGTTTTATATCCCGTGCAAACGGTCATAAAACGCTCATACACCATCACTTTTCAAAATTTAAAACAAATACGTGTGTAAGTTATCACGTCGTATTCCTAGTTTAAGTACATAAACTATTAAGTCATAAAACGAAAATCAACTTTTTAAAAATTGTTGGCGTTTTTCGTTTTTGGTTCTCCTATTCAAATTCCGGCTCACATATTATTATAACAACCATGTATTTTTAACAAATCAATAGTTTTGGCAACAAATTGAAATTGGATAATTAATGACATTGTGTCTTTGTGTAATTATTGTAATAATTTGTCGTTTCCCGCTGTGTATAATAATATGTACGACCATTAGTAAATCCAGGGGTCTAGGTGTCTGAAGTCAGTCAGCTTGATTTACTTCTAGCCGCGGGTGTAGAAGTCAACGGACTGAAACAGATTTCTCTCTCCGCAGCTTTCATCTCTCCGCTCTCAATCCCAGGTCTATATTCTTCCCCTCCCGACTGTACCAAGCTGCAGTTATTAATTCTCCAGTAAAATAAACCTTATGATCATTACTGCCTAGTGCAATATACATTAATAAGCTCTGTAAGCCCCCTCCCCCTCCCACAAGCCCTCTCAAGAGCGATATTCAATTTTCTTGTTGTGAATCCAAGGGGTAGATTTATCCTAGGCTGACAAAAACCACCCCTAACTTCTATTGGTCGGAGTACGCCCCGCCCCTTCTCTCTCACTCCATCGATAAAGCGAACAAGCACCCTTAAACCTAAGGTTGATAATAGGAGACGGGGAGGGGCGGTTGCCACAAAAATGATCCTTAAGCCTAGTTACAAGGCAATAAGTTACTGCCGGCTAAATTCATATGGTTTAGCGTGTGTATAGTGCGGCCGGTCTAAGAGATGCTCTGTGCCGCCTAACACAGTGGTCCGTAGCGCGATCAGAGCCAGGAGATGGACAGGTCTGTCCGTCGCTTCACTGTTCACTCACATCATGCTCATACCCGCATAAACTCATACTCACTTATACTTATTTATTTATACTTATACTCATACTCATATACTTATACTATCATTATCATACCAATATGTATATACTCATATACTATTATACTCATACTATACCCATACTCATAATATGCATACACTTACTTATACTAATACTTATATTATAATGATATACTAAAACTGATATACTATACTATATTTATATACTTATAATCATATACTTATACTATTCTTTATACATTTGGGTTTCTAGTATTATACTTATACTCATAATATACACACACTTATACTTAAACTCATACTTAAATACTTATACTATTTTGTTCCTGCTCATGCTTATATACTTATATGCATATACTTATACCAACATGACTAATCTTTGCTTATACTAACTCATACTCATATATTTACACTCATACTCATTCTCATATCAATACTTATACTCATATACTTATACTATTATAACTCACTACTAATACACACACGCACACGCACACGCAAGCACCCCAAGCAGCGCGAGGCGTCCCCTAGTCTGGCCGCCCTGTACACAGAGGGTGGGAGAGCCGCCTCGCCTCCCATTGGTCCGTCTCAAATTGAATTGAGGTCTCTCAAAGGGGCGGTTTTTTCCATCCTTATTAAATGAAGTTTTATGATTATTACATTCTCCTCGCGCGGCTTTTCACCGGCGAACTCAGCTCCGTCAGTCTGGTCCAGGAGTGGCTGGCAGAGAACAGCGCTCGTCACGTGACACAGTGTTGACTCGCCGCTTATCACCCGAGCATTGTGTGTGGGGGGTTGTGTTGTGGGGTTGTTACAGAGGGAATAAAACACGTTTGCGATTTAAAAGTGAATTTTGAAAAAAAATTAAAACTCTAATTTTTTTCTCTGTGATTTCGGAAAGTTTTATTTCCTTCGTGTGATTTTGGAAACAATTGTGATTTCGTTCACAAGGAATCAGCAACTTCAACTATATTGTTGTTTTGTTTTAAAGATAAAATAACAAAAATTAATTTTCTCACAACTTTTGTGTGACTTCCAAGAAAATAGTGTTTTCGGGATGTTATTCAGTGCGTGTTTGAAAAAAAATGTTCCGCTAAAAATTATTTTTTAAGTATTGTGGTCGGACTCGAAATTGAAGTAAATATTTAAATGAACTGCGCTGGTGTAACGGGACAGTTTATGACCAGAAATGTGTGATTGTTGTAATAATTATTGTTGCAGGATTGTAGAATTTCAATTTTTTGAATCTATTATAAGTTGGCTTGTGATTTTTTGAAGATTAAGACTGTTACAAAAATCGTGTGACTTTCGCTGATTTTGGAATGTGTGCAATTTAGTTAGCGATTAACTTTACAATTAATTATTGGTTTTGGAAATTGCTAAAAAGTATTCGATTAGCAAAAACAAAAATTGACAAAATTGTGATTGGTGGTTTTATTTATTAAATTAACACATAATAAGTGAAATGAAAACCTACATTCATGATGGTCACTCTAATATGTTTGGCATACTTAATTGAGTTATACAGTTTTACAACAGTTTTTAAATAACGTTTTAAATAAATTATAGAAACTGATTAAAGCTTTGAATTCGTTATTTATCTCTGAACAATCGATTAGACAAGGTATGACAATCATTAAAATATAATTATTGGAACTATGCTGACTTATTTTGTCTTATTTTGTGTACATTTAGGGGAATTTAAATAAATAAAAGGCAAACAGAAAATTAACTGAACTTCTACGGGTGTCGTGTGACAATCACTATTCACAATATTATATTTAAATTTATCAGGAAAGTGTAATTTTATTGTGCATTTATAGTGTGAAAAAATGTTTAAAATGGGACAATCAACAATTACCAAGGACTGTATAAAAACATGAATGAATAACGAACGTAGAATGTATCAAAACTTTGTGGATGGCCAAAACGGTTCGAATTATCCACCAGCCATGATCAAAAGTTACCAGCAGAGCTTACAGAACGCAAACACGATCCTAAACCCCAACACAAGTTCGCCTTTTCTAATGGACAATCTACTAAACACAAAGTTCGAACGCTCTTCGCCACCGAACGAAAACCACCCGAGAAAACCCGACCTTTCCCGAACATTCATCAACAATGCAAACTACTACTCAAAACCGAACGTAGAACTTGCAACGTCGCGTATTCTGAATCCGACCGCTTCGCTCACGCTTGGCATCACCGCCTCGTATCAGATCGTGCAGGAGACGGCAACGTCGCGCGGCCAATCGTGTGGCTGCGTCGGAGGCGAGGAGTGCTGCGTAGCCAATCAGGGGCCGGCGTGCTACCGCGGCGGGCAGGCGACGTGCGGTAGCGGGTGCGTGTGCTATGAGAGGCGGCAGGACGGCAAGGCGGCGAGCAAGGAAGCGCAGGGAGGGACAGCGAAGCCCATCTTGAAGTTTAGTGTGTCGGCCATCTTGGGAGGGGACCATGTCAAGCCACCCACGTGTACAGGTAGGTGGATAGAGGTAGACTGTAGTAGTAGGTGGATAGAGGTCGGCATGCGCGCACACTATAGAAAACACGTGCAGATAAGCATGGCCTAGAGGTCGGCATGCGCGCACACTATAGAAAACACGTGTAGGTGGCCTAAACGTAGACTGCAAAGGTAGGTGCCCTAAAATAAAATATTAACATATTAAAATAAATTTGTTTTTTTTCATTAAAAAATATATTTTCCATAATTTTTTGCCTTGATGGAGAATGAAAGAAAAAAGAAAGA
Source organism: Sweltsa coloradensis (assembly GCA_024449915.1). Taxonomy (NCBI): domain Eukaryota; kingdom Metazoa; phylum Arthropoda; class Insecta; order Plecoptera; family Chloroperlidae; genus Sweltsa; species Sweltsa coloradensis. The sequence continues at coordinate 115,556 of JAMZAV010001742.1, forward strand.
AAGAAAGAAAGAAAGAAAGAAAGAAAGAAAGAAAGAAAGCGTTATTTCCGGGACAAACCAAAATATTCTTGTTTTAGCTCTTAATCCTTGGTGGAGGTGCCGGTCAACTTTCAAAATTGCTACCTGATCCCAAGAGAAACAAAAACATTCTGTATCATCCTTGTTGAAGGACAATGTAAACAAAACTAATGTTAAACTGAGGTGTCATGTTCGGTTTTTATCGTGAGACGTGACACACGCTTAGACGGACAGACGGACGGAAATGTGTTGCTTGTAGAAGAACTTCGCACCCTAATAAAGATCGACACATTTCCAAAATATGGAATCCTAGAATTTGTCAACTTAGAAAAGGCACCAACAGTGTTGCCACGAGCGTTGAGCGCGCGACTCTGATTCGGGAGGTCCCGGGTTCAAATCCCGTTGAGACCGGCAATCCTGACTGAAGATTTTTTCCGAATTTTTCCTCAGTCGTTAATGCGAATGCAAGTTTGAGTCCTCTTAAACAGCCCTCGGACATCTCTTCAAAATAATTGAATCGGTTATTTGAGAAACCCCATAAGACAAGTTTTTCATAGTTTTGAGATAAACACAAAAAACTACTTTCTGCTTTTAAAAACTGAATATAACTAAATATTTTTTTATTGTTAAAATAATAATTACCCAACAGTACTTTTTTGACCTTATGAACAATTTAGTGTTCATTATTGATTTAATATCAGGGCATTAACATTGTTGACTTGTGGGGTTTCTCAAATAAACAAAAATTTCAAAAGTAAAATACTCAATTTCTAGGAAGTAAATGGGTTTTTAAATCATTTTCAGCAACCCATTCATGGTAAAACATCTCTTTAAGATTTACTTTGTTGTTCAAGCTATTTTTATGGTGCTTCACGATAATACATTGTCGAGTTTACTATGATATTAATTTAATAGTATCAAAACTACATAGTTGGTTTCATTGTGAATTAATGATTTATAGTTAAAAGTCCCATTGTAAGATATGTGTATGGCATGTCCACGTGTAAGTTCACTCATCGTCGTTATCTTCCGTGTCTACGGTTGGCCAAGCTAAATTTTGATCAACGATGCCCTTGGCGTTGGCTTCATCATCGTCGGGGATGCACGACTGAAGTTTTTTCAAATCTTGCATTTTCTTTACATTGATTGGAATTGCCAGATTAAATGAATACTTAAGAATTCCGTCGATGTGGCTGTATGCTGTCACTATCCCATGCTTGTCATAGGAATATGTACCTTCTATATACCTTCTTTTCTCGTGGCACTGTTCGTCCCATTGACTCGGTGGCAATGTGGCCACCATGACTTCATGTCTAAAATATCTTCTGTATCCACTTATTTTACAGTGAACTTTTGCTGAGCACTTGCATTGACTATGTGTTCAGCATATTGCAAAGTGTGTACACTCGATCAAATTTTTTAATAGCACGCGTTACTACTCCAAAATCCCTGTCACAGGGAAGAAAAGAATGCCCCCGAACTGGAAAATATTGGGAAATTGTATCAAATCTGCCACTTTGGATTAAATACAGAAACAACCGCCTTGTAGCACTGTGAGAATAACAAATCTTCTGCCACACCACGCCCTTCATTTACTGGAGAAACCCCACAAGTCATTGACTTGTGGGGTTTCTCAAATAAACTAAGTAAGTTATTCGAAGGCTCATAATATACACATAGTAGGTGAGACTCATTTTTGATGACTTATGGGGTTTCTCAACTAACCGATTCAATTGTCCTGTCCCCAACATGGCTATAGTTACACAACTGAAGAGAGGCATGAAATGCACCTTTGGGCCGTCTTCCCACGAAACATTATGAAATTAATACTATTAATATATCACAAGTAGCCGCCGAACTGCCTTAACTCGCCACAATATATAGAATATCATGTAATATATAGTAATATTTTTAAAATTTTAAAAACAACATTTTAATCCCAAATCAAATATATGCCTATACTATAACGAAATTGTAATACAAATCGCAATGATAGTATGCATGAACAAAAAACAAAAAACAAAAACACCTTTTAGGACTCCCGATGAATTTCTAAACATAACAAGTAATAAGAAACTCAGGCCTTGCTTGAACATTCAAATCATTGAGAGGTGAAAGAATGAAAAAGTTTTTAAAATATACATCATAGTGTTTGTTATTTAAAGTGTTATTCATTTGTACAATCACTTTACCACTTTCCTACATCCTTACAAAGATATAGAGGAAATTAAATTTGTAATCATTACAACTTATTATAATATTCTTATAGTTCTAGGCTCTCTTTATAAACAATAGTCTGGCAATATAAGCTTACAGTTCACAAGTAGTTACCTGGTTTCGTTCCCAGGCTGTTCTATTGTGCATCGAACTGATGTCCGAATTCAGGTTTTCACTTGTTGAAGAAGACAAAATAATATGTGACATTATAAATTATATCAAGTCAAAACTTAAAAAAAAAAAAAACTGTACAAGACTCAAGTTAATATTCAAAAATGTAAAAGTTCAAATATTTAAAAAATGTAATGCAGGCCTCTATGGCTGTTTCATCTTGTTTAATTATACAATAATAACTCTATACAAACTATCCCGCTAAAACAGCTACAATTCACAAAGCGTTATTATAGTGTTGTGAAAGTTAGTTTGCAGAGTTTATTATGACTTGTGCTAAAACATTAAGTGGATACAAATGTTATTTAAATATAAAACGTTTAGATTTTAGAAGATAAAGAAGTGTCCCAGTCTTCAGGCTGTCAATGAATAAAACTCAAACAGCAACTTTGTAAATAAATCATGTATTAAAAACCTATACTTGTTCGAGAAACAGCGAAATCGTTTAATATTTTTTAATTTTCATTATCTGGAACTTAAACTACTTTTCCCGAAATGTTGTCTCTTAAAAGTTATCTTCCCAGTATATTTTAATAATTAATCTAATTGTATGAATAATTAAACGTAGCATTGTGTTGTAGCGTATAAGTCATAAAGTCCCACACTGACTATAACCATCAATTTCGATACTGAGTGAGTGGACTAAAACGAATTCATCTGTGCTTATTGTAAAAACACGTAATTTTCTCGTCCCCGTGGATTTCGTTGGACGAATGTATGAACAGTAGTTTCCCGGACATTAATACCTTGTCTCCACTGGACTTAAGTATGTGTCTTAAGTGAGCTTACCTACTTAAGGGGAGCAGGAATGAAACTTATTGTTAAAGTTGATTATTTGGGTTGAAATTAAATTAAATTAAAAAATTAAATTACTTTTTTTGCTATGACAACCATCGTATATTTACGACTAAAAAATTAATGAATATAAAAAAACGAGTAATTTTTTTTAAATTCCTTTGAAAATTGTTGGCAAAAACGCCACAATCTGCTGAATTTAAAAAAATCATATCCCTCAGTTGAATACCCTCGGAAAAAATGTTATCGGAAAAGGCCGTTTACTCAAAACTGTATTTTCTTAAACTACGGTGCACATAAGTGAGGCAGTTTTGAAGCTAGAGCCTTGAAATTTTGAGGACTACTTTATTGAAATATTTATGAAAAAAAATAGGAAGGAAATTTTGATTATCGGGATCAAATAGAGCATGCTTAGGTCTCAAAAATTACCCACATTTTTGACACTGTATGTATCTGTCAAAGTCTAGAAAAAACAAATTTAAAAACAAACAAAAATCCCTCCTACTGTTTCTAAGTATTGGCTTAAGCTACCAAAAAAATCCAATTTTATGTCTATTAAAAAGGTACCGGAAATCTGCAAATTTAAGATGGGGAACATAGGCCGTTCCTGCTCCCCTTAAGTAGCCGTCTTTTGCCGTATGGACTATTGAGTGGGTACTTAACTACTCAAGCCTACTTGAGACCCATACTTTAGTAGGTAATATTAGAAACATGCAATCCGTTAAAAAAAATGCTGAGATTAATACTGAAATTATTTTGGCGGAATAAAGTCTTCAGAGTTTTATTCTCTCACAGTAAAGCCCCCACTGACATTTAACTAACTGCGTGACCGAAGCTGTTGCTTTATTGTGGAAACAGGCTATTTCCCACTGGATTCGTTGGACGCGCAACTAACCCCACAGTGTCCTTGTGTTAGACGCGCGACCATGTGTCGTGACCTGTTGCTCCGCCCTAATCCTCGCAACACGAGGTGATTACAAGCAATTATTCATGTTTACTAAATACAATTGTCATCAACAACATCACTCTGATCTGATGTGACACAGCGCTCAATATAGGAAGGATAAACGTTCCGAATATTAGCGCAGATTCAATAGACACTCACTTTAACTCATTCAGACCACGTGTCCATTATAATGGACATTACAATTTTGATTTTCAAAAAAATTGGGGAATTCAAATTCACATTTTTTTACCGCATTGCGATAGGACGAATAGTACAGTTTTTAGAGAAGATTGAAAATTGAAATGTGTAAAAACGGTAAAAAAAAAGTGTTTTTGGTTTTTTCCCGGAAATTTAAAATATTACTAGTTTTGCCAGTATTTGAGATACAGAAAATCCAAAATATGCAAAAAAAATCGAAAAAAATCTAGTTTTAGAAATACACTTAAAATTTACATTTGAAAATCAAACGTTGCTTTTATTCGAAATCCAAAATTTCCCATAATTCCTTAAATATTACAATGAAACATATAAAAAAAATACTAAAAATATCAGAAAAAATCACGAAATGTTAATTTTTAGCTTAAAATATCCTAATTCGTGCCAATTTAATTACGGTCTGAATGTTAAACACTATCGTAGACGATGTAACCCCTTTTAGATATAAATTTTACTTGTCAATAATATAGACATCAAAATCTAAAATTAAATATTTCTTTTCAGTTTGCAATTGAACGATTGTTTCATTAATAAACACTATATGTAAACAAAAAATTACGATCGTTATAGGGCAAACAATCTAATAGATTATGGGCTTTATTACTTAAAAATTATATTGCAGAATAAAGGCTAGTCACATGCCTTATCCGCCACCCAACCCATCATGTTGTGATAGTACAAGGATAATAAGGAAAGATAGGATAAAAGACTACGAAATATATTTTATATATTTTGTTAGGAAATCTAAAAACAGATCGGGGCATTAGCTTAAAATAAAGTGCTTATAATTATAACATACGGTACTTTGATCAATTATTAAGTACATACATAACTTACAATTTAAACAAACGATGTACTAAGTATACAACAATTTCATGAATCAATAATAACCCTAGAATAAAATAAAAAAAAAAATTTTAAAACTATATATTTTATTGAAAGACTAGGCTCAGTTCATTTACTATTTTTGCGATGGTATATTATAAAATATTAACAATATAACCATGCTATACTACATGAACGACAACAAAACGATTACTCTCATAATATATTTTCCACGCTTCTAATAATATGCATGAAAATAGACATCCTGATAGAAAATATGTAAACACAGTAGTATATTTAGTTGGAGAAGACAGAGTTTGGAAATTGTGAAGAGGGATCCATAATATTGTAAGATCAGGTTTTATAGTTTCGTTTATTTGTAATTTTAATAAATTATATAACTGTATATTTCAAAATTAAATATTATTCTGTTCGTGAAGTGAGTGCATTTAGATACGAAAATAAAGGTGTGTTACAACATTTTGAAACTTTGTCTTAAATGTGCGAATGTGACACATATTTCAGATAGTTTTTAGCTGGCGGTTTAAAATGTGTAGTAACACGTCACAAACCGCCGCGGCCGCCGGCGACGGTAGATAGGATACAGACCAGCTGCTTCTCTGTTGACAACCAACTCTGTCCTATACAAAGCAACAGGGTCCTATATTTAACATCTTTTCAGTTAACTTAAAATTAGTGATTTCATTTGTGTTGCAAAAGCCAATTATTATTATTTTAATATACAATTGGATTAAAATGAAGTACTAAAAAAGTAAATATTTCAGGATTATATATGATGTTGATGCATTGCAAGCCGATCTATGTTCTTTTGAAAAGTGGTGCTTGTCGAACTATATGCAGCTTATGCAATAGCAAATCTCAGTACATTCGTCTAACTAGGTCCAAATCATCCATTGCTTAATTTCTTTTCTTTTATGTAATGTTCTGGTGATGCAAACATCCATCAAACTCCTTTCTCAGTATCGTCAGACTTAAAGTGGGATTTGCAACAAACAAACGTTATAAGAGAAAGAGAATTCCAAGTTGTTAGGTTTCGTCAGTCGTAATTTATATTAAACAAATCAAAATCTAAAACAAAACCGTACAACTAGAGTTAGTTGGATGAGCGTAGCGAGCGAAGCGAGCGAAGCGAAGATTCTATTTCACTACACTGGAGAAAAAAATCCGGAATGTTTTGTTTTTTTCTTCTTTTTTTCTGTATTTTTGGCTGTTTGTTAACACGATTCCGGCTAAACCGATACTCTTATTGCGATGAAATCTTCTGGAGACCTTCGAAATCTCTCAACTTAGAACTGCCACTTATTTGAGCGCAATCGAAAAATTATTTCTCATGAAAATCGCAATTTTTCGATTTTTCAATTTGTAAAACATTTCTTCGACTAATAACACCTACATGCTTTATCCGATTGTAATGATATTTTCACAGCTCCATAATTTTATGAATTAATATATTGGTTTGATATTTGACCGCAGTCGAAAAATAATTTCTCATGAAAATCGCAATTTTACGCTTTGATTCGTTTAAAAAAAAATTACGCTCATCGAACAACGCGCCTGAAAAAGCGTTTGCTAAGCTTCCTAGTTTAAAAAATATTTTTTATTCTGAAAGTGCCTCTGAGTGGTTGAACAAAATATGTAGACTGCTGCTGGCTAGCCTAGGTGCTTTTTTTTCTTACTTTTGAATCTATGTTCATCCTAACAACACACAAAGTTCTTCATTCACAAAAAAAAACAGTTGGGGGGGCCAGGTGAAAAAAAGTTTTAAAATATTTCAGATGTTTGAAACTTAGCACATCAATCAATCTATACATTAGGCCTAGCTGCACGCTTGGTGACATATTTTAGCTATTCGGGTAGAAAACGATAATACTGCTCCAAAGGGTTTAGAGCCACCTGTATTGTGAACAGGTGTCTGTATGGACGGACTAGGATTAGGAGCTAAAATAATTGAATGGTTCCCGGTTGAATGTTTGATGGGAAATTCAGCCATCTCAAAGACTTTGTTGGCGATCTACGTTTCTCAGAAGAGGGTTAACCTGACTCGTCAAATTACAAAATAACACATAATTGGGATGTCAACCTGATCCAGTCTCGAAATATCCTCCTGGTATTTTTGCCAGTATTCTATCTGAAGTCCGAGTGGCAACAACTAAGCGTTTAGTGTCTCTCTAATAGCTTATGACGGTAGTTTTCGTGTGACGTTAGTGATCGAGTGTTGAGTTACAAATAATCAGTTGCTAACAAACAATAATGAGTGACTTTCAACAAGCCATCGTGTTTTTGGTTTCGTTGCGTAGTTTATTTGTTTTACTTGTTATCGTCATGAAAAGACGGGCTGCGGCATTTTTAAAATTAAAAAAAACATGCAAAAAATAAAACCATTTTTTTAAAGACAAAATGACCCTGTAAATAAACTAAATGAGCAACTGTGGGCGCTTTTTTAGAGAAGGTAAGACGTGATAAAATTCATGCATGTTAAAAATTAAATTTCCTAATTTTATTCTAGGTAACCTCTAAACACCCCCGATAAGCAGTCAACCAAAATATCACGTCGCATTTATTAAACATTGTTTTGATATTTAAACGACAAACACCGTCTTTTTATGTTTCCATCAGTTCCTACTTCATTTACACAACGTGTGTGATTTCCTTAACAAGTAATAAAATACATTGGACAACAATTAATGAACTATACACAAAATAAAAATGTATGTTTGATAAAGGTCTACTTTTACTGAGGGTAAAACATTTTTTTTTAGATTTCGTATATACGTTTTTAGCATTTAAATTTGGAATATTAAGGATGAATTTTGTCAAATTTAACATTTTGTAGCATTTATTTTTTGTTCCGCCAAACCCTGAATGTGAGGGTGTTTCTTGCACTTTTTAAGGTAAATGAAAAGTTAGGGACATTTCAATTGAATAAAGCCACATAAACCGTACTCAAAAGGTATTTTAAAACATTATTTTTAGTAAAATTATAGCATATGTAGAACCAAAAACCTAAAAAGCTAAATAATGAATCTCTTATTATTATGAATTATAACTTTTCATCGTAATTTACATAATAAGATAGGCCCTATAGAATTGGATTGATTGGATATTGCTTAACGTCTCATATTTATGCACTTTGGCTAATCGAGACGATTAGACATAGAAGAAAAAAAAATTGTGTCTGTGTAAAGTTTCACAGATGGCACGCATGCTCAACTAGTTCCTCTCGATTGGTAATCTTTGTTCTTGTCTGTTGGGAAGCGACGTCCTAATAAAGTTCCAAGACATCATTATAATCCTCCGAACCTCTTTCCTTTCAATATTGGAAAACTAAATTACAATAAATCAATAAATAATGAATAAATGAGTTGTTTTAAAACACACGGCGGACGCGCACATCAATGGTAATCTGGCTGGAAACAGCAACACGGCCCATGTGCGTGGTATAGAGTGACAAGGTTTGCATTGAACATGCTGCAGATTGGAAGTGTTTTGCATGAGTTTGAATCTGGCGATGTCATAATGATAACAGGTTCAACTCTGTATAATATGACTGTTTTATATTTAGTTCTAGACAGGGCTGCAAAACTGTTGCCGCATGTCAGGAACATGGCCGGTTCAAGAATCACTCTGGATAAAATTCAATTTATTAAAAACAATTCAGTGGATAAAACTTTTTTTTTTTTTTTTTTACAAAATAACAACCTTTCAGAAAAAAAACAGCTATATCCGTCATCATATACGTCATCGTGTTGTTTATATAAACATAATAATCATAATATCAAAAACATTTTAAGTTGGACACAAAGTATAAACTAAAAGAGAATGCATGCATAAGTCAACCTAGCACCAATATCCTTACAATGTGCATAGATTCCTTTCATGTAGGAAATAGTATTTTTAAATAAATATGAATAATTTTTTTATCACCTTGTTTCGACCAATTAATCTTGTTAATGTTTTGTCTACCATGGCTCTTGTCTTTGCTAGTTTCAACATGTTTTTAATATTGTGATTTTTGTTTGTATTATATAATTATCCTGATGACGAAAATAGCTTCTGATTTCTGAAACGTTCTTTTGTAAAAAAAAATAAAAATAAACAGTTGAATCCACTCAAGTGTTTAATAAACTATAATGAACTCGTCTAACCTTAACACAAGAAATATATTATTATTGAATTGTTATTTGAAGTAAAGTTTTATTATTTATTAATGGATTTATGTGAAATCATATGGCTCGTTGTTCTTGTGGTTCGAGGCTCTTCTTCCAATGCAGAAGGTCCAGGGTTCGATTCCTGCTCCATGCAGAAGTTTTTTAACTTCTCGTGTGGGATGAGTCCTTGGCTTAGGAATGTGTAAACGGTGAATGTTTAGCGGTCCTAGCAACAAGGCACACAATAATTTCTAAGGTTGTTCTGAATTAGACGTGTTGATTCTGGTGATGTCCGCGGGTGGAATCGTGTCCAGCTTGATTGATCGGTGGTTCCTTCTTAAATATGCCGGTCTCTAGTTGGTCATTGTTCACTCGTCGATGGTGTCGGTGCCTACAAGATTGGCTTTGTAGGCTTTAAATTTGTACCCCACTGAAAAACAATTATGTGACTGAATGAGTGAATACGAATTTATTTTAACTATTTATTTATTTATTTATTGAAAATTAATATGTAGACCCAACTCCATAGAAAGTTAGAAAAGGGCTATTGGTACCAAGTCACAAAGTGTCTATAACCTACTGTGACTAAGTTATAATACATATATATTATTTGCGCAAGAATCAACACGTCTAATTCAGAACAACCTTAGAAATTAGTGTGTGTCTTGTTGCTAGGACGGCTAAAAAATCACCGTATAATATAAGGTGTGGCTCGTTGGTCTTGTTGTCAGTGTATCTGCTTCCAATGCAGAAGGTCCAGGGTTCGATTACCGCCAAAGTCAGAAGTTTTTTAACTTCTGATTTGGACTTAAGTCCACCAGTTCTTGTCTTGTCATTGACTTTGGAGTCGTCCTAGCAACGAAGCACATAATAGATTCAGAGTTGTTCTGAATCGGCCTTGTTGATTCTGGCGTTGATACGCGGGTGTTCGCACTGTCCATACCACTGATTGCTATATTTCCTATTACAAATATCGATCTTTGGTTGGTTATCGCTCACTCGTCGATTGCGTCGGGGCCTACAGGGTTGGCTTGGTCGCTTTGATTTACTGTCCCCCACTGAAAATCAGTTATATAACTGAGTGGGTAGACTCTAAATACAATTTATTTATTTATACCTCTTCAAGCCACATTAGAAAATACAATTACAAATCAGTTAGCAAATAATTAAGCGAGCGAAGCGAGCGTTTCCATTTGACTTTGCCGGAAAAAATAGTCACTATAGCTTTGTTTTTTTTGTTTGTTTGTTTGTATGTCTCGCCATAACGTTCGAACAGAGACTCGGATCGATTTGAAATTTTGACCATCCGCAAGCTTTGTTCTTGATTGAATGCCATTAGTTTTGTGGCAAAATCGTTCAAAAAGTTAAAAAGTTACATTAAAGTTAATCGAAAGTTTTTTTAAAACTAAACGGCGACAAAATCTGAGGTGGCCAAATCATTTAGAATGTCCGTCCGGTCACGAATATGTTAATTTTATTTTGATCCGATAAGTAGTGTAAATGGAAATTACATTATAACAAAAGTAACGTTGCCATGGCAACGAAAAGACGCGCGAAGTTTCTAATGCACTGTCACCTAGAAGTCATCAAAATCCCCCCAAATACAAAAATTTGTAAAAAAAACGGCAGCCAAGCTCTCCTTCAAAAGTCTTCGGCTGTGAATGCTGTGAGATATAGAAGTTGAGCCAAGCTTTTTATTCTTTCTCCTCAGTTTCGCTTTGAAAATATGTAAGATCATTTCGCCTGTTGACGAGCGCCAAGCCAACGATTTTTGTGGTAAAAAAGTAAAATTTTTAAACTCGAAATCATAAAAAAATTCTTGGCCATGAACCAAATTCAATGGCCAAGTCATTTTTTTTATGATTTCGAGTTTAAAAATTTTACTTTTTTACCACAAAAATCGTTGGCTTGGCGCTCGTCAACAGGCGAAATGATCTTACATATTTTCAAAGCGAAACTAGGGAGAAAGAATAAAAAGCTTGGCTCAACTTCTATATCTCACAGCATTCACAGCCGAAGACTTTTGAAGGAGAGCTTGGCTGCCGTCTTTTTTACAAATTTTTGTATTTTGGGGGATATTACATCTTTTGTTGTTCGTTCGCTATCAAGGTGTGAATGATGGACTTTGAATGATTAAATTTGTTAAGTTCAAAGTTGTTTTTTTACATTTTTGGGCCCACGGTCCCCCCAAAGATACCCCTTAAATAAATAAATAAATACATTTTTATTTAGAGTCTACCCACTCAGTTATATATAACTGATTTTCAGTGGGGACTTTAAATCAAAGCGACCAGCCAACCTGCAGGCCCCGACGCAATCGACGAGTGAGCGATAACCAACCAAAGATCGATATTTGTAATAGGAAACATATAAATCAGTAGTATGGACAGTGCGAACATCCGCGGATCAACGCCAGAATCACAAGGCCGATCCAGAACAACTCTGAAATTTATTATGTGCTTCGTTGCTAGGACGGCTCCAAAGTCACCGTTTACAAACTCCTAAGACAAGAACTGATAGACTTAAGTCCAAATCAGAAGTTAAAAAACTTCTGACTTTAGCGGGAATCGAACCCTGGCCCTTCTGCATTGGAAGCAGATACGATAACAACAAGACCAACGCACTAGCATAAGCAATAGATATTTATAATGGTTAAGAGCATGTTTAATTTCAAGCTTGTATACAAATTACTACGCCTGAGTAATTACGCGTTTTGATTTTGGTAGGACGGCTCCAAAGTCACCGTTTACAAACTCCTAAGACAAGAACTGATAGACTTAAGTCCAAATCAGAAGTTAAAAAACTTCTGACTTTAGCGGGAATCGAACCCTGGCCCTTCTGCATTGGAAGCAGATACGCTAACAACAAGCCTAACGCACTAGCATAAGCACTTGATATTTATAATGGTTAAGAGCATGTTTAATTTCAAGCTTGTACAAATTACTACGCCTGAGTAATTACGCGTTTTGATTTGATTTTGATTTTGATTTTCCCCGGTCCCAATTTCCCGGTTTTGTTATATGAGGTACATCTGAGTGTGGCCCAAGTTTCAAAGTTCTAAGATGAACCGTTTTCTCGGTATAGCGTATTATTCATAAGAGTACGGAATTACCTACTTTTGATAATTTGGTTTTTTCCCGGTACCCGTTAACCAATTTTGCTTTCCATATTCAAAGTGATAAAGAATGAGAGATATCAAAATGTATTCCACGTTTGAAACATCTCAGTTGTAGCGTTTCTTTGAATGATTCATTTCTTAAAGTTCAGATATGTTTTTTGTCATTTTTGGGCCCATGGTCATCCCAAATTTAGCCCCTTGTGTTTTGGACGCAAGATATTTTATAATGGTTAATAGCATGTTAAATTTCAAGTTTGTACAAATTACCACGCCTTGGTAATTACGCGTTTTGATTATCATCCAAATTTTGATTTTCTCCGGTCCCTGTTACCCGATTTTGGTTTTGAAAGCAAAAGGCACTGCGTCTGAAATACACCTAAGTGTGGTCCCAGTTTCATAGTTCTAAGATTTACCGTTTTCTCTGTAGGCTAAAGAACTCTCCGCGGAGAACTCCTATAGCCAGCCAGCCACCCACCCACCCAGCCAGCTTTAAGGAATTTGACGATGTTGAGAGCCTTTTTTAACACAGAACGAGTTGTCGGATCGGGTTGATTTTTTTTGGTATGTCATGGACCACATACCAGGTCATATACCGAGTTTCAAGATTGTAACTCTTTCGGGGCGGCGTGTGCAGATAGCTGAAAACCCCCCAACTCTTGTAGGTGTATATAGGGCCGGAGTTCGGTGTCGCCTAAGCATCGCATCGCTTGTCTGCCGGGCGACGACCGTCGCCCTAGATACTTTCGAGGAAGCAGTCTATTATTTGTCACCAAAGAGTTTAAATAGTTTTCCCAATGAGTCAAGGTCCTCTAGATGGCGGTGGATTTTATCCACAAAGTAAAGGTTTACACACGGGTTTACCCAAATACCTTGGCAATAATAAATAATATTGGAAACATGGCCCTGTGGACAGCGAACGTCGCAAATTTTAAAATTTAAAAAAATGTGCAATGTGGGTCTAGCTATAGCACGTGCTCGCTTAACAACGCGTCCAACTGAGCGTTTCCTAGTATTATATAAAGAGATGGTCAATCAGTATGTTTTACAATCATTCTGTGTCAAAGCGTAGTTATAACTTATAAGTATAACGTGTTGAACATGTTTTAAACAGGTCATTGTTTGCTTATCATTCAGCTACCATCGAGTCTGGCTTGATCTCTTTTAATATGTGTTCTGTGACTGAGTATAGTAAGACAATAATATGAATATATTCTTCAGGTTATTATGAGGTTATGACAACTCGCAAGTATAAGGGCAAAATAACGTTGGTGTGTTCGTAGATTTCTGTTTTAATAAAATAAAGATTATTTATGGTTTTTGGAAAACTACACAATATTTTTAATAAAATAAAATCTCGAATCTTGTCACAATAATATATGAAAGTTTTAAATGATCTGTGATACCTGCTTTGGGGCACGCAAACATACATTTTTTAGATCTTTGGCTACAAATTAATGCTGTAAATTGATTCTCGTTCTTATATCTTTCTAAATTAACATTACTGAACAATATTGTAAATACATTACAATAATTATACACTTGTAAATTTAAGATATAAAAACCTAAAAGGGAAACCAAATTTCGAATTAATTCCATTTAACAAAGAAAGTTGCCTAACTAGTGTAGTTGTAACTTTTTTTAATTTTCGATTATTTATGCACTATTTTAATTAAAATTCATATTTCGCCGTTATATAATATGATTTTGCCTGTAGTAATAGAAAATTTTGGGTTCCAAATATAACGATAGAAACAAAAAATCATCCGTTCGTAAACCCGATTTCCAAAATACTAGAAAAGACGAATCATCGAAAAAAACTTTCTTAAAAAACCAAGAAAAGACGCCCCGTACTAAACTGTAACCCCAAAAAAAAAAGTTTTAAGCCCCCCAATTTCTAAAATTCCTCTTTCTTTGCACATTTCCAACCCAAAGTTGTAGACCCAACAGTAACACACTCTCTCTCACACCCTTAAAAAAACCCGCAATGTTGACCTAACCTCCTCACCCTATTTAGTTCGCATTGAACGCTTGTTATTCCCCGAGCTTAGCCCGACCTGGGGGGGAATAAAAACAAAAGATTAAAACGCTAGGAAAAAAGCTAAAACGATTTTGCCATATTTTTCATGGGGCAAATTTTCAATGATAACACGGGGCTGGAACAACAATAGTTAAAAGGCGGTTTGTGAAGGGGGTTTTTAAAATGGGGGTTGTAATAGAGGGTTTGGCCCGATGTGGGGAAAAATCTTTGGGCAGCGTAGGGGGTCATTAAACTATAACATTTTTTTATTGTGCATATGTATTTTGTTTACTAAAACACACTCAATATACATGTAGAAACACTACAACAACAAAAACTATTTCTAAAGTCAATATTTAATAATATATTGATATATGAAGGGCCTATTTACGGGGGGGGGGGGGGGGGACAATTTTTTAACAAAAATTTTGTAAAAGACCTTTCCCCAAACCATGCTAAAACCCAAAAATAAATTAAAACTTTTTAAAGTAAAAAAAACTCGGGGGGGGCCCTGCCCCAGACCCGCGAGGGGGGGGGGGGGAAACCCCACCATAACAACATAACCATAAAAATGTCTGTGTAAAAAAGTGATTTCAAGGATGCAGATAGTCCGAGTATTGGATACCGGGACTAAATTGACGAATTTTGTTTAATATAAAATTTGTAAAATATAGCATACGATAAAAAATTTTAAACCCCAAAATTTTCAAAGAAAAAGAAAGTAGACCCCCTCTCCCAAAATGATTTAAAAAAATGTTTTGCAATACCCCAAAAAAAATCCCTGCGGGAAAAAAGGGGGGCAAAACCCGCAGACCCCCCGGCGTTTCCCTTCAAAACTGTTTTTCAAATAAGTGATACCCTTTTTCTATTCTGAATCCACTTTTTCCCCCCACGTGTATAAAAGTAAATAGGTGATGTAAATTAAAAAAGAATGTAATTTTAAGTGATAATCAAAACTTACTTCTTCTAGGAAGCGGAAAAAATTTTAAGTTTTATTTAAATTTTAAATCCTATATCTTCTATTAGTAAAGTAGTTTGTAATTCTAAATTATTCTATGAAAATAGGCCCTATGAATACCAACCATTGGCAAAAACGATAGGTAATTTTTACGGGGTCAAAGTAAAAAATAATAATAAATAATAAAAATAAAAACATTTTTAAATTGTATTTTGAGTTACCCACTCAGTTAAAATATAAGATTTTTCAGGGGGGACTTAAATCAAAGCGGGCCAAGCCAACCCCCGTAGGCCCCGACTCAATCGACCCAGTGAGTGAAAACCCAACCAAAGATCGATATTTTTAATAGGAAAAATATAGCAATCAGTGGTATGGACAGTGCGAACATCCGCGAATCAACGCCAGAATCAACAAGGCCGATTTAGAAGAACTCTGAATTAATTATGTGCTTCGTTGCTAGGACGGCTCCAAAATCAACGTTTACAAACTCCTAAGACAAGAACTGATGGACTTAAGTCCAAAGGTATAGGTAATCGAACCCTAGACCTTCTGCTTTGGATGCAGATACGCTATAAACACAAGACCAACGAGCCACACAACATTCAACACATTCAAACACTGTCATTCAAACACTAAAATGACATGCATTGGTCATGCGCTGTGTATATATAAGGATGTTTGTAAATAGTAGAAACAAAATGGGATACGAGACATGTAGAAACTAGAAAGTACTATTATTATCAATCAAACAGACAGTGTTGGCTCGAGCGTTAAGCGCGCGACTCTGATTCGGGAGGTCCCGGGTTCAAATCCCGTCGAGACCGGCAATCCTGACTGAAGGATTTTTCTGAGGTTGCAAGGATTGAGTCCGCGTCTGTAGTGTAGTGTAATGTGCACCAGTGCACGTGCCCCCTATCTCTAGCTCTCCGATTAAGTTTGTATTAAGGCTATTGTACCACCTCTGGCCGATAATTTGAAAGTCGAAAAAACATGTCTGAAAAGTTTGCTTAATGAAAGAAGGCCTTAAAAAAAAAAATGTGAATTTTTTTGGGCGGGACATAACCTCACTATTGGAAATTATTTTAGACTTTTGGACAATATAGTGTACACAACAAATCTTGTTCAAAAATTTAAAATTTTGAGAATGGTTTTCTGGACATAGTTTCTAAACACTTTTAGCTATAACTTAAGCTATAGCTTAAATAGTTTTCTGAAAAATGGCAGTTGGTGTACGATTTTTTTTGTTTAAACGGGACAAATACGAGTTTTTCAGTTTTGTACCGTTTTGACAAAAAAAATCGTACAGTCGTACACCAACTGTTAGAACTGTTAGAATTTGCCCTACTAGGATATAAGGATCTTCGACGGGTCGGGCTCCAATTCAAGTTAATAAAATTACGATTACTAATAGTGATCAGAATATAAACTATTTAAAAAAAACTATTTAGCTATAGCTTAAGTTATAGCTAAAGGTGTTTAGAAACTATGTCCAGAAAACCGATTCTCAAAATTTAATTTTATACAAGATTTGTTGTGTACACTATATTGTCCAACAATTAAAATATAATATTAATTTCCAATAGTGAGGTTATGTCCCGCCCAAAAGAATTCACATTTTTGTTTCTGTTATTTTAAAGGCCTTCTTTCATTCAGCAAACTTTTCAGACATGTTTCTTCGTTTCAAATTATCGGCCAGAGGTAGTACAACAATACTTACTTACTTACTTAGCCTTAAACTCTGAAATTAAATCATTAATTCTCATTGAATATTATTGGTGGTTGAACAAAATCGTGATTATATTATTAAAATTGTTCGATATTTTTGGAACCGATAGTACGAGGTACGCACCAAGAGATTGCACTTTTCCGTGTGTTGAACATTGGTAGAAAAAACGTGGCTTCCTTTCTCTAAGCGGCCCAAAACGCTCCTAAATGTGCACGTCGAGGTGACATTGTGTGTCCTAGAGTCTAGAGTCTAGGCGGTCAAGGCTGTAGTGGGAGGGTTTGAATAGACGAGACAGTAGCCTACCTGTCACCCGGTCACTCACCAAGAAGAAGCTATTTCTCGGGTTAGGATGCTTTCATTCAGTAAACCATTTAGCTAGCGTGTGGTCGGATGTGTTTCTCGAGTCTGTGTCTGTGGGTAGATTCGTGTGCTAAGCAATGAGTGTGTACTACAAATTAGGTAAGTTCTGATTACTGTACATTGACTGATTTATAACTTTTATAATAAGTACTGGAATTGTGACGGAAACACATTTTAACCCCCCCTCACCCCGCCTGCGCCTAGGCGCGTAGTAAGGGGGGAATGGGGCGAATTCCGCCCCCGGTAGACTTTTAACCGTGACCCCCCCCCATGAGTAATAAGTAGTGACCAACAATTTCGACAATTTCCCATTATTGTTGGACGTGATCGCGAACGTAATGATATGCATACTCAATGGTTGTAACATGGTCTTTCTCGTCACTATTACCTAGTATTCTTTTTTAAATAGTTTTATAGTATTTATTTATTTATAAAATACATTAATTTGGTGTTGCATTCAGCCCACTAATTTTTTCTAGAAAGAACCAAACAAAGTCTAAAAACGTGATTTTCAAAATTTTCGCCGGCGGATCCCGTGAAGATAGTTTCTAGTTCGGCAGAAGATTTGTTGTGCCACCCATAAAAACGAGGCCACGAGCCGCCACTGCCTTCACAATTATCCTATCCGCAACATATGAAGAGGGGCACGAATTGCACCCTGGGCTTTACACAAAATGAAAATTATTAATTATTGTATCAATTTAACTTGTGCCGTCTGCGGTGGCATATACGAGGACGTGGGTTTGAATCCCGCATTTGGTATGTTTTTAAATGGTCGTCATATCACCACTCGTCGTCTCGTAATCATCAATTTAAGTTTATGGCAGGATTGGCTCTATTGATGCATGCCAATTTTTTTTATATAAATATATATTTATTTTGATATTTTATTATTTAAATTTTCTCCTACTCAGTTATAAGAACTGATTTACAAAGGAGGGCAACAATACTAATATACACGTAGACTTATATTTTGTTCGTGCACAAATGTTTCCACCAGTGGATCACTTGTTTGAAGGCTTAGCTTGAAGTGAAGTGAGCTTGAGCGGGATGCGACTTGTGTCGTTGTTGCGCGGTGCCTCGCAGCTACCGTTGACAGCCTCGGCCGACACTGAACTCAGGGGCGCGAACTACGCTAGGCGCGTCAGGGGAGGGGGGAGGGGGGGGTTGTACTCTACCCCTGAGCCAACAAGCTAGTTGGTCTTGAGGTTAGAGTTAGATTGCAGAACATACAAGGGGTTCGATGCCCGCTAAGGAGATCTCTAGACCCAAATATGTTTTTTTTTTCAGTCGCGTTGATGGATGAGCTTTTTTAAAATATTTCTTTCCAATGATTACTACATTTTAGTATAAGCGGGATCTCATTACTTATTCAAGTTACAGTATAAAACTTATTTTTATTAAATTGGGATAATTTTTATATTGAAGTAGGCCTATTTATTGCTATGGTAATACCAATTAACATCATCATTATCCATCGCCGTTTCCTGCTTCTGGCAGGGTCAGCACCAATTAACAATAGAATGTAAAATACCTCGAGGCCCAAATATATGCTTTTTGTAAGCATTGTTGGTGTTATGTGCCTCGTTGCTAGGACGGCTCTTTTGGACTTTCAAAATCAGAAGATGAAAAAGTCTCTCAGTAACGGTAATCGAACCCTGGACCTCCTGCATTGGAAGCAGAGCCTCTAACCACAAGACCAAGAGCCGTCTTGTTATTCATAATATTATAATTATCGAACACCGATATTCTTTTGTTTTCCGATGACGTTTTATTGTTTTCTGTCGCGAGGACTTATTAATTATTCATGTGGCGCGGAGTGAAAGAACTAATGGCTTAAAATATTTAGATTTTAAATCTGAATTTAGTTAGGAAGTTTTGTCGGTGGAAAGTTCTCTGGGTTCACTTTAGATGCAAAGCAGATTCCGTGTCCGCGAACCGGCTGGGCCACTGAATACAGGGGGGCATTCAAGTTTTTAATTCTATATCTGTTGTCTTCTTAAAGGGGTATTCACCCCCTAAACTCAACAAATATATTTCATTCAGGCTAACTAGTTATGAATTTAGAAATCGTCAAAAAAAATTCTTGGGTCCACCATGACCCCGAATAAAAATTTCGAACTTGGTATTTTTCGAGCTAGGTCCGATCGGCAAAAATCTCCCATAAGAAATAACATGGGGCGATCTTTATGCCTCGTGACCTTGTTTTCAAGGTCAAAGGTTTGATGTTCGGTGCGTTTCTTCTCCTGCAGCCATAAATGTAGACATCTTAAAACAACTTGGCATACTTGATAATTAAGGACATTTGTACGCCCCTATTGTATGACATTTTAATATTTTTCATAGATAAATCAGAAAATGCGTAGTTATTTGGAAGTTTTGGCCATTTTGACAGATTCTACATTCAAGAAAATTTAATCATTTTTAATTTTATTTTCTATAATCAATTAATGGAAAAGATTTATGAAATATCATAGGTTTAACGGACATTGTTAACTTTCTTGTTTAAAAGGACTCAATTCCTTGTTTTCGCACTAACCACTGAGGAAACGGTGGCAGGTTTCGATCCCGTGACATCTCGAACATTGCGCTTGTAACATACGACTGTATATGTCAGTGACAGTGCTTACAGCTCCGAGTCTTACCCTTACTACATAAATTACACGGTAGATTAGGCGTAGAATGCGAGGGGAGAGATTTAATTGGACACATATTGTTGCATGATGGAATATTAATATATAGTTGAGGGGATGAGTTGAAGGAAGAAATATAGAACTACACAAAGATCGGGAATATTATGAATTTATGAATTTATTTATAGGGGAATGAAGCAGAAAAAACTTCAATTTTCAGAACCATGAACAAAATAGTTTGAATTTAAAAAGGTGTCGATTATAAATACGTATAGGTTTTACTGGGTGTCTTTTTATTTGGCTTCGTGTTTTGTTATCAAACCTAGGGATTATGCGTGTGCGTGTGCGTGTGCGTTCCAACAGCATATTGACTCGACACCGATACCACCCTCCAGAAAATCAAAAGAAAAAAATGCGTAAAAACTCGAAACTAAATTCGACCGAAGTAAATCCGAACAAATTGTTCACTGTCCGTTCATCCGTTTCTTCAGACCCAATATATTTCTCCGCGGACTGTTATTGGGGCAGGCGGGGGTGGCAATTTGATACAGAAGTCCCCCCCCCCCGCTCCTCGAGGCGTCAGCTGGTCGACCACTTAGTGCCCCATCAACTGCACTCGGCCCGCACCCCCCCCCCCCCCAGCCCTCTCTTAGGGGTTGGGGGACAAATCACTCAATCGCTCTCTCCCGGCACACAATGGAAGGCGCTATCTGTTACAGAACTAATTGTATTTGGGGTTGTATAAATATTGTGTGAGTATTATTCGCTTGGGTGGATGAGCCAGACCACTCGGGTCGTCAAAGAGATTCACAATCACAGCTTTGGATTTAGGTTTACTCATTCAAACCAAAATTAAATTCGCTCTAATTTTTTTTTAAGCTAACAACATTCCGTTTTTTTCCTGAGAATTTTAGAATTTTTATATATTATATTTCATTGTAATATTTAGGGAATTATGGGAAATTTTGAATTTTGAATAACAGCAACGTTTTATGTTGAAATACAAATTTTAAGTGCATGTCAAAAACTAGATTTTTCCCGATTTTTCCTACATATTTTGGATTTTCTGTACCTCAAATGCCAGCAATACTAGAAATATTATATCAAATTTCCGGGGAAAAAACATTTTTTTTACGTTGTTTTTTAAGATTTCTTTTTTAAATCTTATCTTAAAAAGGGTACGTTCGTCCTATCAAAATGAGATAAAAAACATGTGAATTTGAATTTTTAAAAAAAAATTGGGCCAAATTGGAAGTAGTCTGAATGAGTTAACTCTTTTGTTTGATGCTTTCTCGGTTGTACATGTTCATGACTACTTTGTCGGGTAGACCGAGTAAATGTAGGCAAACTAATATTAATATAGGCCTACATTGAACCACCAAACGTTTCGTGGCCCACATCGTCAAGGTGGCTGATGTTATTGGGTTGTCTTCCTCCTCAAACAATGTGGTCCGCAGCTAACATGAAACGTTGGTGGATAAAGGTAAAATCTTCAATTTTCCTACACTTTCTCGGTATACCCGAAAAAAAGTACTGATACTTCAACTCTTTAAATCGCAATTATGTCACAACTTAGTGACTTAGTCACAATGTGTTACTAACTTACAACTAGTATAGTAGAGACTGTGGGTCTCTATGAGGTTAAACAAATTTTGCAAAACGTGTTAAATTACTAATGTGATACCAAGGAATTCCAAAATATGGTGGTGCATCTCAGTAACTTTCACGTTTATGAAATTAATTAAATAATAATTTTAATATAAATAAAATCTAACAAAATATCAACAAATCGTAATAAAACCTTGCTTCTTGCTCTAATTGTTTGCGATAAGACAAAGTATGTCGTTAAAATGAAATTATTTGGACGTACACTGTTATTTTTTATTTTTTAAGAACATTATTTCAAGAACAGTGTACGTCCAAATAATTTCACTTTAACAATCAGTTTACCTGTTCTACTAGTTTCAATGTATAACAAAGTATGTCATGGCGACATCTAAACACAATCAAGTTATTCATGATTCTCCTGTATAGTCCATGAGCCAGCTAATCCAAACCCTCCCCCCACCCCCCGAAAGAGAAGTTTTGAAAGTGGTTTCGAGAAGCTATTTATATTCTATTTTGATATTCACTTGCTAGCCATCATGACTTTGGTGGGTGTACCTACCAGGGGTGACCAAACATTTTGTCCCAAAAACAAAAAATAGTTATTTAGAGCTAACTATACACAAATGGTCTAGTTTTTCATCATAATATAATAATTTAGAAACAAATTTTAATGAGATATCAATTCTGTATCCGGAGATAGCACCCTATATGCTGTTTAGGACAACATGACAATTTTTCTTTCCAATATGGGCATGTGACTATTCTTATGAAAGGTATTGATGAGTAGATAAAACATATTTTTTATTTGTTGTACATGCTAATCATGCATTTTGGGACCAATCGTCAAAAGAACACTTAAAAAAAACTCGCTTTGGGAAACTTATGCCGCAATCTTAAAACATGTTCACACCGTTTGATGTATTGTTTGGATTTGGTTTGAATAAAATATAATTAGCAAAGTTTTTATTTGTTTCAATAACAAATTATGTATTTACTATATTAAATTGTTTATAAGTTCCGAAAATGTTGTATTATTTATGCAACTACAGAATAAATTGCATGTATCTCCAGGAAATATTTTATACAAGAAGTGTTCTGTATTATTAGATAAATTATAATTAATTAACTGCATCATTTAATCATTAAAAAGGCAATCGGTATTGAAGCAAAGATAAACATAATCTGGCTACCATATCTATCATACAATCACCTTTCTGGCTGATTTAAAATAAAGGTACAATTTCCCCGTACAAATCCGTAGGAACACAAATTATTACCAAAATAATAGACAAAAGTTAATAGTTTCTATTACTTTTGATTGTGTTATAATGCTTATTATCTTTTACCATCAATAAATTTATATAATTATTAATGTCTATGCATTTAACTCAAAGGAGCAGTATATATACGCAATTTGGCATTATTTTGTTGTGTTATTCGTAGCAACATTATAAAATGCTCACAAGCTTGTTTTTATACACAAAATATTTTACTGACATTTTAATGGACCGTGAACCGGTGTCCAAATACATGATGTTATTTACTATATTTTCTTGCATAATGTTATTTTGCAAAAAAAAAAAATTAGTTGACTCTTGTGTTGAATGATCATTTAAACGAGTTAGCGCAGCGAACGAAGTGGTACAACGCCACTAAATTGGCACTTCTGTGACTCTGTGTGTGTGTCTGTGTCTGTGTGTGTGTGTATTCTATAAAAATCAACCGAATCGCTGAACAGATTGCGCTGAAATTTCAAACAGACATTCGGTACGAGTTTATTGAGAACTACTTATATAATCAGCTAGATCCATTGCGATTTAAACCTACAAGAAGTAATAAATTGAAAATAGGCTACAAATGTTTAGAATTTAACGACAATGGTTTTGATTTTGAAAAAATATTTTTTGTTTGTTATTTACCTGGCTGTGAAATGCCGTGCCCTAGGTTTATTGAATGTTGCACGTCAAGGTAGCCCCAAATTTCGCTCGGAGAATGAGTAAACCTTGCAATATTTACACGTTTTTCGTACTGGCTATGTTTTCCATAGTATTGTCACAGATGATGGACTACACTGCGTTATATATGCATTTCAAAACAGGCTTAATAATATTTAAAATTCAATCCAGAAATTGAAGCCATTTTATTGTGGAGCCAAGAATGTGGTGGGACCCTCCCACCACCCTACCCGACTTAGTTGGAAATAGGGTTTGATATTAATTCAATCCAGAAATTACAAAATCTTTCCCGACCAGGGGATTGAACCCATGTCTCCCACATTTCGGTTATAAGGGCGCTTAAGCCAACTAGACTAGAGAAACGGCAAAGTCGTTGCTAAACGAGTGAGCGAGTCATGTGTTGCTGTTGAGTATGCCTACTCGGGAACATTTGCATTTTAGTTTGATAATTATGTTGGTATAAGTAATAGGGTTTTTAAGTTTAGTTGGAATAAGGGCGCGTCAACTCTATAGCCTTTATTAATTTCAGATTTGGACTTTAAGTCCTTCAGTTCTTGTCTTAGGAACTTGTAAACGGTGACCTTAGAGCCGTCCTAGCAACGAGGCAAAGAATAAGTTTAAAGTAGTTCTGAATCGGCCTTGTTGACTCTGGCGTTGATCCGCGGGTGTTTGCACTGTCTTTACCACTGATTGCTATATTTTCTATTACAAAATATCGATCTTTGGTTGGTTATCGCTCACTCGTCGATTTGCGTCGTGGTCTACAGGGTTGGGTTGGTCGCTTTGGTTTACAGTCCAGCACTGAAAATCAGTTATATGACTAAGTGGGTTGACTTTAAATAAAATATTTATTTTATTTTATTTAAGTAATGTCATACGAGTATTTCCCCCATATCTGGCTCATTGAGCAATGGTGCATAGGGCGTCGGCGGCATCGCGACGCTAAGGGCTTTGTTGGCCTTTAAGTCATTAACGACTAACCTGAAGGAAAAATGTATTTAAATTTGATTGCAAAGAATGAGCAATTGAACCCTGTGTGTCGTTTCGTTGTTCGAGAGCACATTGTACGTGACGTCGGGAGCGTCGCGACGCCGTTTTCACAATTTTGTCTTTTACACGAGAATCAATGTGTGAACGTGTTTTGTTCGAATTACAACTAAAAATCTTAGGATGTTTAACACTTCTCTTTAGGCACGTTTTAAACTGCAATTACATATACACGGGACTAGAACCCAATGCCTGTTGCACAATACGCGTCTGATCGGCTATCGAACCGTATGAGACACCGTATGAGACACCGTACAATTCTAGGAGTGAGGGGCGATATAATGAGATTCGTAAATATGTTTACTAGACACCGTATGGGTATTGCATACGGTGGTATGAGACAACATGATACACCGTATGAAACACCAAATGAGCAACCGTATGAGACACTGTTTGAGATACCGTATGAGACACTGTTTGAGACACCGTATGAGACAATGTATGAGACGTACACCTTGTGAGACACCATAAGAGACACCGTATGAGATACCGTACGAGACATCGTATGAGACACCGCAGTCATAGGGCACTTTATCAGCCACCATATGAGATATCATATAAGCCTAGGAGTGAGGGGCGACATAATGAGATATCGTACATATGTTTCAACCCTCCTTCACACACACCCTTCAATATGTTTCTCCGTGTGGGTTTAAATCAATTTGTATGAAATATAGAACAAGATCGATCACTGGCTGATTGGTCCCGGTGATCCTAACGATCCAATGGTAACTGCTAGTGTGATAGGTTGCAGTTGTAGTAGCCGCTTCGAAAACGCTTTGATGGATGAGCGTGTGGCTTAGCTCACTCCATCACTACATACATTATATTGTACAAAACATCGTGATAGAGCGATTTTAGCTAGAAATATACTTTTTTTGTACTTACAAGTTTCAAAAGTTTCGAAGGTTTTCTGAAAAGTGAAAATGTAGCTTAAACTGGAGTAGCCGTTTGACCGGTTCATACCTCACAATCGTAAAAGTACGATTTTCATGAGAAAAATGTTTTCTTTGCTTGAACTTATATTAATAAAATATGTATGTTCAACGATTTCGAAGTTGGTGACCTCTTTCTCTTTATGTAATGAAATATTTAAGACTGTACACTGCACTTGTAAAAAAAGTAAACAGCAATATTTATTCCTTTTAAAATATTTCGACGACTATTCTGTCATCTTCAACGGGTTTAATGACATTTATCAAATAACAACAGTAAGAAAAAACAAAAATCCAACATTTTTACAACAAATACATACTGCCATCTCAATTTCACCAGATAAACACATGCCTACCATCTTATAAAAATTAAATCAGTTATGTTGCCAACTGACAATTAAGATAAAATGAAAATATAACATTTTATAAGCGATGACTACCTCTGGCTTTGGGGAACAACATTGTTCAAATAGAAGGACAATCAAGTACTATAACGTTGTTCTTCACAGCCATAAAGGCCAAATGACAATTAAGATAAATACAGAATACCCTTTACAAGTTATGACTGACTCTGACTTGTGAACAAACATTTTCTCTTTCTTCAGAGTCCCTACTCCACGGAGTGGGGCACCCCATCTTGTGCCTAACTTGTTACTAGGTTGTGACTAATGGTGACCTCTTGCTTTCTCCTACAGAGTCCCTACTCCACGGGCCGCCTATCTTCCGGTACGACCTGACGACGTCCAACTCGAACATAGCGAAACCCATCCCTCGCCAAGCGCCTAGCATCTTCAACCCCCACCTGCACTCGCTGCTGGCATGCAGGCACCCCTACATCACAGGTGACTACATATTCCTTAAGGAGTAGGGCCTTTTCCATCTGAACATTATATTATGAAGAAATGAGGGGGACAAAAGTCAAAGGAATTAAGGAGTTGTCATCTTGAGATAAATGGTTCCAAAGTTAATACGTAATAGCTAAATCTAGGAATTACATAAAGTTTCCATAACACTTGGACTTGTTAACAAAATGTTTAGAATATATTTATAAACAATTTCTTTTTTAAACTTTTGACTTATACATTCAGCAAATACCATAGATATCTTAACACCTATAGTAGGCTAGATACGCAGTCTCCAATACCTCCGCACAGGCGCGAGTGTACCAAATTGAAGCGTCAATCACACCCATTCAAGATGGCGGTTTGGCGTTTTAATTTATGCTTTTTTAATGCAATAAAGTACTTTACTGGATTGTTTGATTTGGTTTTAGCTTGTGCAGCATGGTATTCAACAAACAGAAACAATGCAAAGTTATTGCATACGGGAATTTTGTAATCATTTGGTGTTAAAGTCTGATATGCTCACCTGCCAAACTGGCGGCCATCTTTAAAAATATATTTTTCGATTAATCGCTCCCATCTAATTAACATGCAAACTCACCCATTCAAGATGGCTTCCAATTGTCCCGGAAGTGAACCGCTGACTGCTAGTCTAGCCAATTATATTGGATGTCTATGGCAAATACAAGCATCCATGGCCGCATGGATCAAAATAGCCTCTGAGAAATCTTCTTGTTTTTGATGGAAGTTTATTTTATCTCCGCTAGAGTGCATCACGTATTTGAAGAGTTATAAGTGACTTATCTAGGTGCCCGTTAGGGCGCGCAGCCAAGCGCGGTGCGCTACACACTCAAGCACCTTATACACCAAGCAGAGTTGGGTGATTTCGAGGTGTTACCCAGCCGTCATGTAACGTGATGTGAACTTGAAAACTATCACAATCGAGGGGATTTAGGTACCTGACAACACATGCCAAATTTTATTGGGGTACGATTATTCCTTCTTGGTGAAAAAATGGCTTGAAACTGCTCAAAATCACTTTAAGGATGTTAGCTACTGCCTACTACTGCCTACTACTGCCTACTACTGCCTACTACTGCCTACTACTGCTCACATCTAATACGTCGGCCCGCGATTCTGACCAGACGGGTGGGACTACAATGTTCATATTTTACATGGACATTAAGGTTATAGAATGATAGTCTCTTTTGAAAAAAAAAAGTTGAAAAAGTTGTTGGAAGGCTTCCAAATAAAGGTTTTAAAATAAGCCTTAAACACTTGGCATACAATCAACAAGTAACCATAGTTACTTGACACTTGTTGACGGTATAAGCAGAGTTAGGCGGGAAAGTGCGATACGTAAACAAATAGCGGACATTTAAAATTTTTCTTCTTTGTGTGGAACGAGAAAAGGTTTCATTATACTCTCATAAAACAAATCAGAAACCGTCCCTGGCCTAGGCCCAGATGTGGAAAATTATTTATAATGCAAAAGTGTAGGTCTAAAGTTCCATTTGGCTATAGGACTAGTAAAATTCATACTTACATTACATGTTTGACAAGCCTAGCCAACCCTATGCCAGCACAACATTGTTTTGATATGAACTTGCTCAACTGTTTGTTTACATAATTGCAACAATCAAATCATTTCATACAACTTGTCTTTCGATTGGCCAGCGTTTATGAAGGCACTGCCATCTAGAATAAATATAGAACTTTTTCGAGCTCTTTGCTATACGCAAATCTTTTTAAAGTGTTTGGATTTCGTGATACTCTTTCAACCATAGACATCCTATATAATTGGCTAGACCAGCAGTCGGTGGTCCACTTCCGGTACAATTAGAAGCCATCTTAAAATGACAGTTTACATGTTAATCAAATGGGAGCGATTTGTGGCCAAATAGTTCTCAAGATTGCCGCCAGGTTGACAGGTAAGCATACTAGCCTTTAACACCAAATGATTAGTAAATTCCCTTGCAATCACTTCGTATTGTTTCTTTTGTTTAATACCATGCTGCACAAGCTAAAACCATATCAAACAATCCAGTAAAATACTTTATTGCATTAAAAAAGCATAAATTAAAACACCAAATCGCCATCTTGAAATGGGCCGGTTGAGTCTTCAATTTGCTACGCTCGCGCCTGTGCGGAGGTATAGGAGACTGCTAATCTAGCCTACTATAGGGGTTTAATTAATATCAATGCTTTCAACTCACAACCCATGACGTTTTCCACGATACCGTTCAAGAATACCAATTCCTTCGAAAACGAAAACGACTTCGTTTTCAAATTGCGTTTTCAACTCATCTCCCACGAACTCAAGAATTGGGGTCCAGTCCTTATACCGTCGTTATACCATGGTTATACCACCTATACCCAGGATGTACATGAATCCGGGTCTAGATATTTTACATCCTATATTGTTACTGCTAATACCATAGAATTTAAATCAACTTTGATAAAAATATTATATTTTAGCAAATAATTTTGTAATGGAACTTGAAAAAGTAATGAGATCACACACATAACAAAAACTTGTAGAAATACAGCCAAACCTTACACACTCAAAAGGAATGAGATCTAAAAAAGGGCCAAGCTCATCTACCCTTCCACATAAACGTACAGTGTCCCATAACAGCATCCTCGAAAAGCTTGGCAAAATAGAATTTGCATGTTATTACGTTTAAATTAATTAGAAAAAAAGAACTTGGATAAACTATTACGTTAAATAATTAATCGCAAATTCTATTTTGCCAAGCTTTTCGAGGATGCTGTTATGGGACACTGTACGTTTATGTGGAAGGGTAGATGAGCTTGGCCCTTTTTTAGATCTCATTCCTTTTGAGTGTGTAAGGTTTGGCTGTATTTCTACAAGTTTTTGTTATGTGTGTACTAGTTGCCCTCTAACAAGGTGCACATAATAGCTTCCAGAATACACAATTGACTCATAATTTTTGGTAAAGACACTTAACCCGTTTGGCTTCTGACCCCCTCGATTGTCGTTTTCTCCGATTTTCTTTTTGTCTTTAAAAAGTATATTTTGGTTAAATTCTTTGATTCTCCTTTGTGGTTTTAGTTCAAAAAAATGGACGAAAAGGGAGACGTAGGGGAACATGGGGAGGGTAGGCCTGTGCTGGTCAGAACCAGACACAGGAGAAGGGAGAATGTGGTGGAGGGAAGCTGGGCCGTGGAAATGGGCCTGTGGACTTGTGGTTTCATAAAAGTCATTTTTGCCGTAAACTAGTGGAATATCCATTAAAAATGTTGTTAATAATATCATCAACATCATCCTTCATCCTTTGCTGTTTCTCGCTTTTGGTAGGTTTAGATTGGGCTTTAAAGCCAAATGTTTCGACATTCTTCTATATATCCTCCAGAATCATATCTTCTTCACATTCTCCCAGATCTCTCCAAAGCCTCTAGCTATGGTCTCTTCTAATAGCTTTCTTGAGCTCCTCCATCGTCTTCTTCAACTTTGCGAGTTCAGATTTAAGGGATACGTTACAAACATGTACCAAGATAACTTTCAAGATGGTAATGCTCTCCTGGTTTCTTATTATCTTTAGGTGATTTCTAGCGTGCATGCCGCAATGCTGTATGTATAGTCGCCAACAGACGTCGTGTGAATGTGCCACGGTCTAGTGGCACAAAGACCTGAAATAAATAGGTTTTTATCTTTAGTCTTTGGGTAAACTTTACGTAGAAATGGAGGTGCTGACACAAACGAGCAAACCTATATACACTGATCTCAGATCTCATTAATCAGCTATGGCATTAGCGTATGTACAGCCTGACCCCTGGCGCGTTTACTTGGCATCTCTTTCTCTGAACTGCGAGCATTAAGCGACCACAAAAGTTACGCTCATGAAATCAACTATTATGTATGTTATGTAAAGTCGCGTTATAGTATCTATGAAGTAGTTGTTGTTGTTTCTTTATTCAGCCATAGTTAAATACAATTATATATTTAATAAGCCATTTCAAGCACGACACAGGAATGGAATGGAATGGATCTGCTCACATAGAGTAAAGAAATATGCGGTCGGTTAATGCGCGCTTTTGTCAACGGAACTCAAGTAGGTCCCAGACAAGTTCCCAATGCCTGCTTGTAATTCCAGAACTAAGTCGTTTGAAGAAGGCTGCTTAGAAATGTGAAATACCAACCAAATCCAAGGCTTGTACACACCATTAAGTTGTACACCAACAATCAGGTATTGAGGAACAGACTGCCAAGGGATGGAGTCTCGTTGAAAAAGCGCGTTTTCCTCGATCTACGTCAGCAAGACGGTCTATAGTAAATTGCCCCGTGTTGCTCAGCGCCACCTGTTGTGAATGAATCAGACTACCTGCTTTCAGTGACCGGCTCCGGCGGCTCGGCCGGTGTGTCGGTAGCGCCCACCGCCGTCTTTCCTCTGCCAGGCACCTTCCCCTGGGCCAACAGTTCGCGCGGGAAACCGAGGAGAGGGATGATGAGGAGGGCGGTGTTCTCTGACTTACAACGCAAGGGACTCGAGAAGAGGTTCCAGATACAGAAGTACATCTCAAAGCCGGACAGGAAGAAACTGGCGGAGAAACTCGGACTGAAAGACTCACAGGTAAGACGACTTCACACAATTTCTCGTCCTTGGGCCTGATTCCTGTAATTATGGAGTTGGATGATAAGGAGGTCCAGCTCAAATGGAACAGCACGTCCACGATCGTGTTTGTTTGTTTGAACCTATATTCACCATTTTGATTGTTATAACCACTACTAGCAGGTTAATCTTTGCTACAATGAACTGTGGTAGGCCCTGGGTCACCTTTGTTACTATCAAACGATCAAAATGTCTGCCGATTTGAAATGCTAACTTGTACACCACCGACCACACACCTGCGCCTACGACGGTACTATTTATAACTCCATGCTGTAACTATCTTTACCCTTAAGCGTCTTCACGAGACAAACTTGTTCTCGGCACGCTCGTAAGCACTTAAATTATGATGTACAACGGCCTGGAGAAAACTTCAAACTTCAAACGGGAATTCTATAACGCACATGACACGGATATTTGTATCCAGAAAAAACATACTTGAAACCGAATTGCTTCATGTAATTAACCCTACTATTATACAACAGTACTATACATACAGCTCGTCGGGAGAAAGCTCTTCTTGTTCCCGTTGCGTCGACTTTATGAGTATCCAAATCCGATGTATTGACCTTATTTTAAATGTATAGTCAATGTTGGTCTTGTGGTGAGCGTCTCTTCTTGCAATGCAGAAGGTCCAGGTTTCGATTCCCGCTCTAGTAGTAGTTTTTAAACTTCTGATTTGGACTTAAGTCCATCTGTTATTGGCTTAGGAATTTGTAAACGGTGACTTTGTAGCCATCCTAGCAACGAGGAATACATTCAAAGTTGTTCTGAACAATTGGACCTGTTGCTTCTGGCGTTGATCTGAATCCAACCAAATACAAAAATTTGTAAAAAAAAAAAAAAAAAACGGCAGCCAAGCTCTCCTTCAAAAGTCTTCGGCTGTGAATGCTGTGAGATATAGAAGTTGAGCCAAGCTTTTTATTTTTTTCTCCCTAGTTTCGCTATGAAAATAAGTAAGGTCATTTCGCCTGTTGACGAGCGCCAAGCCAACGATTTTTGTGGTAAAAAAGTAAAATTTTTCAACTCGAAATCATAAAAAAAATTCTTGTCCATGAACCAAATTCAATGGCCAAGCCATTTTTTTAATGAATTTGAGTTTAAAACTTTACTTTTTTACCACAAAAATCGTTGGCTTGGCGCTCGTCAACAGGCGAAATGATCTTACTTATTTTCATAGCGAAACTAGGGAGAAAGAATAAAAAGCTTGGCTCAACTTCTATATCTCATAGCATTCACAGCCGAAGACTTTTGAAGGAGAGCTTGGCTGCCGTTTTTTTTTTTTTTTTTTTACAAATTTTTGTATTTGGTTGGATATTACATCTTTTTCTTGTTCGTTTGCTATCATGGTGTAAATGATGGACTTTAAATGATTAAATTTGTTAAGTTCAAAGTTGTTTTTTGACATTTTTGGGCCCACGGTCCCCCCAAAGATACCCTTTGTGTTTTAAGCACTAGATATTTATAATGGTTAAGAGCATGTTTAATTTCAAGCTTGTACAAATTACTACGCCTGAGTAATTACGCGTTTTAATTTTGATTTTGATTTTCCCGGTTCCAATTGCCCGGTTTTGGTTATATGAGGTACATCTGAGTGTGGCCCAAGTTTCAAAGTTCTAAGATGAACCGTTTTCTCAGTATAGCGTATTATTCATAAGAGTACGGAATTACCTACTTTTGATAATTTTGATTTTCTCTTGGTACCCGTTACCCAATTTTGCTTTCCATATTCAAAAGTGATAAAGAATGAGAGATATCAAAATGTATTCCACGTTTGAAACATCTCAGTTGTAGCGTTTTCTTTAAATGATTCATTTCTTAAAGTTCAGATATGTTTTTTGTCATTTTTGGGCCCATGGTCATCCCCAAATTTAGCCCCTTGTGTTTTGGACGCAAGATATTTATAATGGTTAATAGCATGTTTAATTTCAAGTTTGTACAAATTACCACGCCTTGGAAATTACGCGTTTTGATTATCATCCAAATTTTGATTTTCTCTGGTCCCTGTTACCCGATTTTGGTTTTGAAAGCAAACGTCACTGCGTCTGAAGTTCATCTAATTGTGGTCCAAGTTTCATAGTTCTAAGATTTACCGTTTTCTCTGTAGGCTAAATTAATCTCCGCGGAGAACTCCTAGCCAGCCAGCCACCCACCCACCCAGCCACCAGCCAGCCGAAAGGAATTTGACGATGTTGAGAGCCTTTTTTAACACAGAACGAGTTGTCGGATCGGGTTGATTTTTTTTTGGTATGTCATGGACCACATACCAGGTCATATACCGAGTTTCAAGATTGTTACTCTTTTGGGGCGGCGTGTGCAGATAGCTGAAAACCCCTCAACTCTGGTAGCTGTATATAGGGCTGGAGTTCGTGTCGCCTAAGCAGTCGCATGCGCTTGTCTGCCGGGCGACGACCGTCGCCCTAGATGGTGTTTGCACTGTCCAGTGTCCAATGTCCAATCTCCATACCACTGATTGCTATATTTCATATTAAAAATATCGAACATTGGTTGGTTATCGCTCACACGTCAATTTTGTCAGGCCTACAGGGTTAATTTAGGCGTTTTAGTTAACTGTCTTCCACTAAATAAGTTTTATGACTTAGATGGGTAGATCTAAATACGAATTCATTTATCTTTATTTATGTTACTAGTTGATCTTCCTCGCCATTTGGTCAGTTCTACCAGGTGCCCAAGGTTTGAATATAGTAATGTTACAGTAACTATGGATCTACTGACTAAGAGTTTAGGAATGTGAGGTCGGTTTACGCTCACTTTTGTGAATGGAACTCAAGTAGGTCCCAGACAAGTTCCCAACACCTGCTTGTAATTCCAGAACTAAGTGGTTTTGAAGAAGGCTGTTTAGAAAATATGAGAATTGCCAACCAAATCCAAAGCTTGTAAAGTCTACGACAGAATTAAAGTCCCATTTCTCCAAATCAGCCAAGCGGAAAAAGGGTTGATGTCAATCTCTAGGGGTCCTACTCCACCCGCCGCCTCTTACACAGTTGTCAATAATATGTTATAAGCTATTGTAAGTATTGACGGAAAGCAGTTTGGCGATTTGGCAACATCGTGAAATAGTTTAGAAGCAGTCATTTCCAGAGTTAATAGGCGTTAAATTGACTACAAGGGTTGCTTCTTTTGTCCAATAATGCGTCTTTGTATGAAAGTTGTGGGACTTTATTGCCGTCTTAGACTTTACACACCATTAAGTTGTACACCAACAATCAGGCATTGGGGAATAGACTGCCAAGGGATGGAGTTCTGTTGACAAATCCATAGTTACAGTAACGAGCCTATAAATATTGAACCACACGACCTTTAGGTTGTCGTGCATTTAATTCACTAACAAGTGCTATTCGCAAGAATGGTCCTCAAAGTTTCAACTTTTTTTTACACAAATAATTACATAATACGTGTTAACATATATTACAAATTTGTCTAGACCCTTAAGCGTGTTTTGTCCTGAACAAACAATCATTTTATTAGGATATATAATGGAAAATACAGTTGTACCAAAGTTTTTTGACAACTGTATCAAGAAAAGGCAACAGCATTAAGCCATCAACATAAATACTACCTTAGAGAATAATAGTTTTAATTAAATGCCACCAAGATTTTTATAATTATATTTTTCTTACATAAACATTAAACATTTACTTACATAAATACAAATATAAATATGATCACAGTTATACGTAGAAAAAGAGTCGTAGTTCTTGGTCGTATAAAAATTATTTAGTCTTTTTCTACATGGAAGTGGTTTAAGCTAACATATAACTGCTCTTTAGACTTGTCGGAAGCTTGTTAACTAATGTATTTACCACTTACAACATGACATTGCTATCTCGGCCACATTTATATAACAATATGTACGCGAAGAACACGACCGAGGTCGATCACAATTATTTATCATCCAATCAAACACAAACAAATGAATGATGTGGAACTCGGCGGATTAATCTAAAAGTTTGAATATTATGCATCACATAAATCCGGGCATTTGAATTGAATTAAACCGTAACTCGAAGAACATCTGCATATTCATGGCTTGGCCGTCAACGAGGGAGGGCGGAGATAGTTAGGGTGGAAGCATTTAATAAGAACACTTTTTATAGAACTTTACGTCATGATCCATAATTTACCATGTTTGATGTTTAGGGTCTATATTAGTGAGTTGGGACACATTCTGCTAAGCTGGAAATGTTCTTTCGTGCAGATGAAAAATCTTCTTAAGACGAGGATTAGAAATTACAACTATACATACAACATATTATTCAGCTGTCACTCATTACCTTCCATTCAATGCTACTGGAAGTGAAATGGCAGTGTAAACATCAGCAATTAATAACAAACAAAGAAATACATTCATATAAAACAAGAAAAATTAACAAAATTCACCTTGAACACCATAAAAGCAATTCATCTCAAATCAATTCTATATATTTCAAAACCAAACGATTCCACAAACTTCCTAAGGACATAAAAGATATCACTGAAATTGACAAATTTAAAGTAACAGTCAACAAATCTTGCTAAACAAAGCATATTATCTCTTCAAGATTATTTGGATGAGCAAGATGCTAATTGAATTTTTTTTTAATACTTGACGAACATTTATTATTTGTGTAGGTGTGTAGTGTAACCCTTTCAGTACCGAATTTATTTGGTCAAAATCAAGCTATTTTAAGCAATTCAAAACACAAAATTTCTTCTAACATATTTTGTAGTGTTTTTCAAATATTTTTTCGTGTTTTTTAAGGAATTTTGGG
This sequence comes from Sweltsa coloradensis, assembly GCA_024449915.1. Lineage (NCBI taxonomy): Eukaryota > Metazoa > Arthropoda > Insecta > Plecoptera > Chloroperlidae > Sweltsa > Sweltsa coloradensis. The sequence goes on from JAMZAV010001742.1 coordinate 151,515, forward strand.
AAATTTTGAATTTTAAATTAAAGCTTCATATTTGGTAAATATGTAAATTTGATGTAAATTCCTAAAACAAGATTTTTTCAGTTTAATTTTGGCATATTATAATACATTTTTGTATCTCAAATAGTAGCAATACTAGAAATATTATTACTTTTCCGGGACAAACAAATTTTTTCCGTTTTAACCTTTTTTTCAGATGTGTATTTTAGGTTTTCTCTAAAAATGGCACTTTTCGTGCAATTCTTTTTGTAGGAATTTTTCACACATATCTTAAATTCCAAAGTCGTAATTATGGATCGAACTCCCCTGAATACACCATTCATTGCTTATCTGTCAATCCGTCCATCCTGTACCTAGTTGGTCATTGTTCCTGTTCGCTCGTCTACACTCTACAGGGCCCGGATTCACAAAGCGGGTTAAAAAAAATCGAGGTTAAATTTGAGGTTAGCCGAGCTAACCCCCGTTTCGGTATTCACAAAAGGAGGTTAGGCAGTTTTGGGGTTAGTTTAACCTCCAAATTAACCTCTGCTATTTTTTGGGGGTAAAGATCTAACCCCCGGAACGAATAATTCAAAATGGGCCGACCTTTCTCACTTCAGATATTTGATGATAAATAGTTAATTAAAAATCAATATTGTTGAAATCTCAGACTCAAATAAATAAACACAAAATTATTTTAAGTGTGTAACATCCATTGCAACATTTGAAATACTTTTAACTTCCCGCGCTGTTTTAGGTTAGGTTCGGTACACGGACGTTTGTTTTGTTTTGTAAACAAGACGTCGCTCAAAATGACTTGGCAGTAGGCCGAGGCTTTCACTTCAAAAATACTAGTATATTTTCGCTGTCAGTCTATCAAATGTGTTACGGTTTATTCGAGGCTTTAAAGACAGTCTATCTCCCACTCTGCAACCGAATTGTGAAGAGGTTTTGCCAAGAGATGGCCAAGACCCCCAAAGGGATTGGATACACAAAGGCCAAGAGATTGTTTTACGCCCCGAAGTAGGTTAGGGGTACCCTAGCCCTGGGCCCTATATCCAGTGGGAAAATGCTGGGTGCTAGCCCAATCATCAGAATTGAAAAAGGGTAAGTGGTGAGATTGAATAATCTAATGCCTTGTGCTGGCCCTAGGCTGGGCCCTAGGCCCTGGGCCCCTTTAGTTTGCATAGCCCCTACAATCTGGCCCAAATTATGTAGGCTAGGCCTACTAGCCCGGGTGCGCTAGGGCTAGGGCTAGCTGGGCCCTAGGCCCAGGGGATAAACCATAAACGAGGTTTTTTAAAACGCTTTGCTAGGCCTGAGCCTAACCAGAATGTTCTAAGGTCTAGGCATACCCCTGTGTTACGTACATACCAGCCTACAGGCCTTGTGTCAAGCTAGGGCTAGACTTAGCCTAGATAGGGCCTTGTGCCAGCTAGGGCTGGCTAAGGTAGGGTATTGTGTCAGTCTAGGGCTAGCCTAGGGCCTTGTGTCGGGCTAGGTCCTAGCCAGAACTTCTTTGGTTGGGGGCCTGAAAGCATTTATGGGGGTTGGGGGGGGGGGGGCGCAAAGCGCGTATATGTAAGGCTATACAATATGTAAGGCCTACTTGGTATTAAATTTCATTAAAAACCCAACACGCTTCACGCAACCCCCCCCCTAGCCCCTACAAAGCATGCGCAAAAACCCCAAACCGAACAAGTACCAAATGGGCTAGCCTGGGACAAAAGCCCTAGGCAGGTTTAACCTCAAAATGTGAAGGTCTACCCCTCCCCAGACTTTTCAAGCTTTTCAAGGTCTAGCCGGGTTCTAGTATAGTATTGCTCTAGACCTTAGCCTACTAGGCATCCACCTAGGTCTTCTAAAAACCAAGTTATTATCGTTTTAAATTTAATTTTGTTTCATTTATTGTAGTTGGAACCGGACGGATCATTGCCCGCAGTTGTCAGCAGATGGCGCGTTGCGTGTCGCCGCTGTCGCCCTAACGGACGTTTCGCTCCCCCGTGATCATAATGGGTTCCTCATCTGATTCAGCGCCTAAGTAAGTAGGCCTACGGTTAGGACTAGGTATCCCAGAAGGCCCGGACTAAGTAGCCTCGGTTATATTTTAGGCTATGGCTAGATTGGCATGTTTGTTGAATAGGTGTAGGAGCTAGGCTTTTTGTTTTTAGGCCTAATTATTAAGAAAAATTGTAGGATCAGTGGAAACAAAGTTTCCCTGAATATAGACTTTGGCCCCTAGTACGGTAGGCACACTATGCTTCTTATTTGAGGATCATTCTTTGGCTCCTGTCGTGTTACACATATTGATAGTACCGGTAGGATTTTAATCGACTTTGAATGAGGGTTTATGTATCTCTAGATGATTAATTAGTATCGGTCCTTAATAGTTGAATCATGTAGGCTAATAAAGAAGGTACTAAATAAAAACTTTTAAAAATATTTTAAAGTGTCTACAAGTAGGCCTAGCCTCATCAATAATGCCCTTGCTGAAATTCTCAGTAGCCTCTCAGCCTGAAAAAAATTTCTTGGAATGAGTAGGTAGAATGTTATCGGCATAGGCTACATAGTTTAGTCAAACTGTGAATATTAGGCCTACATGAGTTGTTAGGTTTGACTTCTGAATTTTGTGCAAATGAGAATTTTGGGAAAAATTTTCTTAAATTGGTTTAGGCCTCTGCCTACCTAACTACTTATTGTTGCTTTATTTCAGTTTCAAATAGAGCATAAATATTAAATTAAAGCAAACAAGTAAAAAATAAAAATTTTAAACCCCATTAAAAATTATGTGGGGGCCTACTAAAATATTGCTGTTCAAAAATTTTAAAATATTTGGCCTGGGCCCTAAATATATTTACATGGCCCCTACACAGGTTGAGAATTATAGAGCAAACCACATGTAGCTTTACATTCATTGTGCACAATAGGTCTACAGTACCGGTAGGTACTATATATTTATGTATCAATAACTATGTTAGGCCTCCTATTGGGAACTACATTTTGGTTTGGGTTTTGTCATTGTAGCTGAGAAAAAATAATTGACATAATTTGTATACTTTTCAGGTTGTTGAAACGAATATCCAACTACCGGTACGTGCGGCTGTGCCTTCCCCGTCCGTATGCCTACCAGCACCTCAATCATCCGGACCGGACGCCGTCGTCAGTGACCTGCGTCTAGCTACCGAGGGATTGAAGTGTTGAAGTAAATTTAAATTGCGCTACCGATTCTATTGAATCAGAGTAAAAGTCTCAAATCAGTTTTGTGGTTTGTGGGTAACTAATGATACATTCTGGTTGGTAAACATGACAAGCAGAGGCTTTGGTTCAATAATTTCTAATAAATAACTATAGAAAGTTTATTGCAAATTATTGTTTGCATAAATCTATTAGACTAAAAAAGTTCTAGGACAGTCCCTGGACCCCCATTTGCATGTGCCATATGGCTTATCATAAACTCTGGAGAAAAATAAATTCTCTTATTTACCTATTATGATATTCTCTGAAAGCCAAAAAATTTCAGTCTGAAAAAATATGATTTTACATGTGGAAACCTTTAAAAAAATGCTAGGGAATTTTGTATTGAGTAATTTGTAGGCACCCTGCTTATATCAAGCATGTTTTAATGGACTGTTTTATTCTAGGTTTAGGCTTGAACATTTTTCTAAAAACTGCAACCTGGGCAAGTCAGTAAAAATTTTTTCCTTGCCCAGAGATCATTCGAAGTTGAAAAATAGATGATATTGTAATTTATTGTATTAAATATTTGATATTAGATTTATTCCCAGAAAATTTTAAGTCTTCTTCTTTTCATATGACCCCCAAACAGCCCCACTTGACCATCCGGGCAACTGAAAATATTATTGGTTGCCGGACCTGCCATAGTTTAGTTGTCTTGGCGGGCTATCGGACATCTGGGCATATGAATTTTCTAGCTCTGTATGTAGTTAAAAACTTTAATAATTTTAGGTAAAAGAGTAGGCCTGCCATAATTTCCCTTGTGCTTCTTCTTTGCAGATTATATACTATGTATGAAATAAATTTAAAAATTTGAACATTTTAAAATTTTGTTTACCTTATACTTATCTTGTAATTTTACAATCTACCAATTTCCCCACCATTTCCCCCAGGTATACCAGGATTGATGATTACCAATGGTGGCCGTGGTTGGCTTCACAAGTTCATCATGTTATGGGGGGGGTTCTCTTGACCAGTTGTTGCTTTCAATTTACATCATTTAACAACTGGATCTATTATTAAAAAATTAAAAAAATGTGAATTTATTTTTAAATATTTTTAAAATGGATGCAATCCTAGCTAGGTTATAATATGATGTGTGTGGTGTGTGTATACAAAAAGAATGGTACAATGAATAATTATATTATTCTGTTTATGTAAAATGTAAATATGCAGAAAAAACTTCTAGGATTGAGACACCCACAAAAAAGCAGGCCTCAATTATTGGGATTGTGGTGTGAATTGTGTATTGTAAATTATTGTGTTATAGAAATGGATATTTTGTTAGTTGAATCATTCAAAATACGTTGACACCTTTTTTTATTGGCAGTTTTTAAAAAAATTTTAAATAGCGTAAAAGACGGCAACCCTTTGGTGGCAGGGAGAAGTAAATGGTGAAAAATCGCTTGCCCCCGCACATTATTAATTATGTTTAATACAATTCAGAAGTTAAAAAATCCATCCCGATCGTGGTCTCCCACATTCCAAAGACTCTGGTTCGAACCCCGATCGAGATGGATTTTTTAATTCCTAATGAACTTTTTTTTTTCAAAATATAACAATCCCACCTGCGGGAGTGTTTCCCGACTAACCAAAATACATAGAAATATTTTTATTATCAAATTATTATGTATCTCCATGCCAAATTTCATGCTGGCAAGTGGCAACTTACTATCCCCGTGCTAGTCACTAAAAGTATAATTATTAGGGGTGGGGGTGAAAAAATAGGGGTTGTGAAAATTATACTTTTGTTGATTGGATCAAAACACGTTGAGACATGATTTATTTGCAACTAAAATATTCAAAATATATTTAATACGACCCAACGTTCATTCTAACGTAAGGGTTGTAGGGAATAATAGGGGGGTAATATCGCTTTCCTCCCGTTTATTATTGATTTTTCATATTATTTTTAATGTATCTTCAACCCAAAATTCATGCTAATAAACTCACTTCACTAAGCATCTTACTTTTAGTTAGTGCTGGGAATTACATGTATCTAGAGAACAATAACATATGCTATTAGGGGTTGGGGGGGAGAAAAAACGTGGTTTTTGGAAAGAAGAGTAGTTTAATGTGATTAAATAAAATTGACTATTAATTTAAATAAGTAATTTGAAATGTCATAATGTATTTGGGACAAGCTAATACCCATTCCAATTTTAAGGGGTGGTTTAGGGGTTGTTTATTTGACTTATGCTTGCCTCTTCGCGGATTATTAATAATCAATATTATTTTCTTATACCATGTCAAATTTTATGGTGGTAACTCGAAATGCAATATTATGGGCTATTACATAACATTTACACTGATTTTAATTAATAACTAAATTAAATAATATATTAAAAAAATAATGTAAGTAAAAAATAATTATTGAGTAATAAAACAATTTATTACACTTTTTTCTTTACATTTACCACTAACAAAACACAAAGATTTGCAATATTTTGATAATTTTAAAATTTTGTACCAAAACAATCTTTAATAAAATCTTTTCTATTGGTTTGTTGAAAGCGACAATCTTATTGGCTAAATTCATGACGTCATCAATTGCGTCATCGTTTGAGCTTAGTTTTTACCTTGGCTAACCCCACAGTAAAAATGCGTTTGTGAATACGGAAACAGAGGTTTTTAAAAAAGGAGGTTAAATTTGGGGGTTAGAGTGGAGTTAAAACGGAGGTAAGATTCTTTACCCCCAAATTTTAAACCCCCCTTTGTGAATCCGGGCCCAGGGGGGTGAGACTCGACTCAAAATCCACGTGGTTTGGTTTATTTCCGTGCTGTATTCCGACAATCGGTAGAAATCGACGAATCTTTCGATTCCGCCTTTCCTATTTGGTTGACGGAAACACTCCCGACAGTCGTAAATTTGTAAACAACCAAAATCCTCCATTTTTTTTCGATAGCCATAGCATTTATTTTGCTTAAATACCGGAATATTCGTGATTTGTTGGTCCACAGTACACTTGTTTGACTCTTATAAAATTGGTTTATTGTGCCAATACTTGTTTTTTCCCTTATGTGTATTATAAACATAGTAATTAACAAACTTACCTTAAATTTGACGTTGTTTGCATACACAAGATAAAAAAACAAAACACGGCTGCACAAAAACTCACTGCCTTATAAATATGCGGCTGGCTAGTTTCTTCTTACATAATCATGGCGGTGGATTTTATAACGAAGCTTCCGATTGGCTAAACAATGGTAAAATCCTTGCCACAGACGCAAGTCACGGAATGATTCCGAAAATCGGAAACGAAACTCGAGTCTACCAAATGTCGGAATTGTTTCTTTATGGACGGAATCAGATTATTCAAAACCACGCGGAAGTTGAGCCCGTCGAGTCTCACCCCCCTGGGTTGGCTTGGTCTGCCCTCTCTTACAATGCGGCTGAGTGGGTCGACTACTGTTTGTCTCACCATAAGCTGAGCCCGGCGTTTTAGGGTTCAAAGAAACTAGGATATCGGTTGCTCTATTATGAAAGGTTGTAAACCCGTCCGAATTTGACGGAAAGGATGGCCGGGCCTCTCTGTAATAACACAGTACAATCACATCCGATGCAAGTTGGTTGCAAGTAGTGAATAGCTATCTAGCCTATATAATATATATATAATCGTATAATATAATATATAATCGTTGAGTGACTATTAGTCACTCAACCCTATAATGCCGCGCAAGATCAAAGTTTCAACACTCGCTCCATCAATATCATCCCCATACAGGATATAGGGCCAAGTTCGCTCTGGATGTGACTGTACTTTACTGCTCTGCGGAGTCCACTTCAGCTGTCAAACCGTTCAGACACCCAACGGTCAAACTGTGATACGTTTACAACGTGACCACCACAGCCAGCGCTCTTTGAACCCACAAAACGCCGGGTTCAGCTTATGGTGAGACAAACTATATATTCTTTATTTACTTTCCACTCGAGCAGGTAATGCAGCCCGACCCGACCCGTGTGGCCTAGGCCTCACACTAAGACTCACACTCACCCCCTCCACGCGGCTCTGTGGCCCCAGGCAGCCCCGACACCTTCACACACAGACCCTGCTAATTGCAGGGTTAATCAAGTGTACCCCCCCTCCTACCCCTCCTACCCCTTCTTCCCCTCCGTGAGGTCGGACTCACAAGGTGGTGAGATCATCAAATACTATTATAGGAATAGCTTCGCCCTCTAAACGATATTTTTTTTAATGTTAAAGGACAATGATAAAAACCAACAAAATGTAAGAGGGTCTTCAATATAACCTAAGGCGTGCGTCAGTTTACAATGGGGAACCACAGGATCGCCATACCGATGGAAGAATGGCGGTGGCGGAGGAGGGAGGGGGTCTGGGGCACTGCCCCAGCCAGAGAAGTCGAAAAAAAATTTGGTGACTATTTTGGGGGGAGGAGAATAAGAATGGCTATTGACTTATTTCAAAGTGAGATGACGAGAAAAAATGGTAGGTAATGGATTCGGAAAACAAGTAGGAACTGTTCCTAATTTATTATTTTTGATCAATTATTTTTAGCGAATTGTCATTGATATGATATGAAACGTGATAAGTTATTTTGATAACATTTAGGCTTAATGGGTGGGGGGGGGGGGGGCATGGCCCCTCTACCCCCTTTCTTCCTGGCTAACTGAACAAACAATGTAGTGCCTTCTCTTCTAATCCAGACGGTGCGACTAAAACTAAAACGGCCCTGCTCGTTCCATGTACTATAGCAAGTCGTCGAGTCATGTGCGGGTACCTCACAAGTATCCGTGGCGAATCAGCCGTAGTAAATCTAGGGCAGGAACTCAACACTAATGGGGGTTAATTTAATAGTCATTATCATTAATTAACCAAAACCAGTGAAAGGAAAGTTGTTTTTAGCCCGACACAGGGTTTCAGCCATCACCCTATAGTGTTGTTGGTCGCCCGAAGAGGTAAGCCCCACCCCCACCAATATAAAAACCACGCTTTTTTTGTAACTATCTCGAGAACGGAGCATAATATCTAAAAGGCTGATAGCAGCAAAATAATTTGGTTTTGTTAGAACGATATAATGTAAGAAAAAATATTCAAATTTAAAAAATCGGTGTGGTTTGTATTTCAAATGCATTTTATTTATTAAATATCTTTAAAAAATGTATTAACAATAACATTACGATATTCATTTGTGCAGGCTAGTCCTCACAAAACCACAGAACTGTCTGCAAACAATTTTCCAATATTTTGCAACGTTCTTGAGATTTCACTAAAAAAAAATCGCGTGATTTTAAATATTTGTGGTGGTCTACCACCTAAAGTAGTGCAATATAAAACACATAGTTTACTATTTCAAACTTAATACCTTAATTTAAATTCCAATACCATTTTCAAAACTTATTCACACACTACTTAGTTAATAATTTTCGATCATAAAGTTTTTTTTTAAATCACTGATGTGTGTATATATTACTAGGAAAACGCTTAAGTCCCGCCGCGTTGTTGGATGCGCGTAATTGGTGCATTGAGCTGCCATGTGTTACGCAGATTTTCTGTTGTTCTGTGAAAAAATTATTACTTAGTCGAAGATTTTTTTAATTAAATTAAATAAAATAAAAAATTAACTTAATTTTTTTAATAAATCGTAATTTAAAAAAATAAAAAATCGTAAAATTGCAATTTTCATAAGAAATAATTATTCGATTGCACTCAAATTTAACACGAATATATAAGTTCATAAAATTAAGGTTCTGTAAAAAAATCATTACAATCGGATAAAGCATGTAGGTGTTATAAGCCGAAGAATGTCTTAAAAATTAAAAAACGTAAATTTTTCGCTATTTTCATGAGAAAAATTAATTTCGGATTACGTTTCAAATTTCACACGCATTTTAAATTTATAAAATATTCTTAAAAAAATTATTAAACAAAACGTTGCGTTTCATTGTGCAGGCAAAGTCTCAAAAACCACAAAATCTGCAAACAATTGCTTTTTATGAAATTCCCGAGTTTGCACTCAAAAAAACGGTGGAGTTTAAGTAGATTTGATGGCTACCACCTAAAAGTTATCCAATAAGTCACGGTTTACGATCGTTTAACAAACCAAAAAATCAAATACAATTAAAAAAATAAACAACATTAATTATTTTTCCAGTGATGAAAGTAATCTTTCGCATTCGATCGTACATATCCAATAAAATGTAATATACCACAACCTTTTTGAAACGCGTGAAAGCATAAAAAACGTCCCCCGATGACAGCTCTTCAGTATTGGACGTCGTCGTCAAAGCACCACACGTGGACGTGGGTGTATTTCGGCTAGGGTCGTATCAATAAGCCTCCGTCCTTCCGTCCGACCATCGCCACTCAATAAAACAAGATTTACGAAATAAGATTTTCCCCTTGATGTGTTGCTGAAGTCTCGAGCCGGCAGCAGCAGTCGGCGAGTCTAGCAGGCGGTGGAAGGGGGCGTGGCCTGTCAATGCCAGCTGTCACCGTGAGAGGGGATCCCCAAGGACGTGTAACTGAAGGACCGCGCACTGCCTAGTCCCAGACTTCCAGCTGCACTATAGGTTTCTTCGTTTGTTGTACTCTGGCTGCTCAGAGCATATTTAGTGTGTTCTTTTCCATAGAGTAATCTACTACAGAGCCGTCAGAACATTTGATTCTGCTCAAGGTCTGGACTGCGAGCAGGCAGAGTAGGGAAGCAGAGCAGGCCAAAATTTGAAAATCAAATGAGCGGGAAACCACCAACTCGGAAACTATCATTAATCCACCGTTTATATTAGGAACAATAAGTGTTCCCATTCCTTAGTAAACTATTATTGGTTTGTTTAATTTGTTAAATGCTTGGTAGTTAATAAGGACCTACTAGTATCTCACAAAAGATGTAACATATCTAGGGCGCCGGGTAGGTATAGGCTTAGGCTGGCCTAGGTTGTCCTAAAATATGCTTTGTAGTATATTGTTTCAAACTGTGTTTAAATTGTATTATCTATAAACATAAATTTAAAACGTTAGGCTAATCGAACCTTTCCGTAAGCCAAGATAAATAGAGGTCTAGGCCCTGGGCTTTGAGCATTATAAACCCAAAGCCCTGGGTCACAACATAACCTAACTTTCATTCAATCAGCTCAGATATTGCGTCCATCAATGGCGGCTAGAATAGGCGTTCGTTTGCCGTGATCTGGAGTAAGTACTCGGAGCAGGCTCTGAGTACAAATTACGATCATCTACTCTACTCTAACCAGATCAGAGACAACTTTGACCTACTTTAGAGTACGACAAATGAACTGACCTTATGACAGTCAGTGAGTCCAGAACGTTTGTACAGAATCGCTGGGCAAGGACACTGACAAAAACGCATTATATATGAGTAGAGGTAGAAGTTGGAGTGACAACTAATATCCGGATATTGGAATTGAGTCCTTCGAGATGGGTCTCCATTGAGTCTTTGGATAAAAAGCCTCAATACAACACTGAGCCTATGTATAGCCCCCATAGAAATTTTGCGGGCGGGCCCGTGAAACGAAGTTCCGCCACTGTCAGCGCTCTTAGCGGCTCCAAGCGTAATTAAACCGAGCATCTCCGATCACGCCCAAAGCGACACGACATACCTAGGACACGAGGCCAGCGCTCGTAGCGGCTCCAAGTGTAATTAAACCGAGCATCTCCGATCACGCCCGAAGCTACACGAACATCAATAATAATAAACCATATTAATTAACTCGATTAGAATGTAACGCACGGCGAGGATAATTAAGGAAGGGATGTCTCTCGCGAATATCGGAGTTGGGAACGGGTGATTCGGCTTTGATGTCGGTGACAGCTGAGAGCTGCTTTGTGTTGATGGCTCGGGGGCTAGAAGCGGTGTCGATAGCAGGGGGGGGGGGGGCTCTTTGATAGCATACGTGTTGACGCGCGCAATAGAGTCTTAACAAGCGAGACACCTACGAATTAGCACCAGGTAGAATACATTCACGAAAACTGCAATATATTTTAAAATTTCAATGCTTATTATTTACAAACATATTTAGTCTGCGACAACTCTAACATTTTTTACCTGTCAGTAACTTTCAAGTTACTATATAAAACACAAAATATACATTGAACATTAAACGATATAAACATATTATTACACAATTAAAGAATATAATATATTAATGTATTTTTTGTAAACACTTTTCTTTAACTTGGAAAATTTCGATTAAGCAGATATGTATAATATAAGAAGTTAAAAAAAAGAAAAGATAGAGAAGAAATAAAGATTAAAACGGAAAACGTACAAAGAAACATATAATAGTGATAGCATACATTTATGATAAGAAAGAATAACGCCTTCACCCAAACACAAATTGAATTCCCAGTTTATACACTAGACTAATTATTAGTAAATGCTCTTAAATGTTACAAATGTCCAATAAAATTAAAGAATAATAAAGACATTATAGGCCAAATGATTAAAATACTACCGTCTTACATTGTAAACTAAATTCCTTACTATTTCTATACTATTCCTTCACTAGTAAAAACCATTATTGAGAAAATAATAGTCTTAGAAGTGATGGTTGGTAAAAGATTTCCTTGATTTACTTCTGACGCCGATCGTACCTACTTAATTCTTACACACACCTCAGTTGTGTATAACAAGTAACGAGAAACAATCTGACTTCAGTTAACCGCATCCATGTGGAAGCTAAGCCCACACTCTCATCCCCCCTCCCCCTTCACGACAAACCAAAACTAATTCCCCTTAACTGACAAAAACACATATTCACTTAACAAAAAACCTTCCGGTCATGAGTCGTACGTTTAGCGGCATTCATATGGGTGCAAGACGGGGGGGGAGGGGTTGTTGAGGGGCACCCCCCCCCCACCTCCCCTCGGGGGCTCAAAGACCATCAATTGCAGGCCTCGGATTCAAGCCTATCAAGAACATAAGCCGCCTGACTGAATAATAATAAAATCCACCGCCGCAATTCCCCTCCACTCTAAGGGGGTTGGGGGGGGGGGAAAGTCGATAGAGACCGCTCTCAGAATCTAGTCGCTTTTTCATCAGTCTGTTAACAATGACGTCATAACTCACACAGTTCAACAGTTTCTAATGTTTGAGAGACGAGGTTTTCTCTATACGTCATGAGTCATTAAAAGACGATGATCTTATGTAGGATGTAGGTAGCACCTGTGTGGTTTAGTGGGATATATTAGCCCTGGTTCGGTGATATAACAAGAGACTCCCATATAATTGGCTAGACTACAGTCAGAGGTCACTTCCGGGACAATTGGAAGCCATCTTGAATGGGTGAGTTTTGCATGTTAATTAGATGGGAGCGATTAATCGAAAAAATATTTAAAGATGGCGCCATGTTGGCAGGTGAGCATATCAGACTTTAACACCAAATGATTACTAAATTCCGTATGCAATAACTTTGCATTGTTTCTGGTTGTTCAATAACCATGCTGCACAAGCTAAAACCATATCAAACAATCCAGTAAAGTACTTTATTGCATTTAAAAGCATAAATTAAACGCACAACCGCCATCTTGAATGGTGTGTGATTGAGCTTCATTTGGTACACACTCGCGCCTGCCGGAGGTATTGGAAGACTGCGCATCTAACCTACTATAGGTGTTAAGATATCTATGGATCTATAACAATATGGTTTAGAGCGAATATTGTTTTTAGCTCTACGTAGAACGATAAAAAAATTCTCGGGATTTTTCCACAAGAAGTTTTACAAAATCGCAATATTAAAAAAAAATCTCTACCAAAAAATGACAATATTTAATTTAAAATTACTGTTACTAACATCAAAATTGATAGGTACTTTAAAAGAGAAAGAAATATGTTAAAAAAATACACTGTCATTTGTTAAAACAGCGTTGTATAAGTTCAGAAATTTAATTTGACAATATTAAAAACAATGCCGGACGCGGTGGCACAGATAATTAGGGCGCTGGTCCTACAAGGACGTTAGGTTCGAATCCCGTATATCAGGCATGTGGTTTTCCTTATTGTAGTTCATAGTCATCTATCACCACTCATCGTCTCGAATAGCCTATAGGTGTATTAATATGAGACGTTGAGCAACAGACATCATCAAAATAAAGAAATTGTTTCCTGAAGTTGGCTTAATAAATAAATAAAATTTGTATCTAGAGTCTACCCACTCAGTTATATAACTGATTTTTAGTGGGGGACAGTAAATCAAAGTGACCAAGCCAACCCTGCAGGCCCCGACGCAATCGACGAGTGAGCGATAACCTACAAAAAATCGGTATTTTTAATGGGAAATGTAGCAATCTGTGGTATGGACAGTGCGAACACCCGCGGATCAACGCCAGAATCAACAAGGCTGATTCAATAACAACTAAACGCTTATTTAACGTGGCGGGACTAGGAACAGCTGGGTCCCCTTAAGATCTCGCTAACATGAGTATCGTAGAGATAACACGTGGCTCGTTGGTTTTGTGGTTAGTCTCTAATGAAGAAGGTCCAGGGTTCGAATCCCGATAGTGGCAGACGGTTTTATCCTCCGATGTGGACTTAAGTCCATCAGTCCTTGTGTTAGGAATATGCAAACGGTGTCTTTGGAGCCGTCCTAGCAACGAGGCACATATTCAATTCTAAGATTTTAACGAATAAGCCTTCTTGTTTCTGGTGCTGTCTGCAGGTGTAATCGTGTCCAGCTTGATTGATCGGTGATAGTGTTTGTTCATCGTGTCGACGGCGCCGACAAGTTTGGCTTTGGCCGCTGTCAATTTTAATGTCACCCTCAGAAAATCAGTTATGTGACTTGTGGTCTCTAAATATTATTTAGTTTTGAGATATTTCCAGATCTAGTTCATATGTTAAATTGTTTATGATTGGACACACACATTACATACGATTACACATTATATAACATAACTACTCGTTCCTTCAGTTTATAACATTTGATAAAGTTTCATTTAATGCACATTTTAACTATCCATTCACTATTTTAATTGCCCTTTCTTTTATGCACGTACGTAAGTTATACTTTATTGTCACAAATTGAGTACCGGGCTAAACAAAGGCATTCTTTTAGTATGACGATTATGAATTTGACACAGAAATGTAATATTTTAGGCAAGTTACCAAACACTGTTGGAAAACTCAATAATCTTAATTTAGCGAGCGTAGCGAGCGTCTCCACTTGACTCTTATGGCTCGAATGTCTGTTTTCTTTTTTTTTCTGTTACTGTGCTTCGGTACAGGTTGCACCGTTTCTCTGATCGACCTGAAATTTTGCACACATGTACATACCACCTAGGCGGGTTGCTGTATAGTTTTTGAACAAAATCCGATTGTTGGTTATAAAATATAAAAAATAAAGTAAAAAAATAAAAATGAAAAAATGTTCCCATCGTTATGAAATTTTGCTCGGTCAATAAGTACAACATTCTCTTTTATTTTACAAATTTTCAGCTAAATCGGTCAAGACCTTAAAGACTTATTGGTAATTATAATTCGAAAAATGATGTTGTTAAAAAATCAAGGAGGCAGTGAAGACTCAACATTGAAAGTTTTTGTCTTCAAGTATTTTGAAGGTAGGCCTATGCCTATGTTGGTATGTAACATTATGGGAATGTCGTACTCGGGTCGTGTTGCACTGCACGTACCGGTGCTCGCTCAACAACGCGACGGGACTTTAGCGTTTTCCTAGTATCATAAACTACATAATATGAAATCAAATATTAACTAAAACACTTTAACTCAAATGGTTTGAAAAAAAAAAAATAGTCGATGCCTGGAGAATACTTTAAATAAGAGGGACTAGGACACATTTGGCAGTTGGCTCATATCGCTCGGCCATGAAGTATACGAATATGAAACTTTACACAGTTGTCAACAAAGATACATGGACAACCCAGCATCAATCCACGAATGTGGTCAATAATTTAGACCTTTTAAGAAAATCCCAAAAAAACTTTTTTTTTTACAAATGTTTTGAAAAGTGTTATACTGAAAGCCCTATGATTCCACTTCCTTGATAGCTAACTGTGGTGTCAGTCGGCCGAGGGAACCGGATGTTGCTTATATTGCAAGTCCTACATCCCCTTAAGAGGGATCGCTGAGGCTGGCGCGGAGACGAGTTTAGACGCTCAGCTTTTAGGAATTTCCGGGTAAACGGTTACCATCATCGGTATCATTGGATGAGAGAAGCGAAGACTTCAATTTCACCGACCCCCCAAAAAATTTAGCTCGGGTGTTTTTTTTTTTTTTTTTTCTGTCTGTTTGTTCGCTCTCTACCGGGCAAACGGCATATGCGATCTTGATGAAAATTTGACAGGACCTTCGAAATCTCTGAACTTAGACTTGCTACGTTTTTGGGTACAATCGAAGAAATATTTCTCATGAATATCGTACTTTTAAGATTTTTTTTCGATTTTTAGTGCGATATTTTCGTGACATTTGGGCCGATTCTGACCAAACGGGTGGGGCAACAACGTTCATATTTCACATGGACATAAGGGTAATGGTGATGTATTGCTTTCTGAAAGAAAAAGTTGAAAAAGTTAGCCAGAATCTATAGAAATAAAGCTTTTAATAAAAGTTTTTTGATTTTTTGTGCGATATTTTCGTGCCATTTGGGCCAATTCTGACCAAACGGGTGGGGCTACAACGTTCATATTATACATGGACATTAAGATTATGGTGATGTAGTACCTTGTAAAAGAAAAAGTTGAAAAAGTTAGCCAGAATCCATAGAAATAAAGCTTTTAATATAAGTTTTTTATGGTAAATAATACCAATTGACAGCTACTTGACAACAATCACCTACAATGCGTAGGCAGCAAAACAAAGCAATTGCAAAAGTAAAGATATCCCACGCAAACTAAAAACTTTAAAAAGCTTATCCATCAACGTGGCGGGACTTTAGCGTTTTCCTAGTATTTCACAACGACGTAAAAAGGATCAATCTATGAGATATGTTTAGATTCATGCATCGGGTTTGAATAAAAAAATCTTG
This sequence comes from Sweltsa coloradensis, assembly GCA_024449915.1. Lineage (NCBI taxonomy): Eukaryota > Metazoa > Arthropoda > Insecta > Plecoptera > Chloroperlidae > Sweltsa > Sweltsa coloradensis. The sequence continues at coordinate 167,680 of JAMZAV010001742.1, forward strand.
AAATCTCCATAATTTACTAAATTTTGGGAATTACGTGAATGTATTCCTAGTGTGGTGTACAGGTTTTTTAAACGCAAAGTTTCATACAGGATATTAACGTTTAAATCAATGTGAACACTAAGCTTAATTTGGTTTTATCATCAGTTAGGCCCTAACTGGTATGGCGGGAATTTCCTGAATTGAAGTCTATGTTATCGTTTTTTTTTTTTTTTTACCTTTTAGACTTATCTCTTGCATTAATTTTTTATACTAATTCTTCGCAATTAATTGTCTATTCAATATTAGGGAATTCTATAAACATTCATGCAAAATTGGGTAATGATATATTATCCAATCGTTCAGCTGCAATGGTCAACACCTGTGCACACACATCAGTTGGGCTAAGTTCAATAGTTATACAAGGTATTTATTCAATCACATCGAGATTCGATTCGTTTCTGAGGCAGAATGACAAAGTCTTGGTAACGGTGGAACGAACTATACCTCTCTCCGTAGTTAAAGCTAAATGTCGTTACCCCGAGCGAATGAAATATACTCGTCCAAAGATTAAAGACTTAATCTCTCAAAAAACAAAAAACCCTCCTTGAAAAGTTGTCTGCGAGAAAAGGGGCGTGGCCTAGCCCACATCGATATCGTCCTGGCCAATGAGAAGGCTCGCTGCTCCCACCCCACGTCATGGGGCGGGGCCTAGACAGTGAAGACAATACGATTACATCATCGTCGTGATATCACTTTGGTTTATCTATTAGGAACAGAACGGATTATCTGATGGTGGATTCATTATTATTTACTTGAGGGGTGGTAACTGGCAAGATTGTGAGGCGGGAACGAAGCAAACCCTGAGAAGAAGCAAATGAAAACTTATAACAATCAGTATATAAACACAATTGATAAAGACATAATTGCGTCATTAAGAGAGGATAGGACATGCGTTTTAGGCAAATTGCTGTTCGCTCCGTTGACTGACACCACAGGTGTTTGAAATGTTGAACATATGTCACGAATGTGGAAATATAGGACTCTGCAACCGGTAACACATTTCTAAAATTTGTTTTGAAATAATTTATAAAAAATAAATTAGTTTTTACGAATTTAGGTTTTGTTAAAAAGTCCAAAATTGTCAATATTCGTGACTTTTTTCTGACTTACTTAGACAAATTTTGAAAATCTATGTCCATGTATGCTTTATTCTTCCGTCTTGCTAGTTCCAAATCGTGACCTCCGTCTCACCAAGCAATCTATGTGGATACTAGAGTTTTCTCACTTAACATTCTCCTCCTAACAGTAATAATTAAAATTCTGTATTGGACTCTAGGATATGAAAGCACAACAAAGATTTAGCTTTTAATGTATCCGTCAAAACATAGCACAACAGAAGATACGTTGAATTTATTTTCATTGGGTTTATCATACGGATGTTAGTATTTTTGTAATAATTTTATTGTTATTTTTTAATTATTATTTAATGCAATCTTTTTTTGTATTTTATTGGAAATACATTTCCCTCGAAAAAAACAAGTCTTTTCCCGCTTCATGAAGTTACTATGTGCATGTATGGACTCGAGTCTCAAGCAGCTGGTCCCGTCCATTCATCAGAAGTAATCTGAAACAACATGGGACAGACCATAGATAATAATATAAATACTTAGATTACAATAAATTAACAAACAATAGATGACCACATCGATCTTTCGGACTTATTTGAGTTTGCGAAGCAGCGAGATCAGCCAACGGTTTAGCCTCGCAGGCGTTTACACTAGAAATACAATAAAATCATGGGGGTGGTACTTTCCACGACCATGACGCTTCGATTAATCAGTCTTGGGGAAGAACGCTTTCCTTTTCCAGGAACTTTTGTGGGAACGCGTTCCTTTTCTTAGATCAGGAACTTGTAACGTCAAAGCTACTATTTCCTGGGAACTTGGAACGAATTTAACGTTCCTTTATTAGTTCATTTCGCCTTCGTAATCCCGTCGAATTCCAGTATACCTGATATCTTAAACTGCAATATGAAAAATATATTGACATCTTGTGGTTTCGAAAATGGCGCTACCCTCGTCAGATGGCCTGGGACTTATTTGAATAAATAAGAATGATGATAAATTAACTCAAATCACATTTATTATTATTCAAATCAGTGATGGTATGAGGAACGTGAAAGGAACTAAGTTCCTTTTAAGACAGAAGTAACTTAACTTTTCAAAGTTCCCCATCACTATTAAAACTGTACACCAATTTAAAATTTTAACTTGTGTGTTTTTGCTTTGAAGTTGCAAATTTGTCATATAATGCGAGAAGGCCTAACCTGATTGAGACTTGCACTTGGCTATTGTGCACTCGGTATGTCTCTCGCCCTTTGAGTTCTCGTGGCAAACACAAGTGTTGCAGCCAACAGCCGCGCTTGCCTCCTGTGCTGAGCATGTCACTATCTTGCCTGGAACTAAACCAGAGACTGTAACTAGTCCCACACAGAGAATAATCAAATACGTAAATTAATTAGTTACTTAATTCATATATAAATACATTAATTAATTAATTTATTTATTTAAAAAAATACACAAATAAACAAACAAAATTTAAAAATAGCCAAAAATAAATAAACACATATGAACATATAGGTAATAAAGTTGAAGAAAGAATGATTTTAATAAATAATTAATTAAATTAAATAAATAAATAAATAAATAAATAAATAAATAAATAAATATCTTAAGTAAATAAAAATATATATATATATATTATATATATTATATTTATTCGTATTTAACTCTACCTAGTCAGTCACATAACAGATCTTCAGAGGGGGACATATAAATTAAAAGACTACCAAGCCAACCATGTAGGCGCTGACACCATCGACGAGCGAACAACGTCCGAGAGAGACCGGCATATTTAAATAGACCGATCAATCAAGCTGGACACGATTACACCCGCAAACGGCCACAGAATCAACAAGGCTAATTCGAAACGATGTTAGTATTTATTATGTGCCTCGTTGCTAGGACGGCTCCAAAGTCACCGATTACACATTCCTAAGTCAAGAACTGGAAAACTAAGTAGGTCCACATCAGAAGGTTAAAAACTAAAGTGGGAATCGAACCCTTCGTCCTTCTGCATTGGAAGCGGAGCCTCTAACCACAAGACCAACGAACTTAATATAATAAGAAATCCTCACCCTGTATCACACAAGCCCACAGTATTAGTACTAAGACCAGTATCCTACAGCGCAGCATTCTATGCTCGCGGTCGGCTTTAGGAGTGTTGAACAACTGCGGTTCTGTTCAGTTATTGATCATTAGAAACATTTAATGTGGTCTTTGATAACGACGCCGATTAAGAGCTTGTATTGAATACTACACAATCAACTTTGAAATCGTAACTAACGCTAATAATGCAATTTTATAGGCAGGGCCCAGCCATGACAACTGTCTGTTTTTCTTGTCTCACATTTTTTATTTTTTATTAATTGTTTTCTAAGGATAGCCCACACAACTTAGGTCATGGACTTCAATGTCTAGTTAAGATTGATCTGCTAGTTAGTGCTCTAAGTAAATATTAACAAGGCTTCTGATTGGTTGTTACCATACTGATAACAAGTTACCTGGAAGTTAATTGTACTTGCCACTTTAACGGGGCATTGAAATACCGGGGCTTAATTGGATGAGCGTAGCGAGCGAAGCGAAGATTTCATTCTACTTCACTGGAGAAAAAAATCCGGAATGTTTTTTTTTATATTTTGTTATTATTTTTTCTGTTAATATTTTCAGATTTTGTATTTTGTGTCTGTTAACACGATTCCGGCAAAACCGATACTCCAATTGCGATGAAATTTTATGGAGGCCTTCGAAATCTATGAACTTAGAACTGCCACGTTTTTGAGCGCAATCGAAAGATTATTTCTCATTAAAATCGCAATTTTACGATATTTTTCGATTAAAAAAAAAAATCTTCGACTTATAACACCTACATGCTTTATTCGATTGTAATGATTTTTGCACAGATCCTTTAAACCATAAATTAATAAATTCGTGGGAAATTTGAACGCGTTCGAATTTTTCTTTTTCTCGATAATCGCAATTTTACGATTTTTTTCTATTTTTTTTAATTTCTTCGACTTATAATAACACATACATGCTTTATCCGATTGTATGATTTTTTCCCAGAACCTTAATTTTATGAACAAGGAAAACGCTAAAGTCCCGCCGCGTTGATGGATGAGCTTTTTAAAGTATTTAGTTTGCGTGGGATATCTTTACTTTTGCAAGTGCTTTGTTTTGCTGCCTACGCATTGTAGGTGATTATTGTTGTCAAGTTTCTATTGTTACCTGTCATTTGGCATTATTTACCGTAAAAAACTTATATTAAAAGCTTTATTTCTATGGATTCTGGCTAACTTTTTCAACTTTTTTTTTCAAAAGGTACTACATCACCTTAACCTTAATGGCCATGTATAATATGAACGTTGTAACCCCACCCGTCTGGTCAAAATTGGCCCAAATAGCACGAAAATATCGCACAAAAAATCAAAAAACTTATATTAAAAGCTTTATTTCTATAGATTCTGGCTAAGTTTTCCAACTTTTTCTTTCAGAAAGCAATACATCACCATTACCTTAATGTCCATGTGAAATATGAACGTTGTAGCCCCACCCGTTTGGTCAGAATCGGCCCAAATGTCACGAAAATATCGCACTAAAGATCGAAAAAAATCGTAAAAGTATGATATTCATGAGAAATATTTCTTCGATTGTACCCAAAAACAATACACCTCTAAGTTTAGAGATTTCGAAGGTCCTGTCAAATTTTCATCAAGATCGGATATGCCGTTTGCCTGGTAGAGAGTTAACAAACAGACAAAAAAACAAACAAAAAACAACAAACAAAAAAAAAACACCCGAGCTAAATTGTTTGGGGGGTCGGTGAAATTGAAGTCTTCGCTTCGCTCATCCAATTAATTTATTCGTCTGAAATTTGAGCGTAATCGAAAAATTATTTCTCATGAAAATCGCAATTTTACGTTTTTTTACGTTTTTAAAAAATTACGCTCATCCAACAACGCGCCTGAAAAAGCGTTTTCGAAGCTTCCTAGTACAATAAAATATATTCGGCGGAGGTAAATGACCCGATCAATTATTTGTTTGTGTTTATAAGAACGGATGAGTCCATAATATCTGTCTTTATATGAGTCTGGTGCTGAGTGTTAATTATCTCGTCTGTACCTTATGAAACGCGGCCCCTGCTCTATCTGCTAGGTCGAGAGAACGGTAGGGACGGGGGGGGTTATGGGGGGGGTTAGGGGTTACGGGAGGGGGGGGACAATAGACCGAGTTCAACGAGGTGAAAAGAGAATTTTAAATTCGTAAACGGTAAAAAAGGAAATGATAAATGATATTTTTATCTTCTTGGCTGGCATTGCAGATGACACGGAGGCCGTATTACTTGCTCCAGCGCACTTTACCCCGGGGGCTCAAAGAAAATATTACGAGAGGATAAAAAAATATGCGCTATGATAATTCATTTTGTTACCAACACAGAAGAACAATTAATTTATTTGACTTGGTGCGCACTCTTTTGTTTGCTACCCCTCATCCCCCCCCCCTCGGGGCACCCGTCAGCTCACAGGGGGGGAGGGAAGAAGAATGCGGGCTTGAACTTTAGCTGGATTGTTTTTTTAATAAAATAACGTGCTCTATATAATAATTATGTCCACTTATCAGATTCTGTCTAAACGTTTGAAGTGGTTTTTCCAAAAATATTTTAAGCCTCTCAGATTTTGTGTTCTCAAACAAGGACATCGAGTTGTTAAATGGGAAAGGAAAAAATGAACATTCTCCCCCATCCCCCCAACCCTACTCCCCCACCCCCCTTGCCAATAGTACGAATGGTATCTTTTTCAGAGAAGAAATTGTAAAAATACATCTCCAAAAATCAGCTAAAAACAAGAAAATTCTGGTAAATCCCGGAAATTTGATAATATCTCCAGAACTGCTGGTATTTGAGATACACAAAATTCAAAACATGCAACAAAAAATCTATGCACCTAGAATATGCACAAAAATGAATAATTAATGCAGCTTAACATTGCGCTATTAGTTCAATTGATTTATTGATCAGTATTAAGGCTATTCGAGACGATGAGTGGTGATAGATGAGAATGAAGTATGAACAGAAGGGAGGAAACCCGGTACTGGCACGTAGCCTACTCCTTTCGAAAAGTACCAAGGGGACCAACGGCTTAACGTATCATCCGAAAGGACGGTGTAACCTTGACAGTCATTTAGGTTCCTCCACTAACCCGGACTGCAGAGTAGACGTCGAGGAGAACGAAGCCGTTACACTTGCTCTCAAACACTCCATCTGCTCTAGCCAGCGGTATACGTGAGTCTCAAGGAAGAGCGTTCCTTGCAGGATCGTGGAAATTTAGAGAAGGCGCTTGCTGTAATACCTAGTTCAAGAAAGCAGTGCCAAAATCCTTCCCTCTGTTTACAAAACCTCAATAGAAAATCGAACACAACCTAATAACAATAACCAAAGCACTCGACTATTGGTTCTATCTTCTTTCTTTCGAAGCTATTTTCTTCTATCGACGACATAAACTGTTCCTTCCGTCGTGGAGAACGACCACTTGGCGCCCCCTCCCTCCCCCTCCCCCCCCCCAGCCCACCGCCCCCCCCCCTCACCCGGCACCGCCTGCATTAAACATACCCGCCTCGAGAGAGCGCAGAGCCAGACTCGTTATCATAAAATTGATTCCCCTCCCGAATAAATCCAATCTGGCGATATGAAACTTATTGCCCCCCCCCCCCCCCCCCCCACCCAACCCAACAAGCCGATAATTTTGGAATCGAATAAAGTTCAATTCCGAGTTTATCTCCGACTAGAGCGGCGTTATGAAATTGGGGTGGGTGCAAGGGCGGGGAAGGGGGGGGAGGGTTATGGTTTTACCATAAAGAAGATTATTTGAATCCAAAGAGATTTAGCCCCACAATGGCGGCGCCAATGTAATGAAAAGAAGATCATCGCTTTAAAGACAAAGAGAACCAGTCTTAAGAATCTTCAACCATGATAATAATAGTAAGGTGGGGATGATGGAATTATTCGTCTATACCGACAGTGTTTAAGGGTCTTGGGCTCGAATCCCGTCGAGAATGCCAATCCTGACTGAAGGTTTTTTTCCGAGGTTTTCCACAGTCGTCAATGCGAATGTAAGGGATTTAGTCCTCCTAAACAGTTCTCGGACATCCCTTTCAAAATCATTGTCCTATCCGCAACATACCTAGTTAGACACCTGAAGAGGGGCATGAATTGCACCCTGGGCAGGTTTTTTCACAAAAAATGTATAATTTCAAGTGGGTATCCCCACCAAATGTTTTTAAAACTAAAAATCTATTGTACAATACTATACTCAAATGATCGTTAAAAAATTATATCTTGGAACTGTGATTTCGCACAATTTTTTAAAAATATTTTTATCCTGAATTTTGTGAAAGTTAGCGTTTTAACCTGCTTGTTTTTGTTCCACATATATATAAGAGCAGAATACCAATCTAAATAATTGGCCTTTTATAACATCTTGTCTTAAAACTGTGCACAATATTAATATACACTCAAACACAAATAAATATGCATTCCAAAATCACACTTATTCTTGGTAATCAGCATATTTTGACCGAAACACTTGCCCAAATTACACAACAAAATAAGAATGAGAATTTACAAAAAAGGCTGTTGGAAGAGTACGTCAATAATGACCAATATTTTTCGTATCAAATTTCTCCAAGGTCAGGGGGCATAAAGATCTTCCCAATGTTATTTCTTACAAGAGATTTTTTTGCCGATAAGACCAACCGCGAAATTTACCAAGTTTGACAATGTTTTGTCGGGTAATGGTGGACTGAGTTGTTGGTTTCTGTTCCAGGTGAAGATCTGGTTCCAGAACCGACGCATGAAGTGGCGCAACTCCAAGGAGAGGGAGCTACTGGCGTCTGGAGGGTCCAGGGAGCAGACGCTGCCCAACAAGAACAACCCCAACCCGGACCTGAGCGACGCCGAGGGGGACCGCTCCAAGGTCGGTACAAACAAACAAAGAAGAAAATAAAACAAAAGATAACATAATAAATAAATCAATCAATAAATAAATAAAAAAATAAATAAATAAATAAATAAATAAATAAATAAATAAATAAACTAGGAAAAACGCTAAAGTCCCGCCGCGTTGATGGATGAGCGTTTTTTGTGCGTTTTTTGTTTGTGTTTTTTGCGTTTATTTGGACTTTTCCTTTGCAAGTGTTTTTTGAATGTATTGTAGGTGATTGTTGTCAAGTTTCTATTGTTACTTGTTAATTGGTATTATAAACCTCAAAAAACTCATATTTAAACCTTTATTTCTGTGGATTCTGGCTAATTTTTTCAACTTTTTCTTTCAAAAGGTACTACATCACCATAATCTTAATGTCCATATGAAATCTGAACGTTGTAGCCCCACCCGTTTGGTCAGAATCGGCCCAAGTGTGACGAAAATATCGCACTAAAAATTGAAAAACTTATATTATAACCTTTATTTCTATGGATTTTGGCTAACTATTTCAACTTTTTCTTTCAAAATGTACTACATCACCATAACCTTAATGTCAATGTGACATGTGAACGTTGTAGCCCTACCCGTTTGGTCAGAATCGGCCAAAATGTCACGAAAATATCGCACTAAAAATCGAAAAAAATCGTAAAAGTACGATATTCATGAGAAATATTTCTTCGATTGTACCCAAAAACAATACACCTCTAAGTTCAGAGAAAACGAAGGTCCCCTACAATTTTCATCAAGATCGCATAAGCCGTTTGCCCGGAATCGAGCGAACAAACAGACGGAAAAAAAAAAAAAAAAAAAAAAACACCCGAGCTAAATTTTTTGGGGGGTCAGTGAAATTGAAGTCTTCGCTTCGCTCATCCAATAAATAAATAAATAAATAAATAAATAAATAAATAAATAAATAAATAAATAAATAAATAAATAAAAACATACATAAATAAATAAATAATAATAAATAAATTAATTAATTAATTAATAAATAAATAAAAAACTCGCATAACGCTAGGCAAAATCGAAAGAGTGGATAATTGGTACTGTGTGATTTCGTTATCTGGCATAAAAGCTTTTCCATATTTTGAAACCATTAATGATTTTAATCAGGGATTAAATTAAATTTATTTATTCCGTAACAAAAACGCTTCTGATTATAATATTAATATAATTGTTAGGGGCCCTGTAAAAGCAGGTCTAATGGCCAGGCCTACTGGCCACTTTCGACACTTTAGAAATAGACCTACTGTTTCGTGGCTGGTAAAAAGTATTCCAATGTTTCTGGAAGAACCATAGCTATCAAGTATATTGACATTTTGCGTCGCACAATTTTTTTTTCATTTTTGGCAATGAAAAATACGTGATTTCTTCCCATCCACCTAACGTAGCCATGCATGTTAAAATTGCTTTTTTTGCCCACCACGGCCCAAAGTAAGTAGATACTGCGCCGCCCAACGCCTTTCTGAAGCTCTCCTATGAAGAACCTTGTGTAAAGCGTGTTACGCATTACCTTTAATCTTTGCTCGGTCAGATCTTTAACGAGAGTATATTTTAAGACGTATAGCTTGGACAAGATAGGGCAAACGAGCAGCGAGGAGTTCCTTGTTAAATATTATTAACCCTTCATAGAACAAGAAATAGCAAACCAAAACTTTGCTTTCTACTTAGCAATTTGAAAATTGTGATTATTACAAATAGATTTTTGATTTTTTCCCCTTGATGTTTTAAGAACAAAATGCTCATTTTGAATTCTAAATTGACATCAAAGTTGAAAAAAATGCCACTTAATTTTTTTTTAAATTATTTTTGGCACTTTTTAATTTAAAAAATTACATCTTCGACTTGAACCTACTACAGGCAAACAAAATATTCGGGACATCCCAGAAATTTGTGTATTTCTGTGTTTTTATACACAATTTGATTTTTGAACCATTACAAAAACCCTTGTAATAATAATTTAGTGGGGGAAAATTCTACCAATTCAGAACAAAATAAAGCAGGTTTTTACTCGGGCTGAAAGTATGAAAAACTTGGGAGTTGAATGGTGTAGATTTTGAAATGTGGTAGTACATAATATGTGTACTATTATTACATTCCATACTGTCTGGCTAACCCCACCTGTTGCCCCCCAGGTCCTGGACTTGTCCGAATTCTCCCCGCTGGCGTCTCCCGAGGGAAGACCTCCCCCCGACGACGACGACCCGGAGGACGAAGACGACGACGACGAGGAGATCAATGTCACGTGACAAGAAGAATGAACATATCCGGTTAAACAGTCGTCGTAGTCGTTTCCGTGTTGCTACCCAGTGCGTGAGTCGTCTCTGAGATGAGGCGCGTTCTACCTTGAGCTTGAAGAGTTCTTCTTGTTAGCCACTCCCAGTGGGCGGAGCTTGAAGAGTTCTTGTTAGCCACACCCAGTGGGCGGAGCTTGGAGGAACTACTTGTTAGCCACACCCAGTGGGCGGAGCTTGGAGGAACTACTTGTAAGCCACTCCCAGTGGGCGGAGCTTGGAGTGAACTACTTGTTAGCCACTCCCAGTGGGCGGAGTTTATTGAGTTTAACTTGAAGCCACTTCTTGTGGGAGGAGCTTGAAGTGAGCTACTTGTAAGCCACTCCCAGTGGGCGGGACTAACTGGTTTATACTTGTTGTTAGTCACTTTCCAGTGTGCGAAACTTGTAGGCTTCAACTCTTACGCCACACCCAGTGGGCGGAGTTTATTGAGTTTAACTTGAAAGCCATTTCTTGTGGGAGGAGCTTGAGGTGAACGACTTGTAAGCTACTCCCAGTGGGCGGAGATTGGAGCGTTTAACTTGAAAGCCACTTCTTGTGGGAGGAGCTTGTAGTGAACGACTTGTAAGCTACTCGTAAGGGGCGTTGCTTGAAATAAAGTACCAACAAACCATTCCTAGGAGGCAAATCTTCATGTATGATCGTTATGAATCCCAAGGTAAGAGATAGGGGGCAATACAATTCTTTCAAAGCACTCCTTAATAGCAAAGCTTCAAGTTTTTTGCTTGCTTTACACGCTTAAGTGAGTTGTAGGCACTTAAGAACATGTTTGGATCTAAGAAATGTATCAATACAAATTAAGTTAATTTTTAAATTTTAACTCATAAAAAAAATCAAACATTTAAAATTAAAAAAATGGGAAATTGTGAGACCATTTAAACAAAATTAAATACTAAACAATACTCTGTTATTTTCGTTTTGTGTAACCTTTTATTTTTATGATGGTGGCAAACTGTGAAGCTGTGTATTAATCACACCGCCAGGCTGCCAACATCAACCCTAACATCGTTTTTCTTAGACGTGGGTCTTTATAGTTGTTTTCCTATATGTATGAATGGTTTGTGAGTCGAATGTATTATAAAGAGTGGAAAATTCATATCACGATGAAAGAAAACTCTAAAAAATGCTTTCAAAGAACTGTGTAATAATATATGAAAGCATTATAGTCAGGAATTTCTCTCCTGATGTTAAGTGTAAAGCCAGAATTAATTAAATATCACACTGACATTGAGTTAAACCAATATTTCACGCTGCTGGGTTTTTCATTTATCGACAAAATTCAAGTGAACATTAAGATCACTGATTGAGCTAAGTCCAACATTTTTTTACGGTTTCCATTTAAAATTCGCTTGATGGACAAATCCAAAATAATTTCGCAAATATTCTTTACAACTTTCCCACCTCCGATTTTAATTCGAAAAAAATAATTTTGGGGTGGTTGATCAGAAAGGACGAGATCATGTAGCTAGCTGGCTGAGATCATTGTAACATTTGAAATTAATGAACTGAGTTCCCGAACCCAAACCCAGTCTCTCGTCAATTCTTTGGTGCTCCATGCTGCAATCTCAGCTGAACGACAGCTAAGCCTTTTCTTCCAATTCTGCCAAATAATGGCGTAAAAGCGTTGTCTCTACTTGAATTATGTTCATTCTACTTTTAAGGGTAATTATTCCCGGTACTGTATAATAAGCAAAAGTAAATGTTACTTATTGAACTCAAACTAAACTAAATTGTCCCCTAGACAAGCTTGGGAAATGATAACAAATAACCTGTTTGGTGGCATATTCACAGACAATTAATAACAAAAGGAAGTTTTGGAAATGCACAATTTTTACATTCTTTCTTTAAGAGAGTATAGGACATGCGTTTTAAGGAAATTGCCGTTCGCTCGGCCGACTGACACCACAGGTGTTTGAAATTTTGGACATATGTCATGAATTTGGAAATATAAGGCTCTGCAGTAACACATTTCCAAATTTTGTTTTTAAAGAATTTATAAACAATACTTTAGTTTTCACGAATGTTAATTTTGTAAAAAAATCCAAAATTGACTTTATTCGTAATTTTATTTTGGTTGATTAGGGAAAAAATTTTGAAAATCTATGACCGCAGGGCTGTCCATGTATGCTTTATTGACAACTTTGCAAAGTTTCATGTACGTCGGATGCATCTTGGCCGAGCGAATAGCTATTTACTAACTGTCACATGTGCCCATTCCCTCTTAACAATTTGATCATAACCTCAACCCGATAGGTGAAAGGTCAGACGATAGAGCTTCCAAGTGACCCAGACTAAACTTCTGCGTTCTGCGTAGAAACCTTGGATTTCTGGAGCTCAGCCACCAGTCTGAAACAAACATAAACAATCGTCTTCACTAAACGATAACCTCAGGATTAGTAAGTAAATTAATCTTGCTGCTCCAATTATTATTTTCGTAAACATGTTTACTTCCAAAGCGGGATATGACTAAAATATTCGTTAAATAAAACACCATAGCTATTTTATTCAGGGAAGTCAAATTTGATATTCCCTACTTTCCATACAACTATGAGTGTGGCTCGTTGGTCTTGTTGTTAGCGTATCTGCTTCCAATGCAGAAGGTTCAGGGTTTGATTCCCGCTAAAGTCAGTAGTTTTTTAACTTCTGATTTGGACTTGAGTCCATCAGTTCGTGTCTAAAGAGTTTGTAAACGGTGACTTTGGAGCCGTCCTAGCAACGAAGCACATAGTAAATTCAGAGTTGTTCTGAATCGGCCTTGTTGATTCTGGCGTTGATTCGCGGGTGTTCGCACTGTCCATACCACTGATTGTAAATATCGATCTTTGTTTGGTTATCGCTCACTCGTCGATTGCGTCGGGGCCTACAGGGTTGGCTTGGTCGCTTTGATTTAAAGTCCTCCATTGAAAATAAGTTATATAACTGAGTGGATAGACTCTAAATACAATTTATTTATTTATTTTATTTATTATGCTCATCCATTACTGAACCAAAGATTTTTACGTTCAGTCCAACTTGAGAAAAGCGTGTTTAAGCAAATTCCTAATTGCTCGGCCGACTCACACCGCAGATGTTTCAAAGTTTGTGTAGTTGTCACAAAAGTGGAATTATTTTCTTCAGACAAATTATGAATAGTGAAAATTTAAAAGATATAAGATTTATTTTATAAATTAATTATATTAATAATGGTGGAAAACCACCACTCAACCCGACATAGTTGGAACTGTGTAAAATTATTATTACAAGGAAGCTTCGCAAACGCTTTTTCAGGCGCGTTGTTGAATGAGCGTAACGAAAATATCATTACGATCTGATAAAGCATGTAGGTGTTATAAGTCGAAGAATTTTTTTTTAAAACAAAAAAAGCGTAAAATTGCAATTTTCATGAGAAGTTATTTTTCGATCGCGCTCAAATTTCACACCAATATTTTAATTTATAAAATTAAGGTGCTGTGAAAAAATCATTACAATCGAATAAAGCATGTAGGTGTTATTAGTCGAAGAATGTTTTAAAAATTAAAACAAATCGTAAAATTGTGATTTTCATAAGAAACATTTTTCGATTGCGCTCAAATTTCACACGAATATATTAATTCGTAAAATAAAGGTTCTTTGAAAAAATCGTTACAATCGGATAAAGTATGTAGGAGTTATAAGTCGCAGAAATGTTTTAAAAATCGAAAAAAAATCGTAAAATTACGATTTTAACGAGAAATAATTTTTCGATTGCGCTCAAAAACGTGGCAGTTCTAAGTTCAGAGATTTCGAAGGCCTCCATAAAATTTCATCGCAATTAGAGTATCGGTTTAGCCGGAATCGTGTTAACAAACAGACAAAAATACAAAAAGAAAAAAAGAAAGAAAGAAAGAAAGAAAAAAAAACACTCCGGATTTTTTTCTCCAGTGTAGTTAAATGGAATCTTCGCTACGCTCGCGACGCCCATCCAAAACAAGATTTTTAATTTTTTCTTAAAGTAAAAGAATTACTATAAAATAGAATTTTTCCTAGCTTATTTACATAAACTATTGATAATCTACGAATGTAATGTTTGCTTTATTGCCAAAATGTCAAGTTTCATGTACAGAGGGAATGTTATTGAACGGGGGAGTAGCTATTTGCCAACTGCCGAATATGTCCTATTCACTCTTAAATTCTGGCTTTTACACTATCATGGCTGTATGTTATTGTACAATTAAAAAACGGTGATACATGCTTAGTTTAATATTGTAAATTGTATGAGGTCACATTACATTCACATTATTGGAGCCTAGTGGAATAAGATGGACTGTTTTAGTACCAAACACTTTGTATGATATTTGTGTAACATTTTTATGATTGCTTTTTGGGCCTAAAAATACTAAGTTGTTTGTTTTACATTTTCTGCTTCCAAATGACATTTTAAGGATGTTTGTACAAAAAGTTGAAAGTGCTTTGAAATCCGTCTTGGTAATTGGGCATATTCAACGAAATATGTAACTTTTAAATAATAACTAGTTATTTTGCAATATCTTGAAAAAAAAATGTCAGTTTCCTTTATTCGGTCGATAATTAACAAAACTGTCAATTCTAAATTAGTATTGTTTTCTGTTAAACGGTTAATCCCATAGATCGAAAGAATAATTGGAAAAAAAAACATCTGTGTAAAATACTAAAAGTAGGTAATATTCAATTCAGTTCGTATTTGAATATGAACTTACCTCATGCATGACTTCGGTCGACGTCAGCGTTTCAACATTATGATAACATCCATCTCAGACGAAACTGTAATTCAATATAACTAAGATCCTGTAGTTGGAAAAGAAAAGTGTTTCTTAAAGATTCCCTTATCAAGAACTTGTTTACGAGAACGATTCACAATCCTCTCAAGTTTGTCAGGTGAAACTGGTTAAAAAATAATTATTTTATTGCGGTTTCATCTGTGACACAATAAATTATATATTGAAAATGATATATTAATATATTTAACTATATAATTTCTAAAGGCTCCTTCACAGTATCTTTGTCATCATCATTGTTCATAACTCAAAGCGTGATTTACAAAATGTTTGTTGTGATGTAAATAAATTATGTTTCTTCTGTATAAATGATCATTTCAATTACATAATAAATTATTAACATAATCTAATTGTTTTTAGAAAATAATAAATGCTTTTGAAACTAAATATACTCAAATGTTTTGCATCTTATGATTTCGTAATCTAAGGTAATTATTGTAAGTACCAAAAATGTAAATACTATTTGAATCTGTCTAATAATATAATTGTAATGGTCATGTAATAAATATTGCTTACCTCACTTTTGAGTTTATCTTTGCCATGACTATGAATATGTTCCAATCTATTCAGATCTACACTGCACCAACAATCCAGATCGTAACCGTCTCTGTAGCACCAAGGAAGACTCGAATTCATAAACGGTTTCATCTTCCCTCCAGCCGCATTGATGTGCACAAGTATTCCTGTTTAATAAGGTTGCAGGCTACGTACAACAATCTTTTTTCATTGGGTGGGCCTAATTTATTTGCACAATAGTTGGATGAGCGAAGCGAGCGCAGCAAAGATTCCATTTTTCTACACTGGAGAAAAAAATCCGGAATGTTTTTTAAATTTTTAATGTTGTATTTTTGTGTGTTTGTTACACGATTCCGGCTAAACCGATACTCCAATTGCGATGGAACTTTCTGGAGGCCTTCGAAATCTTTGAACTTAGAACTTACACGTTTTTGAGCGCAATCGAAATATTATTTCACATAAAAATCGCAATTTTGCGACTTTTTCGATTTAAAAAAAAAATTCTTTGACTTATAACACCTATTCGATTGTAATTGTTTTTTCACAAAACCTTTATTTTATGAAAAATATATATTCGTGTGTAAATTGAACGGAATCGAAAAATTATTTCTCATGAAATCGCAATTTTACCCTTTTTTCGTTTAAAAAAAATTACGCTCATCCAACAACACGTCAGAAAAAGCGTTTGCGAAAATTCCTAGTTGCATTCATCACTTTCGAAAGCAACTAAAAGAAATAATAAAATCAACTTCGCCAATGTCTATAGTCGCTCGTTCGAACACTAAGCCCTTTCAGACACGGCGTCCATGATCATGGACATGAAATTCCGAATTTAAATCCGGGTAAATGATAAGTTTTTCGGTTTGACTACATTTTTTAAAAAAATTTTTTTTTGGTGAATTTTAAAAGAAATTTAAAAAATCCCCATTTCAATGGGATAAATTGTACCTTTATTAGAGAAGATTGAAAATGTTCATCCGCAAAAATTGCTAAAAATGGGAAAATTTTGGTTTTGCCCGGAAATGTAATATCATTGTAGTATTGCTGTTTTTATAGATAAACAAAATCTAAAATATACAAAAAATTCAGAAAAAAATCTTCTTTTAGAAATGTGCTTCAAAATTTAAATTTGAACTTAAATTGTAGCTTTAATTTCAAATCCAAAATTTGGCCCAAATTCCTTAAAAATGGCCCTAAAAAATATTGAAAAATATCAAAATTCTAAAAAAAAAATTAGAAAAATGATTTGATTGCTGAAAATAACTTAATTAGGACCACTTTAATTCGTGTCTGAAAGGGCTAACATACAATTCATATTTACACTTTACACACTCAAACAATCATTCACTCAAACATTCATACAACACCACACACATACATGCATGTTTTTTATCATTTTTATGTAACTAATTCTACATTGTATTGTTATGTTTGTATTATTATGGTTCGGTAAATTGCACTTGTGGGATATTTTGACCTTTTGTAATGTGGCCACAAAAAAAAAAAAAAACACCCGACCGGTAATAGGAAGACCAGAGTTCGATACCCAGTTGAGATGTTTTCCTGGATTGATTTTCATAAAATCAATGACACCTACAGGAGTGTTTCCCGAAGAATTAGAGTAATAGACTATAGTTAGTAGTGATGATTGACAGTGACAGTTCCCGTTTTGGTTCATAAAAGAGTAAAAAAAACTGCACCCGAAGATCCCGCTCAAAGATAAATAAACTTCCGTAAATCTGTCAATTTCTAACCGATTTGGCAATGAATTGGTTATTTGTCAATGGGAGGACTCCCTTGTTAATAATTTTGAAGAAAATATTGATTTTGAGAAGGACCCTAAATTAACAAATTTGTAAAGGGGTTAGCCTTTGTGAATTTTTTGGCAAAAACATCAACTGCACAACAGGGCAATTCTACTACTGCCCACGTCTACTCTATAGTTAGAAGTGATGATTGACAGTGACAGTCCCGTTTTGGTTCATAAAAGAGTAAAAAAACTGCACCCGAAGACCCCGCTCAAAGATAAAAATAAACTTCCGTAAATCTGTCAATTTCTGTCGATTTGACAATGAATTGGTTATTTGTCAATGGGAGGCCTCCCTTGTTAATAATTTGAAGAAAATATTGATTTTGAGACGGACCCTAAATCAACAAATTTGTAGAGAGGTTGTGAATTTTATGGCGAAATCATCAACTGCACAACAGGGCAATTCTACTACTGCCCACGTCTACTCTATAGTTAGAAGTGATGATTTACAGTGACAGTTCAAGTTTTGGTACATAAAAGAGTAAAAAAACTGCACCCGAAGATCCGTTTAAAGTTAAATAAACTTCCGTAAATCTGTCAATTTCTGTCCGATTTGACAATGAATAGGTTATTTGTCAATGGGAGGACTCCCTTGTTTATAATTTTTGAAGAAAATATTGATTTTGAGACGGACCCTAAATTAACAAATTTGTAATGGGGTTAGCCTTTGTGAATTTTTTGGCAAAACATCAACTGCACAACAGGGCAATTCTACTACTGCCCACGTCTACTCTATAGTTAGTTGTGATTATTGACAGTGAAAGTTCCCGTTTTTGGTTCATAAAAAGAGTGAAAAAACTGCCACCCGAAGATCCCGCTCAAATTTAAATAAACATCCGTAAAATCTTTCAATTTTTGTCCGATTTGACAATGAATTGGTTATTTGTCAATATAAGGACTCCCTTGTTTTTAAATTTGAAGAAAATAGTGACTTTTGAGATGGACCCTAAATTAACAAACTTGTAAAGTGGTTAGCCTTTGTGAATTTTTTGGCGAAAACATCAACTGCACAACAGGGCAATTCTACTACTGCCCACGTCTACTCTATAGTTAGTAGTGATGATTGACAGTGACAGTTCCCGTTTTGGTTCATAAAAGAGTAAAAAAACTGCACCCGAAGATCCCGCTCAAAGTTAAATAAATTTCCGTAAATCTGTCAATTTCTGTCCGATTTGACAATGAATTGGTTATTTGTCAATGGGAGGACTCCCTTGTTAATGATTTGAAGAAAAAATTGATTTTGAGACGGACCCAAAATAACAAATTTTTGTGAATTTTTTGACAAAAACATCAACTGCACAACAGGGCAATTCTACTACTGCTTACGTCTACTCTATAGTTAGTAGTGATGATTGACAGTGACAGTTCCCGTTTTGGTTCATAAAAGAGTAAAAAAAACTGCACCCGAAGATCCCGCTCAAAGTTAAATAAACTTCCGTAAATCTGTCAATTTCTGTCCGATTTGACAATGAATTGGTTATTTGTCAATGGGAGGACTCCCTTGTTAATAATTTTGAAGAAAATATTGATTTTGAGACGGACCCTAAATTAACAAATTTGTAAAGGGGTTAGCCCTTGTGTTATTTTTTTTGCAAAAACGTCAACTGCACAACAGGGCAATTAAACTACAGCCCACCTCTACTCTTAAGTTAGTAGTGATGATTGACAGTGACAGTTCCCGTTTTGGTTCATTAAAGAGTAAAAAAACTGCACCTGAAGATCCCGCTCAAAGTTAAATAAACTTCCGTAAATCTGTCAATTTCTGTCCGATTTGACAATGAATTGGTTATTTGTCAATGGGAGGACTCCCTTGTTTATAATTTTGAAGAAAATAGTGATTTTGAGACGGACCCTAATTTAACAATTTGAAAAGGGGTTAGCCTTTGTGAATTTTTGGCAAAAACATCCACTGCACAACAGGGCAATTCTACTACTGCTTACCTCTACTCTATAGTTAGTAGTTATGATTGACAGTGACAGTTCCCGTTTTGGTTCATAAAAGAGTAAAAAAACTGCACCCGAAGATCCCGCTCAAAGTTAAATAAACTTCCGTAAATCTGTCAATTTCTGTCCGATTTGACAATGAATTGGTTATTTGTCAATGGAGGACTCCCTTGTTAATAATTTTAAGAAATATGATTTTGAGACGGATTCCTTTGTGAATTTTTTGGCAAAAACATCAACTGCACAACAGGGCAATGCTCTACTGCCCACGTCTACTCTATAGTAAGTAGTGATGATTGACAGCGACAGTTCCCGTTTAGATTCATAAAAGAGTAAAAAGACTGCACCCGAAGATCCTGCTCAAAGTTAAATAATCTTCCGTAAATCTGTCAATTTCTGTCCGATTTGACAATGAATTGGTTATTTGTCAATGGGAGGACTCCCTTGTTAATAATTTTGAAGAAAATATTGATTTTGAGACGGACCCTAAATTAACAAATTTGTAAAGGGGTTAGTTAGCCTTTGTGAATTTTTTGGCGAAAACATCAACTGCACAACAGGGCAATTCTACTACTGCCCACGTCTACTCTATAGTTAGAAGTGATGATTGACAGTGACAGTTCCCATTTTGGTTCATAAAAGAGTAAAAAAACTGCACCCGAATATCCCGCTCAAAGTTAAATAAACTTCCGTAAATCTGTCCTTTCTGTCCGATTTGACAATGAATTAGTAATTTGTCAATGGGAGGACTCCCTTGTTAATAATTTTGAAGAAAATATTGATTTTGAGATGGACCCTAAATTAACAAATTTGTAAAGGGTCTTTGTGAATTTTTTGGCAAAAACATCAACTGCACAACAGGGCAATTCTACTACTGCCCACGTCTACTCTATAGTAAGTAGTGATGATTGACTGTGACAGTTCCCGTTTTGGTTCATAAAAGAGTAAAAAAACTGCACCCGCAGATCCCGCGTAATGTTAAAGAAACTTCCGTAAATCTGTCAATTTATGTCCGATTTGACAATGAATTGTTTATTTGTCAATGGGAGGACTCCCTTGTTAATAATTTAAAGAAAATATTGATTTTGAGACGGACCCTAAATTAACAAATTTGTAATGTGGTTAGCCTTTGTGAATTTACTACTCAATATTAGTTACCGACAGTGTTTTCTCGAGCGTTCAGCGCGCGACTCTGATTCGGGAAGTCATGGGTTCAAAACCAGTAGAAACCGGCAATCCTTACTGAAGGTTTTTCCGATAATTTTTTCAGTCGTTAATGCGAATGTAAGGGATTGAGTCCCCATAAACAGACCTCGGACATCCCTTCACAATTGTCTTATCCGTAACATATACCTAGTTAGGGGGCATGCATTGCACCCTGGGCAGGCTTCCTACGAAAAAAAATATTATAAAAGGGTGGAAAGGAACAAAATAGTGAGAAATTTTAAAAATCTCAGTTATTTAAAAAAAGGCAAATATGCTCAATTAAAAAAAATGTTACACACATGAAAAAAATCAGAGATTGTTTTACAGACAAGCATAGAATATAACTGTTTTAATTGAAGCTAATGGGCTACGTCAAATCTAAATTTCCCCTTTTTTTAAAAATATTGCTCCGAAAAAAAAAAAGGATTAAAATATCAGAAAAAAAATTAAAATTTTATATTGTACCCTTCAACTTGAATTTCTGAAATTAATGAAATGGTACTGCAATGGCTTAACGTCGTATAGTAATGCACTGAGGCTATTCGAGAGGATGAGTGGTGATAGGTGACGATGAAGGACTACAAAAATCCATGCCTTATGCGGGATTCGAACCCACGTTCTCAAAAAAAACGAATTAAGGGGAATCCATGACCTAAATTTGATAAAATACGTCTGAAAAATTAGTAAATTAAAGAAGGACAATAAAAGATCGGATAACTGATGTCTGTAGTTTCTGGCATTGCAACTAAAGAAACTTTAGAAAACCATTAATCCTTATATTTAGGTTGTAGATAAAGAAGTGTAGAAACATTATACATAAAACCGAAGTTCAAAATTTTAACCTTAAACTACCTAGATTAATTCCGGCAATTTGAATGCAATTGTTGATACGAATTTCGGAGGTTATGTCCCCCCGTCACTTTTTCACCCGCTAAACTCAAAAAATATATATTTTCATTCAGGCTAAATAGTTATGAATTAAGAAATTAACAGAAAAATTATTGGGTCCACATGACCCAAACAAAATTTACAAATTTGGTATTTTTCGAACTAGGTCCCATCTTCAAAAATCTCCCACTACAAATAACATGGGGATGATCTTTATAACCCGTGACCTTGGAGTTTTTTAAAAATACATTTTTCCCGGGACAAAAAGTGATTTCTTTAGAGAAGATTGAAAAAACACATCATATAAATGGTAAAAAAAATCGTTTGTCCCGGAAATGTAATAAAACTATTATTGCTCTCATTTGAGATAATAAAAATTCTAAAAATAATATGCAAAAAATTGAGGAAAAATCTAGTTTTAGGAATGTTTCAAATTTGAATTTTTATGCAAAATAAAACTTTTATTCAAATTCAAAAATTTTCAAAAATTACTTAAAAATCATGATAGAAAATATGAAAAAAATACAAAAATTCTTATAAAAAAAATGCGAAACTTGAATTATTTGCTTAAAATTACCTAATTCACACGGATTTAATTCTGGCCTGATAAGAGAAACATCGTCTTGCCTTCAGCCGTGTATAATATAGCACAGAACGCAGCCTCCTTCTTAGCTGTGCGCTGCCATGAAATTATAGCCGTGCCATTAGCATGTTAGGCCCATTCATAGCAGTAACGACCGGCGCATCTGCCGCCACGTCTTGGGGGGGGGGGGGGCTGGGGGGGGGGGCGTTTTATAAGCTTTTTATTCGCGTCTCTAATAATACACTCGGCGCTCGAGGTATCGATTATAAACACGTGTCTGAAGTTTCATGATGGAAAATTGGGATATTAAAGTTCGAAATGGGCCAAAACCCTTTTCATAGTCTTAAAAACGTGTCTTTTTGTTTTTTAATAAAAGCGAGAAAGATATTGGAGAGATTTATCTCTGTATGATGTTATTAGAGTCGGTTTGGAGGAGGGGCGGGCGGGGGGGGGGGGGGGGGGGGAGTGATATATAGATCGGCTTCATTTAGTTTGAACTGCTACAGAACTACGTCAATATGATGGGAACGCTCAATTAAAAAACAATTTTGACGGAAACCTGGCCAGGGTGCAATGCATGCCCCTCTTTTTAGCCTTGTCTAGGTTGGTAAATATAGTAGAACATTGTTTTGAAATGTGAGAAAGTATGATGTGGCTTCGAACATGAAATCTGTGTTAACAACTGACCGACCCTTTGACTTGAAAAGCTCGTTAATATTATACAAAAAAAAAAAAAAATAAATAAAAAAAAAAATAAAAAATAAATAAATAAATAATTAAATAAATAAATAAATAAATAAATATATTGTATTTAGAGTCTACCACTCAGTTATATAACTGATTTTCAGTAGGGGAGAGTAAATCAAAGCGACCAAACCAACCCTGTAGGCCCCAACGCAATCGACGAGTGAGCGATAACCAACCAAAGATCGATATTTTTAAAAGAAAATATGGCAATCAGTGGTATGGACAGTGCAAACAGTCGCGAGTCAACGCCAGAATCAACAAGGCAGATTCAGAACAACTCTGAATTTATTATGTGCTTCGTTGCTAGGACGGCTCCTAAGTCACCGTTTACAAACTCCTAAGACAAGAACTGATGGACTTAAGTCCAAATCAGAAGTTAAAAAACTTCTGACTTGGGCGGCGAACCCTGGACTTTCTGCATTGGAAGCAGATACGCTAACCACCAGACCAACGAGCTGAATGTTATGAACATGGGTCATAATATAAATAAATAGAAAGATTTCTTGTAGGGCTAGAATCAGAATCGTAGACATATACAAGTCAATGATTAGATGTGTATATAGCAGAACGAAGCAATACCTAATCCACTAGGCCGCTTCGCGAACGCTTTTTTCAGTCGCGTTCATGGATGAGCTTTTTTAAAAAAATATTTCTGTTTAATGAAAACTACGTTTTAGAAGGCATTACTTTTTTAATTTCAATTACAAAATTATTTTTGTTTAATAAGGATAATTTTTATTAAGTAGTATTAACTGCTATGGTAATTCTAATTAACAATGGAATGTAAAAATCTCGAGGCCCAAAGACATGCTTTTTGTATGCATTGTAGGTGATTGTTGGCAAGTTTCTATAGTTACTTGTTAATTACACCTGTAAAAGGCTTTCTTAATATCGTACCATTATTTGTATGAATTCTGGCCAACTTTTTCAAAATTTTGTTTCAGAAAGCACTACATTACATGAACACAGTACAGTACCCTAAAGCGGGCACCTAGGTAATAGGTTTTGCGAAATAAAATCTTCCCGTTAACAACCTCAATGCCTACTACTTATATAGGCTGTGAATTTACTTGAAATAACATATCCAAGGGCTATTTTATGGGGCTTAGTCTGAGATTTTGTTGAATGGAAATCCATGAGAAAAACCTTCAGTTGGGATTTAAAGTGTGGGTTTTGAACCAGGTACGTCCCAAAATATAGTCTCGATACGTAGTTCGTGATAAACCTCTATCGGTGAATTATATTATTACGTTACATGAATGTTGTACTCCTAAACGTAAGTAAACAGCGTTTTAACTATATACTCGTAAAGGTTCATGGTCCTACAGATTGTAATAATTACCTTTTTCTGCCATGATTAAATTATGCCTTATCAAGTATGACCTATTTACTAATTATTAACCACAATGTGACCATTATTCAACATTATTGTGCCATTAGAAAAATGTTTACGAAATTATATTGAAAAAATAACAAAATTGCCTTTCATTTACCTCTGCTGTCCAAAAAAATAATTTTAAACAATAGAAGTATTTAATTTGAAAGTACCTAAGCTATGATGAGATACCAAGGTTATAAGGTTTCAAAAATACAATTTTTTTAATTCAATTTTATTAATTTTCATTTAGGGGATGATTAGGGGATGATGAGACACACACCTATGGGGGATTTTAGGGAATCCTTTACGGGTTATTTAGTTTTTTTTTTCTGAATTCAATGATACCAAATTCACTTTTGTTGCAATTTGTCCTAGGTTCGGCCTCAAAGTTTTGGATGGACCCCTATAAAGTTATTTATTTACTTTACTTATTTCAATTGTAGTTATTAGGATTTAGAATAATGTCATAAAGTAAATAAAACAAATTTAATAAATTCGTATTTATTTAATTCTAAACTCTAAATTTTAGAGTCTACCCCCTCAGGCATATAACACCAAGCGCCGCCGACACCGACGAACGAACAATGACCAACTAGATAGACCTAGTTGGGCACGATATCGCACGTGGGCGGAGCAAGAATCATCAACCTTAGAATTTATTGTTGTGCCTCGTTGTGAGGACGACTCAAAAGTCAATAATGTAAATAATTAAAAAGTAAATAATGATAGAATATTGATTGTTCATAAAATAGACTAATAATAGTATGCCCAAAACTGGAATCGAACTTAGGACCTTCTGCAATGGAGTCAGAGACTTAAACCACATGACTAACAAGTCACACAAAATATTATAGTCTTTGTAACAGGCTTTAATAACAGTGACAATCATTCCTTCTTATCTATGAGCTTCATAAAAAGTGAGTTTCAATGTAGTAACTTTAAACCGGTCTAATCTTGGTAAGCAACAACACCGCCTGGCTTTGAACAACACGCGGTGACCTCACAGTGTTATCACTCGCGTGTCAGAGTTCACGGGCGACTCTGATTCCTAGGTGATTATTAGGTCAATAACATTGCAATACAGTTTCACAGTATTGTAATAGTAGAATCATTTATTATCATTTCTTTTGCCTTTTTCCCTACAATTTGTAAAATGGATATTATTGTCCCAAGCTGCTGTAAACTGATGATAATCTGGATGCTATTGTGACCAGAACATGCATGATGTAGTTGTATTAAAATATGGGTTAGGAATAAAATGATATACGAGTCAATGGCTATGGGAATTTATATGGGAATCATTTTAAATATTGGAATCAATTAATGAAATGAGGGATTAGTGGTTACAATTAATAAAGTTTCATATATTCAAATAATACCGTATTGTTCCGAATATAGCGCGATGTTTTTTTCCGAAAATACAATCTCAAAAACAGCACTCGCGTTATTTCCGCGCGCTTGCATTTGAAATAGCGCCTGAACATAGGCCACGCCTCTATACAACTCCCGCGCATAGTCTGCTGCGCTTCGCCCCGCCCACCCACTCGAAGCCACTGAGCTCGGCCGAAACCTTGGGCGAAACTGTCTGCTAGTCGTCAGAATCCTTGGCCGTGATCACATCGTGACCTAGCTTGACCTACATAGATTTTGTTCGTCAGGGTTGTCTATCTACGTTGCTAAGAGTCTACGTAACGTAATAATGAGTGATGAAGGAGAAGATGAAATGGCTCAAGATGAACAAATGAAGACTGCTGATCGCGTGGAAAAGAAAGGTTCCTCTGCCTTACAAATCAGCAAGGGATTGCAAAGGAGCTAGGCCTAGGCCTACGACCATAGATACTAGGGCCTAGTATAACCCCCCACCCCACCCCCCCCCCCCCACGACGTAAACATTGAAGACCAGGAATCAGACTGGTGAACTGTGGTTGACATGTGAGCTTGTGCTTGGCCCTACCCTGTAAAAAACCATAGGCCTAGGCCCTAACATTGTTCAAAATGTTTTGTTGTAAGTGTTTCATGTACATTTTAATTTTCTTTGATTTTTTCTTTTTTCTTGAAATGATTCTGAAAAATTGGGGGTCGTGTTATATTCGAGGTCGTGCTTTATTCGGAACAATACGGTATATTGTTTTATTCAGACTGTGCAGTGAAGAATACACAGGTAACCAGTTAACCACGTTGCCTTAGCCTTGCTGACTCTTAGGGCTGGCAGTAGTACTGGCAGTGGTTCTGGCAGTAGTTCTGGCAGTGGACGTGGTGGTTGACAGTTGACACTAAAAAATAAAATTTGAGTTTTTTTATTAATTTAATTAGTTCAACACTATTCTTTGTATTAAATGGTGGATTTCCTAGTACTTTGCAACAAGATATGTTATCTTCGAAATCGTATATTTTTTATTTTACTGTGTAGAAGTATTTATTTCAGACGAACTTTAATTTCCTCCGACATAAGTCAGACCTTCCTAATGTATATTTGATCAATAATGTATGATAGTCACTTCCTACATATGTGTTTCAGTATGTGATCTTTATTAGCATCACAACATACACCCCACACGTGCAATACACCAGGTGACGTTTACACAATGAGTCATGCACAACTCAAGATCGAGCAGATTCTACGCACTAACTGTTATTGTGGTGCTCGGCTTGAGCAGCATTTCTTCTAAACAACAATCAGATCCAGCACTTATCTTGTATTAGCACAAAGAAGTTAAACATTAATGTAGTTTTACACATAAAAATATAGATTTTTTGGATTCGTATAGTTTTTAATAGATGTATGTAAGATGAAAGTGAAAAATATTATCACGCCTTAAGAGTGTTCACGAGACAGACATGTCCTTGGCACGCCCGTAAGCACTCAAATTCAGATGTACAACGCACTGGAAAAAAATTGAAACGATAAGAATTCTAAAATGCACAAGACACAGATATTTTTATGTAGAATAACATACAACAAACAGAATTAATGATGTAATAAACCCTACTATACACCATGGTTACGCATAAAATCGACGCAACGGGGAAAAAAAGTAGAGGTTGTTCCCTCCGCGTTGACTTTACGCTTAACAATGGTGAATAGTAGGGTTTATTACGTATAGCAATTCTGTTTGTTGTAAAAAAAAAAAATGTGTTTTGTGCATTTTAGAATTCATGTTTGTCGATTAAATTTTTCTCCAGAGTGTTGTACATTTGAATTTGAGTGCTTACGGGAGTTTAAGGTCATAATTGTCTCGTGAAGACTCTTAAACAAGATTTTGCAACTTACCTGTGAACGAGATGGTTCTCCGTTCCTCCAGTGGCTGGGCCAAGGTGACGTGGGAGACCACGCACTTTAAGACCTGGCCGTTGTGTTGGGCTTCAGCTGTAGCTGAGGGTCTGCTTGATAGCCCCCGTCATCCAGGGCCACCTCCACTCGTCCTGAGCTGTGGCGTGAGTGATAACGTCCTTGAGGATGACAGCGTCGCCCAGGACCCAGGACATGTTGGCGACAGGGCGACTCTCCTGTACCTCACAGGTGGCTGTGACGTTGTCTCCCGTGTAGACCAGGCGTAGAGTTGGTGCAGTGGGGCGACCTGAAGCAAAACATGCCTTGACTGAGAGAAAACACTGAGGAACTTTATTTTTTAATCGTATAGAAAAAAAAAACTACAAGAGCCACGCAGGATCCTCTGAGATATAACCCGAATGCAAGTTGATATTTTTGTCTTTATATGTTCTTATGCATTAAATGGTTCGAGGTGAGACTACATTGCTCCATTGCGTCTTCTGCGCTCGCACAGATTGAGAAAGCGAAGTGAACACACTTAGTGGAGGTGCCGGGGAGAATCTAGTTGGATGGGCTCCCGGAGCGGGAACAACACGACGCCGGCGCACGGGAGACCACGTTCCCCATACGCCGGCGGAGGGGACTAGTTGGTCCGGGCGCTTGCAGTGTTTCAAAGTTCACCGGCTTTACTACAAACATGAAAGTAGATCCCGTCTAGAGTGTCTCAGAGCAAAACGGTTTACACTATCGTATTCAGACGAATGTCATGTCTTAATAGAAGGTAAGCGGGTAATAAAATGACAAAAACTGTACAAACCAAAGAGTAAAAAAAAAAAACAGTAATTGTGCTTAAAGGTAGTCAAAACATTTTTTCTCTCATTTTTCCTAGACAATTTTTTCTAATCGCGCCTGATGATGTAGAGATAAATGATTTATAATCAATTGCTATATATCTGACAAAAAACGAATTTTATCATGCTAAATGTAGAGTTTTATCGTAGTTAAAATCGGTTGATACCAGCGTGTTAAGGCGGTCAATCCCGTCTCCAAACTACCTCGGACGGGGTGTGGTTTACAAAAGGATAACTAAAAGGTAAAAGTGGTGCCTGTTAGAACCAGTTTCGAAAAGAAGTATCTTAGGATTCAACTTGTCCGTTCGACACTCGGTCCGTGCAATAGTCGTTTGTTAAATATCGTTTAACGTGCGCTAACTTGGCTCGGCCTGATCATCTTACAATAGTTGAATTTAGTTTTAAAGACTTCGACCCACAAAATAATCCACAAAATAATTAACACATTTTTATAATACTAAACCTTTCAATAGGTTTCTGCTCCCGGTGATGTTGAATCAAGACAAGGAATTCCGTTACATTAACCAATGAATTGAAATAAAAACAATTATGATTTTGGACCAAGTAAATCTGGTTGACCCTAATGAGTAAAACACTTTGACTCACGTGCCACGACGAGCGCAGTGTATCTGTAGTCAATCTTCCTTGTGTAAGTTCCAATATAACACCCGACCAGTCCGTTGTCCTCCTCGGTGATGTTGGTAAGAAGGAGGCCACACTCTCCGCTCTGCTTTCCGGCCCCGAGGTAGCGGTGCCGGCCGGTGCTCTCGACAGACTCGGCTCCCTGGTCGAACCCGAGCTGGTCAGTCTCGCCAGGAGGGTCGATCCAGCAGTTCATCAGCGGCTCCCCAGCCTTCATCAGTATCCTCGCCTCCCCGCCCACGAGGACGACCTGCTCTGTCGGTGTAGTCAGGTTGTTAGGGAGGTGGCCAAGGCCTGTAACGAGGGAGAAACACATTCCGTATTGTTGTCACTTAGACTAGACCGGGTCAAGACTGTCTAGTGTTCAACTCCAGCCAACCATGTTGCACCAGGGAACCTTCTCGTTGCGTAGATATACATAACTCTGATCTATCACAAATATTAATGACATATTTTGTTTTGAGTTAAAGTGAACTCTACATTTACACTGTTGCCAAACCTTTCAAACTGCTAATGAAAAAGCACTGAAAAACATTTTGTCGGTGGCATCAGCACATCATTTGGTATCCGGCTCACTATGTGGCTACTGTGAGTTCACTGGGTTGTACTAGATTATACATTACTTATAAAATATCCTTCATGTGCCAACAAAATCTTGAATGCAAAATACATTTAGCAACCATGGACAGGCTGTGGTATCGAGGATGCCACAGCTGCACACAACGTGGCTGCGTCTCGCTAAGGTTGCCGCTCAGTCAGAGTACATTTGCGACAGCGCGCAAACATGGGGCCATTAAACTCATAAAAGTTTGAATTTACGAATTGTTATCGAGCAAAGTAGAATGCCATCATCTTCTTCACAAAATTATGCATCTTGTGATGTTATTGGTTTTGATTTCTTTTGAGCGAGTCAAAAGATACGGCGAGTTACATTTTCGTAACATGCTAACTCTTAGGGGCGCTGAGATAGAGAGAACCAATTTCCTTCCCGCCTTCAAAACTTAGGTTCCCTATACCATACAAAAATGCAAAAACTTGCAACAAAGGGGCCAAGCCGAAAACGAGGAAGATGCAAGTGGCTTTACTGCATAAGGTGGTGAGATCCAGAAGTGTGGCCAAGCCCATTATTTAGTTTAAAATAATAAACTAATAATATTATCAATATCCATATTATTAACTTACTATTATGAAATAAATATATTAAAAAAAATTACAAAAAACATTAAATAAATTTATTGGCACATTAACATGTGGAAATATCAAAATTAACAGACGCCATTCTAAATTAAAAGCTTGGTCGATGAATTTTTAACTTGGTTGTCGTTACTGAATATAACCAAAACATAACCAATCCAAATCCATCAACCAAGCTTTTAATTTTGAATGGCGTCTGTTAATTTTGATATTTCCACATGTTAATTTTTCAATAAATTTATTTATTGTTTAATGTTATTTTTGTTAATACATTTATTTTATAATTATAGTAAGGTAATAATATGGTAATAATATGATTGATAAATTATTAATTTGTTATATAATTAATAAATAGATTTATTATTTTAAGCAAAATGATTGGTTTGGCCACACTTCTAGATCTCACCACTTTATGCAGTTGAGCCATTTGTATCATCCTCGTTTTCGGCTTGGCCCCTTTTTTGCAAGTTTTTGCAATTTTGTGTGGTATTGGTTCATCAATTATTTTTTAGAACGTACGCGGTATGGATATTAGCATTCAAGAAGAGGAAATAACTTTATTACAATGATTCAAAATAAATTCTCACTTATTGATATTTGAAGGTTTGAGCATCACAGTTATAAATTAATAACACAAAGATACCTATTTATTGTTTCGACCAGAACTCGTATGCACCTCAAATGTCAATTAAAATAAAGATCAAATTATTTTAGCTTTGTTATTTTGGCTTCTCAAACTTTATCCATTGGGTGCCCACGCCAATCCGTTTCTCAACGAAACACGAAATAAATAATTTGATATATTTCCATTATCTCTGGTTTCCGGTCATCTAATCTTATTACCGTTTTTGAGCAAATGGCCACTGGGATGACTGACATCCGTACAAATTTTTGCTTCTCAAACATTATCCATTAAGGGCCCACAAACTGACCCGTCATTCTGTAACTCTATGTCAATCTGTTTCTTAGCAAAACACGAATTAAATAATTAGTTATTTTTGCATTATCTACGCTTCCGGTCATCTAATCTAAGTACCGTTTGTAAAGCATTTGTGCATTATCCATTGAGGGACCACAAACTGATACGTCCATAGCCAGCTAGCCACCCACCTAACTGAAGAATAAGGTATTTTTGAACGATCTTGAAGTCTCAATAACTTCTAGACGCATGAGCAGATCGGGATGAAACTTATAATTGGTCATCTCATAGTAAAAATTTATCGATTGAAGCAAGTTGCAGGTTTCTATCTTCCATGGTTTCGCGTCGGCGACACCGTGTAAGGTGCTGATGTAGGCGTGCGGTAACAGGCGCTAAGTGGAAGCGGAGCCGTGCGTGGCATGGCCCGGTGCGCTTTCGCGCACCTAGATTACCACGTGTTTCACATGACTGGCCGATCCTCTGTCTCTACTGTGACCTGGTCGAGGTTACTTGTATTATTCCGTCCTAGGTTGTGAGGGTATGTGGAAATGTCTCACATCCCATATTGTTACAGATACAATTCTGTGTGAAGACTGTGTTTAACTCACCGTTTTCATACAAGCTGGCCCAGGCGTACTTCCAGCCTCCGCTCTCGGTTCGGACGCGACAGGCAACCATCCATATCTTGAAGCCCCACATCTGCAGCGAGACCCCGCAGTCCCCGGCCCCCAGACCCCGGCCGCTGTAGCTGTAGCCGGTTAGCTCGTCGTCCAGGTGGGCAGGGTCGGCCTGGGACTGAGGCCCCCGGCTCAGCTCCAGCAGCGGACCTGCCTCGTTTCTATGGTCCCACCACCTGACCTGACACCCGGAGAGGGCCACGTCAGCTGAGCAGGTGAAGGTGATAGCCTGGGCCGTATAGTTAACACGCACATGTTCAGGGCTGATGGTGAGGTTGAAGGACGCGACACCTGGAGAAAAGACATCAGAGGTTGTGATACAGAGATTTAACCACACTTAATTCACATGATTGAATCAGTGTACTTCACTAAACGGGCGGACATATTTACACAATTTTGAATACATGGAACAAAGAATCTGATACCTTTGCACAGACCTCCGAAACATTGATTATAATATAATTTACCTTGTGCTGATACAGCAAGGGATTTTTTCTAGACACACAATTTACACAATTATAGAGCTACAATATTAAACAACTCGAGTGGGGTTTGAACCCGGGTGTCGGGTTTCCCAGGCGGACGTCTAAACATGAGACAGCTTTGTGCAACAACTTTACAGGACATCAACAAGTTCTTGTAGTGGACCTGAGCTGATAAACCTGCCATTCTGAAACATGTATATTGTTCTGTATAACTTGATTTAAAAAATTATTCGTAAATATTATATTGACATAACATTGGTGTGTTCCTAGATGTAATACAACTACAACACATACATTGACGACATGATAGAAACCTTAATAAGGATTCCCTTGAAAATGAATTAATGAATCAAATTTGTAGAATAATTGTAAAATAGAGAAAGATTATTGAGATTCTTCGATTTAGTAATTCGGGAATCACTTCTGTAGTTACATTTTGTTAACTTTTAATACAATTCGGAATTCTAAAACAGCCAAGAGTTACTTACGGACGATTTGAAGTCCTGCCATTATAAGAACGGCGACCACTAACTTGTACATGTTGAAAGAGAGATAATATAATATGAGACGACGAAGCTCTGGGCTGAGAATGATGGGAGAGATAACAGTCGTCGCTTCATACAACCAGCCGTGAGCAACACCACGTCAGTATAGACTTGGAAGGAAGAGACAAACAAGATGTTTTTCGTCCAATAGCAAACACCTAACAAACGGTCCAGCTATGGCGTGTTGCAATCAGGCCAATCCACGCTCGCCGAGTAGACTCAGATGCAAAGTTCATCTCAAGATGAAAGACCTTGGGTGGAGTGAGAAGATCAGCTCAGAGGTCAGTGTGTCAGTGATAAAACTGATTGGGAGCCTCGAGTGTTGCGACAAACACGAATATGAACTGTTCCAGAGGTCACAACAACAATTATGAAATGGTTTTTGATAACATTATATTTCATAATTTGTAGCCATTGATTTAAAATCTATACATTTAAGTACATTTTAGACCTGTAGGCATATCTACATCATCTAAGAGAGACAGTCTACCCCTCTCTTGATGGTGAAGATAGGTGTTGCTCGTACAGTGGCTACTTCCTGCTTCCTATACAATAACACACCTGTTTGATTCTCGCCTCAGATTCAGCAATAGAACATAGCAACACAGCCATAGACCATGCTTTTCATGATTCGATATCTAACACACAACACAACAGCAATGTTATTAAATTGGCCACCTGGTATTGATTCCTGTATAAAAACAATTATTGATATTGTTACTTTTAACAATAATGTCATAAATAATAAGCTATACTGAACATTGTTACCACCTTACATACCAGGTACAATCAATCCTTCTAATCTATGTAGAATATAACATATGAATCTCAATATATTTTATTTTAAACCGGTCTTATCTTGGTTGGTAACAACAGCGCCCGGCTTTGAACAACACGCGGTGACGTCACAATGTTATCACTCGCGTGTTAAAGTTCACGGGTGACTCTGGTTTGTAGGTGATTATTTGGTCAATAACATCTCAATCCAGTTTCACAGTATTTTTTAATTATTCACTATAAATTCTTTTGCTTTTTTCCCTACAAATTTGTAAAATGAATATTATTGTGCCAAGCTGCTTTTGACTGATGCTAATTTAAATGCTATTGAAATAAGAATAAGCATGCTATAGTTATAATTAAATATGCAATATAAATAAAATGATATTCGAGTCTATGGCTATGGGAATTTATATGGCAATCATTTTAAATATTGGGATCAATTAATGAAATGAGGGATTAGTGGATACAATTAATAAAGTTTCATATATTCAAATATATATTGGTTTATTCAGAATGTGCAGGAAAGAATACACAAGTAGACAGTTAACCACGCTGCGTTAGCCTTGCTGACTCTGAGGGCTCTGCGAGTGTTGGAGACTCTTAGTGCGTCGCTCCCTCTCGAACTGGAGCTCTTCCCCGGCGATCTGAGCCCAGGAATCCTCAGCCCTAGCATGGGACCGGGCAGCGTCCACCTCTAGCTTAGCAGCCTCTAGCTTCGTCTTGGCCGTCTCTTCCTCTATCGCCGCTGTTCTGGCCGCAGCCCCGGCCTTTCTGATACGATACTCGTGCACCTCGTCCTAGGGACAAGAGGTGTTACCATGTTGTGAAGGTCGCACCCTGTACTCCCGGCAGAGAAGGTCCAGGTAGTTTGTAGCGAGACAGTTCGGGCCTGGGGTGGTACTGGCAGTGGTGCTGGCAGTGGTACTGGCAATGGTACTGGGGGTGGTCGTGGTGGGTGGCACTGAAAAAAAAATTTTTAAGGTTATTCTATTATTTCAATTGGTTCAACACTTTTCTTTGCACTATTAAGGGTGAATTTCCTAGTACTTTGAAACAAGATATTGTTATCTTCAAAACCGGACATTTTTTTACGTGAAGAAGTATTTATTTCAGACAAACTTTAATTTCCTCCGACATCAGTCCGGCATTCCTAATGTATATTTGATCAATAATTATTAAAGTCACTTCCTACGGATATGTTTCAGTATGTGATCTCTTTATTATCACAACATATTTATATTTTATACCCTGTGATGTTTGATACCTTTAAAACACTGTTATATGAGCAAATGATAACTGATTTTATTAACAACTCAAAAACTAGGCCTACATTGATCGGCAATGATTAAGTCAACTACTGGTGGAAGTACTACGTGAAACAACTAGTGCTTCCGGTTGTCACCGCCTGGTGGATGAGATCGATTAATATACAAGGCAGTGGTATACAAGGAATACGAGTATACAAGGCAGTGCCCAGCTGCAAACAGATCAGCTGACAATAGGCCAAAGTAAACACATAGGTATGTGACATATCCCACGCGTGCAATACACTAGCGGTCTGATTCTGTAAAATCGTTATGGAAGATAACGATCATTATCCGGCACTTAAGCGACAATTTTGCGTGTCGACTAATTCTGTAAAAATGATAGCGATCGCTATGACAACGAGAATGAAAAAGGAGTCGCTATGCTATGCTATCAAGATACGATAAATGGCGGCCGTAGCGACTATTTTACAGAATCAGGTCGATAACGATAATTTATAACGATTGATATTTCATATCAACCGTGATCGCTATCGTTATCATAGCGACTATTTTACAGAATCGCACTGCAGGTGACGTTTACACAATGAGTCATGCACAACTTGAGATCGAGCAGATTCTACATACTAACTGTTATTGTGGTGCTCGGCTCGAGCAGGATTTCTTCTAAACAACAATCAGATCCAGCACTCATCTTGTATAGCACAAAGAAGTAAAGCATTAATATAGTTTTACACATAAAGAATATAGATTTTTTCGTTTCATATAGTTTTTAATAGATGTAAGATGAAAGTGAAAAATATTATCACGCCTTAAGAGTGTTCACGAGACAGACATGTCCTTGGCACGCCCGTAAGCACTCAAATTCAGATGTACAGCCAGGGTCATATATAAATCAAGAGGTCTGAAAGATACATCTTTCACCGACATCTTGTGGTCAACTCTTGGTGCCATTATTTATATCGCCCTGAGAACTGCATTATCGATCGATGGAAGTTCCCTAGACTATTTGATGTTATTAATATTATTTAGGAGGCTTTGAAAGACTCTTGGTCAACAAAAAAGTCAATATCTATAGAAGGCAGTCAGAAGAAATATACAATTTTATCAAAACAAAAGCATAAAACAAACTTTGGTGGTTTGCAAATAAGACTTGACAGCTAAGATGAATTATTCGAAATTAAATAGAAACTAAGGCAAATATAAGAACTAAGGCATAGTCTTAATGCTATGCCTAGGCCAAGGTTTCGATATATAATGCTCTCTTTACGTTCCATATTATATTTCTTCTAGGCTTGATAGTTTCTCTGGTGAATAGAGAATTTTCCTTTGACATTAGCAGCCATGTTTCTTATTTACGTCGATAATGCAGTTCACAGGGCGATATAAATAATGGCACCGAGAGTTGACCAAGAGATGTCGGTGAAAGAGGTATCTTTCAGACCTCTTGATTTATATATGACCCTGGCTGTACAACGCTCTGAAGAAAAATCATAACGACAAGAATTCTAGAATGCACAAGACACAGATATTTGAATGCAGAATAACATTATAACAAACAGAATAAATGTATGTAATAAACCCTACTATACACCAAGGTTACGCATAAAGACGACGCAACGGGAAAAAGAAGAGGTTGTTCCCGCCGAGTTGACTAAATACACTTAACAATAGTGAATAGTAGGGTTTATTACATATTGCAATTCTGTTTGTTATAAAAAAAAAAAAAATTAGGTGCATTTAAGAATTCATGTTTGTCGATTAAATTTTTCTCCAGAGTGTTGTACATTTAAATTTGAGTGCTTACGGGAGTTTAAGGTCAAAATTGTCTCGTGAAGACTCTTAAACAAGATTTTGCAACTTACCTGTAAACGAGATGGTTCTCCGTTCCTCCAGTGGCTGGGCCAAGGTGACGTGGGAGACCACGCACATTAGGTCCTTCCCGTTGTGTTGTGGCTGCAGCTGTAGTGTGAGTGTCTGCTTGATAGCCCCCGTCATCCAGGGCCACCTCCACTCGTCCTGTGCTGTGGCTTGGGTGTCGTCGATAACGTCCTCGCGGATGACAGCGTCGCCCAGGACCCAGGACATGTTGGCGATCGGGCGACTCTCCTGCACCTCACAGGTGGCTGTGACGTTGTCTCCCGTGTAGACCAGGCGTAGAGTTGGTGCAGTGGGGCGACCTGAAGCAAAACATGCCTTGACTGAGAGAAAACACTGAGGAACTTATTTCTTAATCGGATAGAGAAAAAAAACACTTTAAAAAAATATGTATTTCACAGTTAACACGCTTGGCAACCTGGCGCGCCAATTAAACCACCATTGCGTCTTCTGCGCTCGCACAGAGCGAGACAGCGAAGTGAACAACTTGGTGGAGGTGCCGGGGAGAATCTAGTTGGATTGCCTCCCGGAGCGGGAACAACACGACGCCGGCGCACGGGAGACCACGTTCCCCATGCGCCGGCGGAGGGGACTGGTTGGTCCGGGCGCTCGCAATGTGTCAACGTTGACTGGCTTTCCTACAAACATGAAAGTAGATCCCGCATGGAGTGTACCTGAGCAAAACGGTTTACACTATCGTATTTGGACGAACGTCATGTCTTAATAGAAGGTAAGCGGGTGATAAAATGACAAAGTCTGTACAAACCTTAGAGTAAAAAAAAAAAACAGTAATTGTGCTTAAAGGTAGTCAAAACATTTTTTCTCTCATTTTTCCTAGACAATTTTTTTCTAATCGCGCCTGATGATGTAGAGATAAATGATTTTCAATCAATTGGTAAATATCTGACAAAAAACGGATTTTATCATGCCAAATGTAGAGTTTTGTCTTGTTAAAATCGGTTGACACCAGCGTGTTTGGCGGTCAATCCCGTCTCCAAACCACCTCGGACGGGGTGTGTTTTACAAAAGGATAAATAAAGGTAAAACTGGTGCCAGTTTGAACCAGTTTCGAAAAGAAGTCTCTTACGATTCAATTTGTCCGTTCGACACTCGGTCCGTGCAATAGTCGTTTGTTATGTATCGTTTAACCTGCGCTAACTTGGCTTGGCCTGATCATCTTACAATAGTTGAATTTAGTTTTAAAGACTTCGACCCACAAAATAATTAAGCCATCATTGCAACTCATTGAGCGAGCGAAGCGAGCGTCTCCACTTGACTCTTATGGCTCGAATGTCTTTTTTTTTTTTTTTCTGTTACTGCTTCGATACAGGTCGCACCGTTTCTCTGATCGACCTGAAATTTTGCACACATGTACATACCACCTAGGCGGGTTGCTGTATAGTTTTTGAACAAAATCCGATCGTTGGTTATAAAAAATAAAAAATAAAATAAAAAAATAAAAAAATAAAAATGTAACGATCGTTATGAAATTTTGCAGGGTCAATAAGTACAACATTCTCTCCTATTTTCCAAATTTTCAGCTAAATCGGTCAAGACCTTAAAGACTTATTGGTAATCATATTTCAAAAAATGATGTTAAAAATGAAGGAGGCAGTGAAGATACAAAAAGATACACTTTAGAAGGCATGACGTGAATTAGTACAATGCAAAGATGTTGGAATAGTATAAAGTGTACAATGTCAATATCCAGTTAGGCCTACACTGTGTGGTGGGGATTATGGGAATGTCGTACTCGGGTCATGTTGCACGTACCGGTGCTCGCTCAACAACGCGTCCAACTGAGCGTTTTCCTAGTTTAGTGGTAATATTGTTCGCCATGCAAACCTTGTTAGCTTGTAAGGACGCGGGAACCAGGACTGCCTGAGGGCACCCACCCCCTGTACACCTGTACGTGTAGGTTTCGGTTGGTGTCACCTGCCTTTTGTCACCACTGAATGTTTGTAAGGTTTTTGTTTTCATTTTATTCGTAAGTTTTTCGCAGCTAGAGTTAGTTCGGAGAGCTGTTTTTTACCTTTTTTAAATATTTTTTATTATTATTATTATTGTTGAGTGTAGGGCCTAAAGAGCCTATCAGTCATAGTCATCAGGGGCATAAAGATTGGCCCATGTTATTTCATATGGGAGATTTTTTTCGATGGAACCTAGCCTAGTGTGTAAATAACCCATTAATATTGTCATTGTTATGCTAGACTTACCTTCCATCAAGACAGGAAATTGTCTCGAAAAGATCTGCGTCTCCAGAAATTATCGCCACGGTCTTGGTTGGATCTTTTTGGAATAGTAGTTTGGTGAAGTGGCATATCACTTTGTTGCTTGACAATCTTGTAATGTTACGAAAAGAATGGCATTCCACCTTTAGCAAAAAGAAATTATTAATTTGCTGGTAGTTTTTTAGAAATAAGGCAATCGGGTCAAAAATACCCGCTTAGTTGAATATTTTACACCACAAAAATTGCTACTTTAATGAACCAAAAGTACAAAGATATCCGGGTTGTTACCCAAGGCCAGATTGTTTAGCTTATTATTACCCACAATTAGTGACATTTTAAGGTGCATGTTTCTTGAGATATTTTTCTGTAATATTTTTGACTTTCATGGATTAACACTTTATTTAGGACCTTTTTATTTGGACCAACACCTTTTTGTTTTGAAAAACAACAACCTTGTCATTCGATTTTGTTCTTTTTATACCAGGTAGTAAGAGTGTTATGACATCAATACGAGTTGTGCCAACAGTTTCAACAATTTAACTTGCGCACCACGTCCAGGGATGACAAGGTATTATTCAATTACGCAGTAAGTTACTCTCAAAGCTTATTATCTCACCTGGGCGCATTCCAGGGGGTCAATGAATTTTTTGTTGTTGGTTGACTCATCAATAATTACGAAGAATTCATTATTATTATTTATTATTTTATTTGCAACATGCAATGTAGCCCACTAGTGCAAATTTAATAGAGAAGGGAGGAGGGGAAACCCGGTACCGGCACATAGCCTACTCCTACCGAAAAGTACCAAGGGGACCAACGGCTTTTCGTCCCATCCGAAAGGACGGTGTAACTTTTGACAGTCATATAGGTTCCTCCACTAACCCGGACTGCCGAGCAGACGGCGCCAAGGAGAACGAAGCTGTCACACAAGCTTACGAACCCTAGTCTGCTCTAGCCAGCGATATACGTTTGTTTCAGGGCAGAGCGGCGACCCACTCAACCCCTGACCACGCCCGATGTCGCTTAACTTCAGTGTTCGAGTGGGAACTGGTTAAACGACCGCGGCTAAATCGCTGGCTGATCTTCGATCATCTGCCTATTCGGGTTTTTCCTTATATTTGCCACACTTTGTACGACGTGGCACGTCTCAGGGATCTGAAAGGTAAACACACACAGATAAACTTGTATCACAACACAACATCAGGTGCCCATATTTACCGACCAGACTGGTACCAAGTTTTGAGTAAAATTTTGTTTTCAGGCGAGTTCATAATGTACCTCTCTACATTCGGAGATGTAAGAATGACAGATCTGAAATGGGTAAATGCAACACCCGGCTAGGGGGGGGCAAGGTTTCTCACACAGGCTTTACCCATGTTATTGTGCGTAGCGTATCACAGTTTTTCGTATGTCTACGTCGTGGCTGTCTTTGGAGTCATCGAAATAAATTTATTTTTAAAATGGATTAATACCCTCCCCAATTAAATGTTGTCAGTGGTGCCTTTTGAGAATACTTCGGACGCTTAAAGGCGAAGGCGGAGATTTGTTACCTTAGTAACACTGTTTTATGGGCACTCTAGACAATCCATAGATATCGAGTGTACACTCATAATTGTCTGTGATAAACAATGCCCGAAACTATGAGACGTATATTAATTGTTTTGTTAATTTTTCTTTGTACTCAAATCATTATTAAACGTATTGAAACATGGTTGCTAGTGGTAAACAAACTGAAGGCAGTACACTTGCACGGGAATGAATAGTACGTCCAACGTAAGTACAGTCGTGCCTAAGACTACGCCTCTCCAACCACCAGCACCGCCATTCTCTATAATCCGCATTAATAGAGCCCCGTGAAAGTGGTTTTATTTTTTTCCAAAATTCGTTTTAAAAATACTAGATTTCGGTGTTAAAGCGGTGTTATTATTTTCAGCTGTATACGATACACTGTCAATTATAATTATAATAAAAAAAAAGCTTGTTAACCAAGTCATTCAGTTTGGAGTGCAGCAAATGTGCAGTTATTATTCTGTAATGAATAGACATAAATAATTT
This sequence comes from Sweltsa coloradensis, assembly GCA_024449915.1. NCBI lineage: Eukaryota > Metazoa > Arthropoda > Insecta > Plecoptera > Chloroperlidae > Sweltsa > Sweltsa coloradensis. The sequence goes on from JAMZAV010001742.1 coordinate 208,688, forward strand.
TTTTTAAAGTTATAAAAAATCTTTAATTTAAATATAAAAACTCAAAATAAAGGCTCCATTTCGTCATAAAAAATTCAATTATTTCAAACTATTTTTTCAAATTTTGCGTATTTCCAAATTTCCCGCCGTTAAGTTTCAATTGTTGGTACTTCGTAGATCAAGAAGCAAAATTTCTAGTTTGTGTTTGTTATGTTGCCGACCCTGCACGACGAGTGTGAATTGTGACGATCGAGCCAATCACAGATGCGCACCGCCTTCTAACAGATAGCTTCGTCGTGACGTCATGGCGTGACAAAACGAGAACTTTTCAAGGCGCTGGAGCTTGGAAAATCAGCTGTTAGAAATATCCAGTATGGCGATCGCTGTTTTGTTGTTTTATTACGCGTATGATGTATAAAATCAGTTTTTGGCATGTTTTTGGCGTAATTTTAAGACGAAGTTCGTTCAAAGTTCGAAGATTTGATAAAAACCGAACTCGAGCCTAAAAAGTCGAGCCAGAGCCGAGCCGAACTTAAAAAATAGCTCGGCTCGGGCTCCAGTTTTCGAACGTTCGCCCACCCCTAGCCTAAGCCTAGGCTACGTGCGCTCGCATGCGCGTAAAACATGTTAGCTAAATAAATTTACTTGGCTCCGTTTTATGGAAATTATAAAATTGACAAAAATTAATTTGATTTTTAAAAAATATATTAATTTTAATTTTAAAGTTTAAGCATAAATCCGACTTCAGAGTGGACTATTTTTTAAAAATTCTCATTTTTCGACGTGAAGACAACAATTTATCTAGAATTCGTGGTTATTTCGCGAAAAAACAAGGATTTCGCGATTTGCGGGGTTATAATGCCGATTTCGCGAATTTCGCGTTTTAATTTTTATGTTTTTAGACTCTTCTCGTAATGAAACGTCGACATTTGATGAAAAAAGCATAGCTGGTAAAAATACATGTGATTTCGCGATCGCGAATTTTACGGGGCTCTACGCATTAACATTAAATTTAACGCCAACACGTTAAAAAAATTCCGCACGTTAGGTTAACGCGCAATTCCCTAAAACAAAACTGTAAGGTGCGTTAACCGTCTCAAAAGCGCGTTACCGTTGTAGAAGACCGGCGCCTGTTATAGTTTGGACAAGTTCTCGAGAAGGCTGTGTGATCTCGATCACTTGACCAATGAAAACGCTGGAATGATGAGAACTTTAAAGCAAAGATGTAAGAATAGTAAGACAAAACCACTTCTTAATTCGCCATTGCACTCCTTGCATAATCGAGGTTATGTTATTACTAGGGATGGGCGAACCTTGGTTTTTTAAGTTTCGAACCGAACTCGAACTTCTGTAAAAAAAAGTTTTGAACTTCCAACTCGAACCGAACTTTAAAAAATCTGCTTAAAACCAAAAACAGGGAGGTAGGAATTTCAATTGGGCATACTTTTTTGTCTAGGCTAAGGTTATACAGTATTTCCCTACTATCGAGATCTATTTCATCGACAGGATTGACTAGCCTAGCCCTTTTGGCACAGCATCCTAAATTTAGGCATAGGCCTAGACAAGGCTACCAAATTCCAAAGTCTTGGTTTAGATAAGAGCTTATAAAACATGTTTAGACTCCTATTATCTTCTATATTCTAGGCTAACCTAGGCTAGGCTTTTCCTTACTTGGCCTAGCCCTAGCCTACCTAACCTTAGCCCCTAAGCCTAAAATATTCCCTATGTACCTAGCCTAGGTCTAGGCCCTGGTCCATAAACCAAACCTAACAAAGATTGTTGTGAAATCGCGGCCAGTTCTCGTCTAAATACCGCAACTATTAAATTTTATTAGGCCTAGAACGTGGGCATGTTATTGTTATCTAACTTTGAATACCTACTAACAAACGTAAAATGATGATCTATTTTGAGGTTATGTAGCTTATCGACATCGTATTAAGGTGTGTAAGCAGATGCAAATGTGGTTAAAACTTGCCTGCGAGAAATGTATTTGTTAACATAATTGCATATAAACGTGGGTTATCGGTCTTTAATCATTGTTCAGTGATTCCAAATAATACTTGTTACTCTATAAAACATCGTAAATATTGTCGTAAATGTCACAGCGTCTCGTCTTGGCGTCTTATATTAGCAGCTTTCTCATTGGTGGATACATTCATGATGTATCGCATTATTGCTGCGAATCGATTAGTCGAACGTTAGAAGGTACGCAATTGGAGGAGAGCTGCTTCCATTTCAATTATCGAAAATATCGCAGGAAATCGATAGTCGAATGAATAATACTGCCTCACCATTGGAGGTTTTTTTTGTTGCGCGACAGCGGCAAGTTTAAAAGTTCGGAGCAAGTTCGTAATTTTGATAAATCACGAACTCGAACTTCAAATTTCGAACTCAAACCGAACCGAACTTCAAAAAAAGTTCGGTTCGAGTTCGGAATTTCGAACGTTCGCCCATCCCTAGTTATTACATGTCTAATCTTTGTCATTAAAATTTGTATATTTTATAAAATGCTGTATAGATGTTACTTTAAACACTAAAACATATATTATATATTAACCCGGAAATTTATTATGTATTTAGATAGCTATTACTACAAAATACGATTATTCAATGCTTTAAAAAAATTGAAGTGGAGATGAAAAATCCAAACAATATCGTCCATTTTTTTAATGCAGGGCTAAAGCAGGGGTTTGGATTGCGTAAAATTAAATGTGATGTCACATTTAACGCCAGCTGTCAAAAAATTCGTTAGTGAATCACAAACTCACAATGTTATCGTAAATTAACGCCAAAGTGATATTTAACCCCCATCAATACCAGAAGTTAGTACAAATTATTGCTCCGTTGAGTCCCATGTCGTAAGACTACATTCGACGACGTTTGCACTGTGTTTAGGCCGAAATGCCTTCAGAAATTATAGTGGACTGTATTTTATGGATGTATAGTATTTGTAGAGTATAAAATGTATATAGTGTAAAATATGAACGTTTTAGCCCCACCCGTTTGGTCAGAATCGGCACAAATATCGTATTAAAAACCCAAGAAAAAAATCGTTTAAGTACGATATTTTCTATGACTATGAGAAATTTTAATTCAAATGTCTCTTACATCATAGCATAGGCCAATGTAAATTCAGTGATTTTAAACGTTCCCATAAAGTTTCATAAGATCGGAGTAGGCGTGAGATAAATATCATGAAAATTTCTCATTAAAAACGAGAAAAAAATCATAAAAAACAATAATCATAAGAAAAATTTGATTGTTTGTACCCAAAAACGTGGGTGGCATGTCCAAGTTCATAGATTTTGAAAGTCCACTCAAATTTTCATCACGATCACATATGCCGTTTGCCCGGTAGAGCGCACACAAACAGAAAAATACACGCACAAAAAAACACCCGAGCAAATTTTTTTTGGGGGGGTCAGTGAAACTGAAGTCTTCGCTTCGCTCATCTAATAAACAATACAAGCAAAATGAAAGAGACTTTCCCATTAATTCAATTAAGGTAAATTAATCACAAAAATCAATATTTTATGTACAAACTAAAAACAACTTAGTCGGCTTTGGTATCAAATGAAAGCTTATTTAGCGAGTAAATAATAAGCAAAAAAATATTTTTAATACTTAATGAATAATTATGTAGCCTAATATGTGTAATACTAATATGTATGCATGCGTTAAAGGAGTGAAAAAAGTAAAATAATTCCCCTAGTTACAAAAGATTTTTTTTATTCTTCACAATTAGTATGCACTTTTCATATTATCGATACCGGTAAATTAACCCTGGATCAACAGTTGTTTTTGAGAGCTTGTTCATGACGACGCGAGCGATGCTCATCTACTATAATGGTTGGCTAATGCCTAATTATCATGATTTAGTGGAAATGAGAAAAATATAAATAAAATACAACTTGAGCAATATTTCACACTTACGGGCATGTTCGAAGTCTCCCATTTGAAGGAAATCTATTGGTTTGTTTTCACTACGTTCAAGTATATCTCGGTGGAATCCTGAAAAAGAAATGAATACATCTCATCAGTAATAACATATTCATGGATAATATTATAAAAGCATAAAATGAATATAAGACGAGGGGATCATATAACCCTGATTGTTGTCATCATCGTGTATGTAAATATCCCCCACAAAAACAAAAATTTGTAAAAAAAAACGGCAGCCAAGCATTTCAAACTTTCTCCCTAGTTTGGCATTGAAAAGAAGTAAGATCATTTATTTTTATTATATTTATTTATTTTATCATTTAAATTTTCTAAAGCAATAAAAGTAAAACAACGGTGGAATTAGGGCCTACACCGAATAGTATTTTTACGAACCGGATAATCGGTTAAAAACCGGTTTTCGCTCCGCAAGATTTTGTGTGTATATTTCCCCCCCCCCCCCCCCCCCCGCCACTGCACTAAACAGCTCTTAAGACAAGCACTCATCAATAGGGACCCTAATTTATGGTAAATAAAACCGCCAAAAAGCGGTACAAAAAATATTAAAAAGCGGTGCAAAAAGTCGGTGTTAAAATCAAAACTCGACAAAAAGCGGTAAATAAAAGCGGTGAATAAATTAGTTAATTTGCATGTGACTGTGTGTCATTCATGCATATTGTCACGCATAGCTAGTTAGGCCCTTTGGCTGAGGGTGGTGATCGCCAAATGAGTGTTTAAGTGGGGGCGTAGCGTAAACTCTTTAGGCTTAAATAGCTAGCACGGACCAGAGATCGTGGGTAGGTGGGTTCATGAGGGGGATGTAGACACAGTAAGTAGACGTGAATCCACTTAAGAGACCAGCACTGTATTAAAGATGAACATAATGACCCTCCTATTCTGGCCTAGGATCGAACCTATGAGTTCCGTCTGGCAGACCGTGGGTTCATACCTCTACTGACTCTATGACTGACTAATGGGTGTGCATGGCTTACCGGATGCTTGTGGTTCCTGGTATGTGGTTTAGACTGGCCCCCTCCGACACCCTGATGTCGAACCCTGGGCGATGTCTTCTCTCTTCACCTCTTCTTATGGTTAATCCTTGTTCTGGTTCTTCATCCGGTAATCCTCACTAAGAACTCTTCCAGGACATTTGTGGTTCACGTTGCGGTTGTTGTTGCACTGTCCCGACCTCCTCCGTCCACGGTTGTCGCTCGTCTCTCCCTGTTCTCCACGAACGTCCGCACTCTTGCGTTCAGTGCACTTAATCAAAGTCCGATTTACTTGCACTATTTAGTTGTGCAATCTTTAGTATTCAGCGTTTTGTCGGTCGATTCCCTTCCTGTATTGCGTCTAAATGAGCCTCACCGGAAAGTAACTAGACGTCTTGACCCTTAATGAACTCACGTCGGTATGTTCTCTGGCGTAAATGACGTCAAGCATGATCGTGACATCTTCCCGGTTGAGTAGACACATGTGTTAGGGTCCCAACCCTAATACATGACATGCCCCCCCCTTCCATAGGGCACGACCCCGTGACCTGGGCCGCTTGTAGCTTGAAGACCTCCATTGACTATTAACATTTCCTCTGGCGATGATGTCTTCTTCCCCTGTTTCTCTTCCTTTGTCTTGGCCGAAAGATCTCTTCTGTCTTGGCAAAGATTCACTTCATTTGGCGCCACATCCTCTCCAAAGAACCAGTGAAACCAACATACCAGGACCCCTAAGCTGAAAATCCTAGTTAAGAAAGAAAAAAAAACAAAGAATTCCCACGTTTTCCGGACGAAACTCATAACCTCGCCTTTGGCATGTACATCCAGGTACTAATATAAAAGACGTGACTCTACGACAGTCAAACCTTCCTAATCAAATCTATAATTCCTGTGAATTAGGAATCAAATAATTTTAACCTGTAAATCCCTATATCTTAGTCTATTCACAAACAATAACAAAAAACACAAGTATAAATTAGCTAATTATTTGTTTGTGTGTAATTCAAAACGAAAACAATAAGTAGGCACATTAAGATTTACTGTCCAATATCCCTAAGTAATAATATTTGGAATTCCTGGTAAATTCCTAGATTTTCAAAATCAAAAATAATTTGCCAGTGTGGTCCCGACATTGTGACTAAACGAGCCGGACACTTCTCCGTCGTCTGTCAGAATCGCAGGCATGTACTGCTTTCCCTTCCTCCACCCGATATCCATTCGAGTGAGCGGGGCGCGTCAACTGTAACATAAATAAAAAAAACGAACAGCCATTTGCGTACAACAACAAACCCACGTGCCATCACATGACAGCTCGCCCGTTTACAACAAGAAACAGCTGACGCATTACATAACATTACTGCCGTGACTCGGCTCGCGAGCTTAACGTAATCAGCAAAAATATTTTATAATCTCAATTTGCAGACCAGAACAATGAATTAACAATTAACAATTAAGCAAAACTTCTTGAAACATATAACCAGATTAAATTTACTGTAGTTCTGATTGATTTAACAAAAAAAAATCATTAATTGATATAAAACATTACTAATTTATATAATAAACAATATAACTTGTTACTTGTTAATACAGCCATGCTCACCGTCACCAGAGTCTGGTAAGAACCCACGTCCACTTTGTTTACATAAGATCTTGAATGTGCAACTTCTGCCGCATCGACAAAAACAAACAATTAATTAATCGCAGAGCAATTAGAAGACTCGATGTTCATTCACATGCCTGTGCCTCACTCAGAAGGCTTTGACCGACAATTACTAGCTCAGCGGAATACATAGGCCTACTACTGACACTGAGAAAAAACATAGTCACATCTGCTAATATAGACCTCGCAAATGAAATTACAATCAGTATAACTACGAGGAATTAAGTCCATGGTATAAATATGCATTTACACATAGGACTGTGAAACCACCCCTGGTTCCTCCACCCTTGAAGCCAAGTGCAAACGTGACGGCATTACCACCCCATTTGAACCCAATAGCTAATTGTACAGCAATGCTACCACTCCCTTTAAACTTAAGAGATAATGGTACGTCAGTGCCACCACTTCCCATACTAGGGTATGACACCCCTTTGGCGCTCCCCTTAACCAATGCTGCGTAGGACAAGGATGTCCTACCACTCTCCACAATAGGGCAAACAACCACATCTGGTTCCTTCCTATCCTCACAAGACGTAAGCACTGTTGCACTTTTGCCCTCGTCACCACGAAGCGAAACCACCACTTCATCCCCTACGTACTCATCGACCTTAGGCAGTGAAGTACTACTCTCTTCACCTAGCAGTGACATTCCCAAGGCATCCCCTACTTCTTCATGAACGGTAGACAGCGAAGTATTACTCTCTTCACCTAGCAGTGACATCCCCAAGGCATCCCCTATATCCACGTGAGCGGTTCCACTACCCTCCTCATTACTATTAGACAACAAAACATCCCCTATATCCTCGTGAGTAGTAGATACCATAGAACATCCATCCTCAATCTTAGAACTAAAAACCTTAGAAATTACCTCGTCATTGCTATTAGTTGTCACCGAAATGTCACTACCCTTAACCACAGGACACAAAACCTTAGAAAATACCTTGTCATTGCTCTTAATCGTCACCGGAGAGTCACTAGTCGTAACTACAGGACACAAAACCTTAGAAATAACCTCATTATTACAAACGGTCGACAACTCAGTGCTACTACTTTCCACTACAGGGCGCTCCAACGGTGTAAACGGCACAGAAGATGGTATCTGCTCCCCCGAGACAACAACAGGTGCTCTTCGACGAGCCTCGAATGCTAGCTTGACACAGTCCCTCTTAAAATGACCCTGTTCTCGACAGTAAAAACAAACCACCCTTCTGTCAAAATCACGCTGAGGAGATCGTTCGACAATACTTTCCTGACCCCTGGGTCCCTGTATCGCACCGTTCATTACCCTCGAATTGTTATCTGACAAATTTGCATTTTGACAATTACTATCATTCCCTAGATCCTTAAATTCTTCCCTTAAATTTTCCGACTTCCGATTTAACTGAATAACTGGTTCATTTGAAGGCTTCACTACCAGGTGGTCCATTCCCAAACGAGACATTAAAAGATCAAATTCCTCTTTGTTCAATCCCTCCAGCTGCTTTATTATGTCCAACAAATCATCATAATCCGTACACGAAAATTTCACCAGCAATTTTTGGACCTCCGGCAAAAGACCTTTAAAACACCACTTAGCTCTTTCCCGACCCGTCATCCGTGGATCCACCTTAGCACACTGCCGACCCTTATCAAGAACATAGGCTGACGCTTTCTCCCCCTTCTTCTGGACCCTTGCAACCATTCGTAACACCCAAGTATTCCAAGTGTCACCCTGTGGCTTAAGATTACTGCCCTGGTATAACTGATTATCACCCTGGTACATCTGATTACCACCTTGGTATATCTTATTACCACCCTGATACATCTGAGTACTACCGTGGCCCATCACCCACAGGCTGCTGCTGAACAACCCCCTGCTGCATTGGCATATTAGAGGGAATAGGCACGGGAAAAGCTATTGGCTGCATTTGAGGACCTTGTTGATAGCCACCTTGTTGAAATGCCATTGCGGGCCCCATAGCCCCCTGCTGAAATGCGCTAGTGGCCCCCATAGCCCCCTGTTGGAATGCATTAGCGGACCCCACAGTCCCCTGTTGAAATTGAGGATAAGAGTGAAAGCCCCCTTGCTGTGATTGAGGGTAAGACTGAAAACCACTTTGCTGACTAAAAGTGTTAGATCCTGGGTTCGAACTCAGAGCCTGCTGGCTGCCAACACCCTGGTGCTGCATTTCTTTCCCCCTCCCACTCTTCACCTCCTTCTTCTCGCTTAACAAAGTAGCCACCATGTGTCGTAACACCTCCACCTCCGAGGGTCCAGTCCCTTGTTGTAATTGAGGGTAACTATGAAAACCATTCTGTTGACTAAAAGTGGCGCTCCCTGGACTCGAACAAGGAACCTGTTGGTCGACAATACTCTGATGATGAGTATCCTCCCGGTAAACACCCCATATTTTAATAAAATGAGCCTTGAGCGCCGACCACTCTAATTTTGGACGCTCCCCAACCCCATCAAACGGTTTCCGACTATGTTCCGACGTCTTAGAGAGATACCATTCATACTGACCACCTGTCAAAAACAAAGATAAAAGAAATACCTTTTTATCATCTGACCAGCCATTCATAGACGCCGCTGCTTCATAATTTTGTATCCAAAGTTCCGCATCATCGACCCCCTCTCGATACTTCTCAGGTGAGCCCTCTGTACGTAATAACGCCATGCTGAGCTTGCAGTTCACCGGACACGGTTAACCTGGTCGCCGAGACGAGAGGCACGCCGGCCGCCACCTACTTGCGCGGATCGCGGACTCAGGCGCGCTCCCGCCCGGACACCCACGGAGTATCTATCTACTCCCATCAAAACAACCCACCAAAACCCATTTTGTACACAGTACACAAAAATGCAATTATACACAAATCCGGCGCCATCACCATGTCACGCATAGCTAGTTAGGCCCTTTGGCTGAGGGTGGTGATCGCCAAATGAGTGTTTAAGTGGGGGCGTAGCGTAAACTCTTTAGGCTTAAATAGCTAGCACGGACCAGAGATCGTGGGTAGGTGGGTTCATGAGGGGGATGTAGACACAGTAAGTAGACGTGAATCCACTTAAGAGACCAGCACTGTATTAAAGATGAACATAATGACCCTCCTATTCTGGCCTAGGATCGAACCTATGAGTTCCGTCTGGCAGACCGTGGGTTCATACCTCTACTGACTCTATGACTGACTAATGGGTGTGCATGGCTTACCGGATGCTTGTGGTTCCTGGTATGTGGTTTAGACTGGCCCCCTCCGACACCCTGATGTCGAACCCTGGGCGATGTCTTCTCTCTTCACCTCTTCTTATGGTTAATCCTTGTTCTGGTTCTTCATCCGGTAATCCTCACTAAGAACTCTTCCAGGACATTTGTGGTTCACGTTGCGGTTGTTGTTGCACTGTCCCGACCTCCTCCGTCCACGGTTGTCGCTCGTCTCTCCCTGTTCTCCACGAACGTCCGCACTCTTGCGTTCAGTGCACTTAATCAAAGTCCGATTTACTTGCACTATTTAGTTGTGCAATCTTTAGTATTCAGCGTTTTGTCGGTCGATTCCCTTCCTGTATTGCGTCTAAATGAGCCTCACCGGAAAGTAACTAGACGTCTTGACCCTTAATGAACTCACGTCGGTATGTTCTCTGGCGTAAATGACGTCAAGCATGATCGTGACATCTTCCCGGTTGAGTAGACACATGTGTTAGGGTCCCAACCCTCGATACCGGTAAATTAACCCTGGATCAACAGTTGTTTTTGAGAGCTTGTTCATGACGACGCGAGCGATGCTCATCTACTATAATGGTTGGCTAATGCCTAATTATCATGATTTAGTGGAAATGAGAAAAATATAAATAAAATACAACTTGAGCAATATTTCACATTTACGGCATGTCGAAGTCTCCCATTTGAAGGAAATCTATTGGTTTGTTTCACTACGTTCAAGTATATCTCGGTGGAATCCTGAAATAGAAATGAATACATCTCATCAGTAATAACATATTCATGGATAATATTATAAAAGCATAAAATGAATATAAGACGAGGGGATCATATAACCCTGATTGTTGTCACCATCGTGTATGTAAATATCCCCCACAAAAAACAAAAATTTGGAAAAAAAAAAACGGCAGCCAAGCATTTCAAACTTTCTCCCTAGTTTGGCATTGAAAAGAAGTAAGATCATTTATTTTTATTATTTTTATTTATTTTATCATTTAAATTTTCTAAAGCCAATAAAAGTAAAACAACGGTGGAATTAGGCCACACCGAATAGTATTTTTACGAACCGGATAATCGGTTAAAAAACCGGTTTTCGCGCTCCGCAAGATTTTGTGTGTATATTCCCCCCCCCCCCCCCCCCCCCGCCACTGCACTAAACAGCTCTTAAGACAAGCATCATCAATAGGGACCCTAATTTATGGTAAATAAAACCGCCAAAAAGCGGTACAAAAAAATATTAAAAGGGGTTTTGGCAAAAAGTCGGTGTTAAAATCAAAACTCGAAAAAAAAGCGGTAAATAAAAGCGGTGAATAAATAGTTAATTTGCATGTGACTGTGTGTCATTCATGCATATTGCAATGTTATCATTTATATTATAACAAGAATGTAATGGAATGCACTAATCTAGCCCTAGGCCTATGCCAAAATAGCTAGGGCCTAGGCCTAAAAGAACTGCTTTACTTGGCCTAGGTCCCGTTCCCATTTAAAAAATGGGAGACTAGAGCCTGATATGTGGTAGGTATAGGCCTAGGAAATGAACTAGCTACTACATACCAATGAATTAAATACAAAAATGAAGTGTACATAGGCCTAGGCCTAGGCTAGGGCTTGAGATGTGTAGGTTGGGGTCAAGGCCCAAGGTTCTTTAAAATTATCGCGGTGTTTTTTCTTCTGTGCATTTTTTGCAGACATAACTCGACTAGGCCTAGATACAACCGTTAGTATCCAAAAGGTAAAATGCTGTGTTGTTTCCTGAAGATGGCCTAGGCCCTAAAACCTGCTCCATACTAGTAGGCCTGGGCCCTAAAGTCCAGTGTCATTTGAATAGCTTAGAGCTATGTTTAGGGCATTATTCTCAAAATTTTGACAAATCAACGTTTTTCTTATGGTAGAATAACATTAAACAGCTTTAACTCAGTGCCTCAGACATCGCGAATTTGAGGATTTGAGGGACGTTAGGCCCTTAATAATAATTCATTCATCAGTGAACCCAAGTCTTTCACTTGCCAGGCGGACATCCGAGCCATAAACCGGTCTGATAACAGGGCATGTCCATAGCCTATAACCCTACACGGCAGTGGCCGATCTGTCCCGTTTGGCCGCTAGTGAACAGGCAAACTAGATTAAACTACAACAACCGTGTGTTACTAAGGGATGTGGGAGGACAAGAGCACAGTTCAGCCACAGGGAGGGGGAAACTCACATTGTGACCATCATCGTCTTTGTAAAGTTTTTGTTTGGGCACTGGTCATCGTCAGGGAGGTCACCGAAGGGTAGGGTCCCCCGGGCAACGACTGTCAGAGCTCACCTCTATTTCTGGAATAATATACTCCCTAGGTAGGCCTACTTACTAGGCCGGAGCTTAAGTTTGCAAGATGGACTTAACTCTTTTCACGCAAATTGTACGATCGGCAGGGAATAGCCGTAGGGCATGCTTTGCCTATTTAACCGGATCAGGTTGCACAGACTTATTTGGTCACCACGTTGTCTTTATTACTGCCCAAAACTAGGCCTATAACAAGGATCATTTCATGGCCTATGCCATGCAAAAAGCCCTAAGGGTAGGTCACTATGTGAATAACAACACCAGGCCCTATAGACTAGGCCTAGGCCTAGGCCTAAAACTAAAAAATATTAAATTTAGACAGTTTGAAGAAAAATCTTTGAGGTTAGGACGTCCACTTCAGTCACATTTGCTAACATTGAGCCAAATCCATCGGTAGAGCTAAGTCAATACAATTAAAACAAATTGATATCAAGGTTCAGCAAGCTGTAAGGCTGATGTAAATCAGTTGTTAGAGGTGGGAAATAGCCCCTGCCCCCTAGCTAGGCCTAGGCCCTACCTTTGTGTATCCAATCCCGCCCTACACAAAGAGGTTGACTAGGCCCCTAACCTAGGCCTACCTAGGCTAGCTAGGCCTAGGCTAGGCCCTACCAGAAAATGCAAGTAATTTATATTGTTGTAATAAACTGCCCTATGCCGATCCATGTTCTACAATCACTTTTCACTCAGTAGTCGCTTGACACTCTGAAAAGAAGTTTTAAAGTAAATAACACTTTCATAAACACGTGACAGCTGAATACACCGGCAGACATGGGGACGCCACGCCCGCCGCGCTAATGACATTCAAAATGGCTGCCGTTGAGCTAGCTAGCGCAGATTGGCAAACGGCAGAAAAATACAAGACGCTGACCGGTTGAACAGATTAAGTAATAAGGTAATAATAAGTTTTATTAGCCTGTAGATAAGTACAAAATACTGCTGCTGTTTACAAAATATAAACACGCTTACTGCTGACTTAAGTGACAAGACAAACAAAACAAGTCAAGTCAAACGTCAAAGGGTCCAAATTTGGTATCATCTCTAGCTCTAAAAGAAAGATTTGGTTTGGTGATTGGTTATGCTGTTAATGATGCAAGTGTTACCTAGCGGCCAACACGTAAACTTCATGGAAGCGTCGAAAGATGTGCCCGGGAGGTGCTGCTAACTAGCGAGTAGCGGCCGCTAGGTGAACTACATGATGAAATGATGCCGCCATCTTTGCAGATTCGATATCTTTGCGGATTCGATAAGGAATTTACCCAAGATGCAACACGGTGATTTGCGCGCCCGGGAGGTAGTGTTACCTGGCGGCCAACACGTAAACTACATGGAAGCGTCGAAAGATGTGCCCGGGAGGTGCTGCTAACTAGCGGAGTAGCGGCCGCTAGCTGAACTACATGATGAAATGATGGCCGCCATCTTTGCAGATTCGATATTTTTGCGGATTCGATAAGGAATTTACCCAAGATGCAACACGGCGATTTGCGCGCCCTAGTGTCGACTTAGGCCTAGATGGATTACACTTGGAGTCGATAAAGGTAGTTGGCGCGTCACGCGGTTAGGCGCGGGGTTTAAAAGGTAATTTGTTTGCTGTGTTTTATTTTTGTTTTCATTAATTATATTAGGTAAATATACATTAAAGCGGACGTTAAAAAAAAAACTACAAAACCTTTAACGTTTCTATCAATTAATATAAAGGACTTTATACGGATTTTTATATTAATTAATTGTCATCATCCATAAACAAATGTAACCTAGAAATCCTACAACGTTCTATTTAAAATATAAAGGATTTTTACCCGAAATATTAAATTTTATTTTTGCCATTCATAAACCAAAAAACAACAAAACCTTTGACGTTTCTATTTAAATTATAAAGGACTTTCATCCGCAAAGGAGATTTTTTAAATTTTTTTAATTTTTATTATTTATTATTTATTATTATTATTGCATTTATTTGTACAACATTTGCCATTCATTACCCAAAAAAACCTAAAAAAACCCATTTCTATGAAAATATGAAGGACTTTCATCTGAAAAGGAGATTTATTAATACTAATTATTATTTTTGTCATCCTCAAACAAAAAACCAACAAAACCTTTACGTTTTCTATTAAATATGAATATTTTTCCCCCGAAAAGGAGTTCATTCATGTTATTGTTACTATTCTGTTGTTTAATAGAAAAAAATAAGAATAGAATATAAAAAAAAAATCGTTTTGACGGAATTTGAACCATCGAACCCTCGATTAAAAGGTTAGCCCGCTACCATCCTCCCAACACGGAAACTACCATTCCGGGCCGCCTTGGGTGGTAGCGACGGTGGCCGCTGCAGCAGTCGGTAAGGAATTTACACGTCCACTGTCATCCATCTAGGCCCTATCCGACACTGCGCGCCCGGGAGGTAGTGTTACCTGGCGGCGAACATGTAAACTACATGGAAGAGTTGAAAGTTGTGTCCGGGAGGTGCTGCTGACTAGCAAGTAGCGGCCGCTAGGTGAACTAATTCGATAAGGAATTTACCCAAGATGCAACACGGTGATTTGCGCGCTCATGAGGTGGCGTTACCTGGCGACCAACATGTAAACTACATGGAAGCGTCGAAAGATGTGCCCGGGAGGTGCTGCTAACTAGCAAGTAGCGGCCGCTAGGTGAACTACATGAAGTAAGCGATGCTCAACCAACACGTTGGTAACACTGTTTGCATAGTCGATAGAGAAGTTTCCTGGCTGTGCGTATTTCACACGTGGTCTACGGCACGCGTGTGTTTTAAAAACCTATAAAATAAATAAATAAATATAAAATATTTTTCAAAACCGCAAGCAGTGTTCCAAAACAGTGCAGTCCGGATCGATAAACAAGTTTGGGGGAAACTTCTTTATCGATTCTGATACGATGCTAATTTTCACCGCCTTCTTGTTGAACAAAGTGTCTATAAACCACCTATCGTAGCTATAGAACAAAGAAAATTAATTGCACTAATTTCCGTCCAACATAAATCCAAATTTAAACGCTGGATTTTGAGGAAAAAAAAACTATGCCAATAAGACCCGTGTGCCACGTATCGAATGACCTTTACCTTAATTAGAATAGAATATTTCGTGTCGATATCTTTCCGTACATGAAGTTCGTGGTAATAGCGTTGGCACTTTCGTTTTGTTCATCTTGAAGGTGGTGGCGGTGCAATTTTCAATGAATTTTCACAAATTTCATCCATCAATTCCGTCCAAAGCTAATGGCAGAGTGCAGAAGCAGTAGGCCCTAGGCCTACCTAGTTGGAACGTAAATATTGCTAGTTGGTACCTAGTAGTAGGCCCTAGTTAATCTTTATTTAGCAAAAATGGTATTGTTATTGTTGTTGCAATCAGACAGATTGTTGCTACAATGCTCAAAGGAATTGAAAGGCAAGTAAAACAGTGTGCTTTTCATTCAAAGTTTTACTGAAACCATTTCACACATTACCGTTCACACACAGACTCACCTGCTAGGGCTAGGGCTAGGCCTAGGCCTCTTGATCACGTTGTACAAGGTTCTAGGGAGCTATCCGAATAGTGTTCTTCGCCGTTCTTGGTCTCATTACTTGGTCTTGTTCTTATTCTTGGTCTGATTCCTGGTCTTGTTACTAGATTGCTTCATGCATTTTATCTTTTATTTAAATGCAATTTATCGGACGTATCGTAAACAGCCGCCATGTTCTAGTACCGGTAGGCCTAGCCCTACTAAGAACAAGATCAGGTGTCCTTTTCCGATTCTTGTTCTCATTCCCAGATTTCGGCGAGTCTCGATCGTGCGCTCGACTATTCGGATGCTACTAGCTTCGTCACGGATATCATGACGCGTAACGATGACGTAAAACGAGAATAAGACCAGGGAATGAACGCGTTTTGTCACTATTCGGATAGCTCCTAGGACCTAGGACGTGTCTGATTGCTTGAAAATTGTGGCTTATTCTTATTCTCAATATGACGTAGAAGCAATGTACGAAGGGTCCCGATCGAGAGTGAGAACGAGAATGAAACCTAGTAATGAAATAACCACACTCGTTCTCATTCTTATTCCGACCAAGACTGAGAATGAGAATAAGAATGAGACTGAGACTGAGAACATAGTTCAGACACGTCCCTAGGCAGGCCTGTATTAACCAATTAACCATTAAGTGCGACGCACAATTGGCATAGCATAAGCGTAGCACAACGCAAGCGCAACACAAGGAATGTAGGCGTGCACAATTGTCATGCCAGTAACGGAAGAGTGGCGTAAAGAAACTAACATGGCTGTAAAGTTTTAGAAGGCTCGTGATCAGATGACTGCATGTCAACTTTGCGTTTGACATTTCGTCTTTGAAACCATTTGCAGTAGCCTATTGTCATAGAGATGCGGATATTGCCTAAAAAACGTAATTAGCAGCTCGTCGCTAGACGTCGACTCAACATCATACTCGATAATGACGTCGTCTTCTGTGAGTTGTCCATGATTAATAATTTTAGACTGACACAAACAACAATAGTTGTGAATTTGATTTAACTGAAAGTGGACGTTTGTGTTAAGTCGTGTTGTTTCTGGATTCCTATTGGTCAAACGCAAGCGCAAGCATAAGAAATATAAAATATAACCATCTCTTGCGCTGTGCTTCCGCGCCTACGCTATGCATACGTAGTGTTGTGAAATTACCGGTAATTTATAATTCGGTAAATTACCGGGTAATTTACCGGGTAATTTACCGATGCTCGGTAATTTTTAAAAAACAAATTTTAATAGTACAATGTTAAGTGCCTGCTTTAGAGAAAAATGCTTAAAAAAATCATGGTGCATAATTGGGCATATCTAAGCTAGGCCAATTTATGCATATAAGATTTATTAACTACCATTATAAATTACAAGGTAGGCCCCTCAGCCTTCATAGTGCAATTATAGGCTGTTATACAGGTGGAAGGGATGGATGCATGTGCATACATTGGAGTTCATACATATGTACTATGGCATATAGGCCTCCACCCACTTTTCAAAGAAGCCAAAACTACAGTAGGTCTATCCTATATCCGTATTATACCAGTTACTATTAATGTGCGGTCCGCGCCTCGCCATCACATTTATCTTTAGAACACACATTTAGAAAAAAATGCCAAATTGGTGTAGGGACTACATTATTAATGAGTACTAATTTATAAAAGAAATAAGCAATGAATAATGTAAATTTTTATGTAACATTCAAACTTAAAATCATTAGTAGGTACCTAGTAACTAGCTGGATAAAAGAAAAAAAATGAGAAACAAGTAGAACGAGAATAATAAATTTCAAGAACATTAGGCTTTTCTGCCTTAAGTTTACTCAGGGCTGACTCGAGAGTCGAGGCCAGTCGAGGCCTTCCCTTACCTACTCAGTTTGCAGGCTTATTTACAGAAATGCCATGCTAATGAATGCGGGACGCCAACATCGTTTTTGGCAGCACCCGCAGGAGTAGGTAGGATTTAGGAGAATAATTACAATTGCTGTAGGTAGTACACTTTTTATTTAAGTTTTTGATAGACAGTATATTTTCATTTTTGAACAGGCATAGGAATGATAGGATAGGCCTAAGTGGATGATATAATCAAGATTGATAGTACTACTTAGGAATGAAAGAAGACCAATTGGGTCCGTATGTCTAGGTTACTGGCATAGGCGAAGTGTCAACTTCAACCTCATCGGCAACTTCAACATCATCGACAACTTCAACCTCAGTGTCAACTTCCTCTGTGTCAGTCGAGTGGTCCGATTCCGATTCATCCGATATGTTGTTATTGGCGTCCAAGGGGTAGTGTGAGTTTGACTCCTTGTTCATTTCGCTTTTTTTGCCAGCAAGTTTTATATTATGTTTTATATATACTAATTTAGCAGCCCTCATGTTAGTTAGACGGTTCCGTTTGGAAGTATGTACAAAACCGTACGTACTAAACGATCTTTCTGTTGCCGCAGAAGTGGCCGGAGCCTCTAAAATAGCAGTTGCTACTTTACTTAGAGCAGATGATGCACAAATTCCCTTCCACCATGTAAGGGCACTGATCTGCTTTCCTTGAGAATTCTTCTCAAGGGATTTCCAGACAAAATTTTCTCCCCATAAACCCTCTTTTACATCGGTACGATGCCAAATCCGAAAGCACATCGATACTCTCAACACCAGTCATACAATCTGCCATATTGTTAATATGGCTAGATGCCTGAACATCTTCTTCTGGAGATAGATTTTTGCCAAACAACGTGGATCTAGAACATTTGCTGCCATGTGAATTGATGCAAGGCCATACGTTTTCTTTCGTTAAGACGTTGTAGAACTATTTTCTCATCATTTTTTGACCCAGGAGCTTGAGGTAACTTTGCTTCGAAATGGGTTTGAAGCTCTTTAAAGGCTTCAATCACAAGAGATATCCTGGGGTCATCTCCTTCTAGTATGTCGATCCATTTTTTTAGAGGCTCCAATAGCTCAAAGAGTAATTTTACTCTCACCCAAAAGATATCGTCATCAAGAATGTTAATTCTGAGTGCTTTGCTAAGAACATTTGATTGTACTATTTCCCTTGCAACAGCTAGGCCTTGAAGTGCACACTTGTTCTTGAGAAGGCTTTCGAGACAAAAGATAATGGATGCCCATCGAGTTTTCACAGGAAGTTTTAAGGACACACTGGTATGCTCCTCGTTTGATTTTTGTTGTTTCAGGAATATGGCATTAGCAATATGAGAACCTTTGACAGCTTTCACAATGTCGCTTGCACTACTCTTTATTTTACAAAAAGATTCCAGTTTCATTATGTCATTAACCAACAGATTTAAAATGTGTGCAACACAGCCATAGTAAGCGATGGGTGAGTCAGGGAATTTTTCCTTAAGTAAGTCCCACGACTTCTGCATGTTAGATGCGTTGTCAGTAACAACGGAGCTAAACCGGTGAATACCATTAGTTATCAACACTTCAGACATTACTGATGCCATGTAATCTCCTGTGTGTCGATTCTCCTTTGTATCAATTATTCTGTAGACAACTGGCTCCGGCGTTGTGATAACCAAAGTTGACTATCGGCTCATTCCTATAAATAAAACTTACATTAGGATTTAGGCATCTCATCTGCATAAATATAAATAGCTACAAACACAAAAAACAGTTTTACTTAAAAATTTCAAAGCTGTTTGAGCTTCTACACAGTACGCACCTTATGTTAGACCATCCATCTAGCTGGAGGCCTAACGATGATGCTCCTTTTATTTTTGAACGAACTCTGTCCTTGGTTCTTTTGAACTCAGCATCTAGAAGAGAGTTCGAAAGCTGGTAACGTGATGGCAAAACCAATGACGGGCGAATGCGTTTAAATGCAGCAATCCACGATTCATTCTCAGTGAAATTAAGTGGTGTTCCCGTAGCATAGCAGGCTCGTGCAATTAATTCCCATATTTCCTTCTGTAACAAATTAAGTACAGCATTAATTATTATGATGCTTAGCTTATGTAGGCCTTACCACCTACGTTGAGGACTAAGTGGTACTACGGTAAGTACCTAAAAATTGTGTTGATGAAAATTGTGTATATTACCTCACTATCTTTCTCCATGTAATCAATGAAGGAATCTAGTGGACCTCGTAACCCATGCTGTCCCTGTGAAGGTGGTCCATTAAAAGTTGAGCTGCTAGAACAGCTAGCCATATTTTCCACCACTGTACTAGAATCATCGGACAATAATAATTGTTGATGACGTGGTGTTGGGCTTGTCGTTGGAGAGGGTGAAAGCAAAAAGTCACCATCAATATCCATTTCATCTTCTGGATTGGCTAAGTTCGAAACTATTTCTTCCAATCGTGCACTAGGGCTAGGCATCCGCGTAGGAGGCCTACTTCTGTCTGGCGTCCGCACATCTACAAGTGTAGGCGGAGGCCTTGGGCCATAAGGACTAGGTCCATTATTCTTAAATTGATCTTTCACAGATTGTGGACTCTTTTTGCAGGCTACTAAATGTCTGGCCATACGAGTTACATTATACACATACTGCTGTCCGCAGAATTTACATACAAATATGGCTCCTAAACTTTTGGAAGTGGGCCTACTTGAATCATGTTCTGGTAATGGTGTATAGAACTTTAGTACTAATACTGACACAGTTTTAGCCCTGACCATTCTGAAACAAACATGTAAAATCAGTTAGTCAGTAGTCAGTACTCAGTAGGCCTAGTAGTAGGGGTAGGGGTAGGGCCTAGGCCTAGCCTAGGCCTAGGCCTAGGCCTAGAAAGCACAAAGAAAAATTTGTGGACTTGAAACCAACGTGATCAGACAGGCCTACAATAATTACCTAGGCCGAGCTTAATTACGCACAACGCACTCGAATACAATGAAAAACAAACTGTTTAGAACTGCAGGAAAAAGCCTAGGCTCAGCCTAATTACGTACACACAGCAAACAATAACATCACATCACTTCACTTCGTTTCACGAAATCAACGTTGTAACTTGTAACCTACAAATCAGCTCTTTTCTTTGGCATTCCTTGGGTGGCCTTGGAAGACGCGAGATATGACGAGATCTACAATTGGTTCATTCTATCACTTCACCCCACCCCCGCATGAACAACAGCCAATCGCGAGCTCTATTACAACCGGAGCGGGAGTAATTTCACATAGCGCGCTCAGAATGCGCTAGTAGTAGCATTATTTTTGTATTTTAGTGGGAGATTTAAAAAAAGCCGTGGGAAGTCTGAAAAATCGTACAATTTTATACTTGAATCGTACAATCGGAAGAATTGGTCAAAATCCGTACATTGTACGGGAAAAACGTACAAGTTGGCAGGTATGTATGACCTAGGCCTCTAGCGGTCTAGCCTAGGTCCCAGCCAAAGCCTAGTCCCTAGAATTAGGGAGATTAGGTTCCCCTCACCGCCAGCCTACCCATGGGCCAGTGCCCTTTGGTTCTAAGGACTGTAACTAGGCTAGGCCTAACCTGACCTGAGCCAACCTAGGTCTCAGCATAATGTAGATAGACAGCCTAGCCTAGAGCCAATCTAGTAGCATAGCCTAGGATATAGATTTAGGCTAGGCCTAGGCATCTGCCTAGCTAGTTAATTCTGATCTGAAACCCACCTTTGTAGACTGCAATGCACATCAAGCAAACATATCTTTAAAACTATATTATATTCTACCTCTAAGCTCTAACTAAACTTGTAGCCTATGCCTAAGACTAATTAATTATTGTGGTGATAACTTACTTTTAAATTTGAAACTGAACACACACAGAAGAACACAGATGAAGTTCTCTTTAATGCACAGTGGGCACACAGCCCTCTAGATGTTTGCTTCAATGACAAGTAGGCTACTGCCAACCTTATAATAAAGATCACTGGTTACAAAGAAAAAGTCCCAACCATCTTTTGTCACTCTTAATTTATAAATTACAGTAAATTACGGTAATTTACGGTAATTTACCACTTGTAATTTACCACGTAAATTACCGTAATTTAAAAATTGGTAAATTACCGAGAATTGGTAAATTACCGGCGGTAATTTACCGCGTAAATTACCAACTCACATCACTATGCATACGTGAATTGCGTGTTCAAGCAGGCAGGTGCACTTGTTTATATTTCTTGCGTTGTGCTTGCGTTGCGCTACGCTTATGCTATGCCAATTGTGCGCAGCACTTAAGGCTAACTAGGCTCTAGCCTAGGGGCGCAAGCTCTCAGAGGGCGCAATGCGCCCTCTATGCGCCCTCCAAGAGCTCCTTTGTTGCACCACTAGCCATAACTTGACTAGGCCTAGGCCTACCGGTACCTAAAATAGTTTTCTGAAAATAACAAATTTTTTGTCAAACGGTACAAATAGGCCTACGAGTTTTGTACCGTTTGACAAAAAAATTCGTACACCAACTGTTATTTTCAGAAAACTATTTTTAGCTATAGTCAAGTTATAGCTATAAAGGTGTTTAGAAACTATGTCCAGAAAACCGATTCTCAAAATTTAATTTTGAACTTTTGTCCGCCCAAAAAAATTCATGATTTTTTTCTGTTATTTTAATGGCCTTCTTTCATTCAGCAAACTTTTCAGACATGTTTCTTCGACTTTCAAATTATCGGCCAGAGGTGGTACAATAGCTTTAATACGGATTTATTTATTCTGTCTATTATTTATTATAGGGCTTAGGCCTACAGTTGCAAGTTCTATTGACAACTCGAATCTTGTCTCGATTACTTTCAGGTTCCGAAGGAATCTTTCATTTCGAAAGTAGGCCTAGTGAAGACACTAAAGAGAATTTGTACAGCTGAAGGATGGTCACGGAGATCTTGGTGGCATTTGACTGTAATAAAAGCTCGCAGGCAATTTAAAAACTTTCACTGTAGGCCTACTACAAGGTAAAGACATATTAACTCAACTTGTAATTTGCAGTCGGGTAATGTGGGTAATGGGGAACAAAGGGTAATCGGGAACAGTGGCATTCCCTTGTTTCCGTTTGAAAACAAAATTATGAAAATTTACTGTAGGCCTAGGCCTACTGTTTAGCTCCATTGATGTTCATGGCCAAGCAATTACAATTACCTACTTGCATTGCTACTTATGTTCAGTATTTTTTTTTGTCACCCTGTAAAAAAATCATGCTTTTGTTTCACTTTTTACAACTTTCAATGATCACGATTCACTTAAGCCTACTACTACGTCTTCCTTCTTCAAGATCACGCACTCGACTGACAGTCTCCATCCCAACTGCGCGCAGGTGAAACGTCGAGTACCAGGCTACAGACAAAGATCTGTAGCATCAAACTCAAACAAGCGACGGAATGTCCCGGAAGACAATAACAACATAGGTACTATACGTCCGCAAAAACTTAAGAACTAACATATAAATCCCAGTGTAGTAACTTTTTTAATTTCTGTCTAAAGTACTAACATAGGCCTAGCCTAACAGCGTCATAGTCGCTTCTATAAAGCCAAGGTAAAACATATGGTTATTCCTATACAGTCGAGCCCACTTATAAAGAATTCTCTTTTAACAAAGTTCTGGATGTAACAAAGTAATTTTAAAGCTTGTTAATTAAAAATACATGTAAAGTGACTGTTTTAACAAAGTTATTTTTTAACAAAGTAAAAGTCGGTGTTTGTCAATTTTGTTTTAAGTGGGCTCGACTCTATATATAGGCCTATAGGCCTATTTTTTGCTTAATAGCTTCATTTTGCTGGCCTATCATTGTTAATTTTTACATTTCAGAATGAATATCCCAGTACCGGTAACACTTGTTTACCCATACAAGTC
The DNA here is from genome assembly GCA_024449915.1 of Sweltsa coloradensis. Lineage (NCBI taxonomy): Eukaryota > Metazoa > Arthropoda > Insecta > Plecoptera > Chloroperlidae > Sweltsa > Sweltsa coloradensis. The sequence continues at coordinate 232,022 of JAMZAV010001742.1, forward strand.
ATTTCTGTGGGCCGAACTTTTGCGTAGCGCGGATGATCGAATCATTTTCCGATCCATTGTTAAGGAGACAGAAAAACTGCAAAACCGGAGGTAAGTTGTATTCCAACCAATTGACTCGTCTCTTTGCATTATAGAATACTCGCAGTGACTTAGTTTGAAATAAAGAATAATAAGGTCGCCAACACATAGTAGTTGCACAATAATAACTAGCCTAATTTATTGGAGTCCTGCGTAGTTCGTAGTAGGCCTACAGGGATGACGAAACCCGACTTTTTTACGGCCCGGGTACCCGTCCACATTACCCGCGGGTTACCCGGGTAGTAACACAAAAAAATCGTGTGGGGTGTCTAATGAACTGTGAAAAAACGCGCTCATCAATTATAGGGATGGTACGTGTACCGTTTTTTCGTGATCGGTAAACATTTTTATGTAATTACTATTTTTATACTGTGTGCGACCCGCCGAACGATGTTTTCTCGTGAGTCAATTTAAGCGCGAGCGGCGAAATAGTCTCCTATTTGAACCCCTTCTCCTATTCATCTTGGTGCGTTGAGTCATCGAAAATCGTAGTCGGCAATGAATGAACAAAGCAAGTGGCTCTAGTCGACGGTTCGACACGTCATTTCAATCGCTCTGTGCAGTGTGCGTCCGGCCACTGGCCAGCAAGCGGCACGCGGGCAGTGCACAGAGCAGCAAGCGCTACGTCATCGTCAGCCGCCTGACTACTTTCCCCACCCCCCTCCCCATCCATCCGGCAACTCGTAAATTATACGTCTTCTCGACTTGTAGTGTTGTCTTCCGTAGGCATACTCAATAAAATTCGAATCAATAGGGACTCCGGAAGGGCTCTTTATTACTTGGTGCTTGTGGGGGTCAATTATTATGCCGAAAACAAGTAATGTTCGTAGAATATATGTCTATCAAAGCCTAAAAGTAAACACAGATATAGCGCCTGTAGACGTAAACGTGTACACGCTTTTTTGAGTAGGGTGTAAACGTTTACTGAAATACACGCTTTTTGACATCCCTATTCAATTATTGTAATATCTCGGACGACGTTATGCTGTTCTATAAACAATGACGTGCCGATGAAGTAGTATTTCATAATCACGAAAGAGGAACAGCAGCGGGCCATTAAGATAACACTCACTGTTTCGTTGTATCTGCTTTATATCTTGTCACAGTCAAGTCAAGGTCACGACTCATGATGCGTTGGCGCGGGGCGTGGGTGGGAGGGGGGGACTGGGTCCAGAATAAGAGGAAACAAGATAAGGAAAGGTTGATCACCATGGGTGATAGCTTTTAAGTTTTGACTTCTAGCAGATTGAAAACATAAGTGATGTGGTAATCACTTACGCAGTATAATCTCTGGAAGATTGCACGAGTGGTGAGGCAGAAGGGGGGGGGGGCATACTCAGCACACTGCCACAAGTCGGCGGCATGAACAAAGGACATTATAATTCAAAACAAAAACGCCGCCAAGCACAAAAGATATGAGAAAGCGCATGTTTACATTAGCCTTCCGCCTACAATGTGACACCTCAATTCAAGAACCGGGTAAACGGGTAGTGGAAACACAAACCCGTACCCGACTTCGTCGGGCGGGTACCCGGGTACCCGTCGTCTTCCCTAGTTCGTAGGCCGCCTGTAGTGACGTCGACTCTCTGCGCAGATACAAACCGCGATTGCCACTTTGCTGTGCAGGAAATTATATTTCCAGCTGATAACTTGATTGAAAGATAAATGTTAAAACAAAGTTACAACAAAATCAGTTCTATAAAATTACATTAAATTATTGTCAAGAGGTCGTCTCACATCCACATTGTCACAATTGAGAGTTCCTGGTACGTATTTGAACACTCGGTCGAACTCCACTTTCTTGGGAGTGTTCATAGTATTCATACCACAGGTGTTCTCTTCCTCCCCAACCAGAAACTAGATCAGCCCTAACTCGGTTCACAATCAACTCTCGTCGGTCCAGCAACTGCATGGCTGGGTTGGTAGTATTGCCCAAACGTTATCACCGTAACAAAACATGGTCGTACCATTCGTCTGTCATTTACATCTACTTGTATTAGTAAGTTTTGTGTGAAATAAATTTTAAATTATTACTCTTGTTGCAAATTCATGTATTCAATTTTGATCTCTGCTACATACTGGCCCGTATCTGAATCAATCCAGAAATTACAAAATCCATCTCAGCGGGGTATCAATCCTAGGCCTTGTCTCCCGATTTGCGGATCGGTGCTCTACCCCTAAGATACCGCGACGGTTAACTTCATAATTAGTGTATTGTTGGTGTATTGTAGATCTTTTTTTAAATTTTCTAGATTGATTAATCGTATAATCAATAATTGTTCTAAGCCCTAAGTGGATTGTGTCCTGGTTAGTGAAATTGAGAAATACATATAGATCTGCATTTCACTGATGTGGTAGTTAGTATTATTAATGTAATGGAATGGACGGTGATTTCAGTTTACCGAACGAATCTGCGAGCTTCTTGTTTCCAACATCAATATTCCAGAATCACAAGTTCAACTAAACGATCTGTTCGACGAAATCAAGAAAATACATCTCCGGAGCTCTAGACTGAACAGTACATAACCGATCCGTTACGTAGACGTTACGCGCTGCGTTGCACGGGTGCGGGTTGTTGTGTTATCTTTGGCAGCGTTTATATGTGTGGTTTATATCTGTGGTTTTAGATTAGAGGTTGTGAACAGTGAACAGGACCAGAAAATGAATGAGGTGAGGTATTTAAAATATAAACATTTAAGTTACGAAGACCGACTTTTAGCTAAGACATTAGGTCCACCTAGACCAGACCTGTCCATAAATCAGTTATGCAAAGACAAAAATAAAACTCAAAATAGAACTTTTAACAAATCAGTATACGAAAAATGTGAATGGATGTGCGGGTGTCCTGTAGCTAACGCACTCTTCTGTTTCCCATGCATTTTGTTTGGCGGTGATCATAATTGGGTTAAGCTTGGTATCAAAGATTTGAAACACTTAGCTGACTTAAGAAAAAAACATGAACTATCCAAAACTCATTTGGACAATGAAATGAGTCTAGCTTTGCTAGGTAGAAATAATATCAGACAACAACTGGATGAGGGCTACAGACTTTCTATTCGTCAGCACAATGAGACGGTGGATAAAAATAGATACATTTTATCACGTATTATAGATGCGGTTAGATTCTGTGGCGAACACGAACTTTCTTTGAGAGGTCACGATGAAACGGAAGATTCAAATAATCTGGGTGTTTTCAAAGGACTTATAAACTATACATCTACAATTGACAGTGTTTTGAAAGACCACTTGGATAATGCGACGGTATTCAAAGGGACGTCAAAAACGATTCGGAACGACTTATTAGACGCAATCTTATCAGTCTGCCAAAAACATATATCAAACGAAATTAGTGAGGTAGATTTTTTATCACTTCAGGCTGATGAAACAACGGATAGTTCATGCAAATCTCAAATGGTACTAGTTTTGAGATATCAAATCGACGCCAACATATATGAACGTTTTTGGGGTTTTTTCGAAGTGAACAATAGAAGTGCTAGTGGACTGGCAGAAAAGATTTTTGAACAGTTAAGTGAATTGGGCGTGGATAAGTGTCCAGAAAAATTGATTTGTCAAACTTATGACGGGGCCTCCGTTATGAGAGGATCAAAAGGTGGTGTGCAATGCTTGGTCAGGGAAAAATACCCGAACGCTAATTATATACATTGTTATGCGCATGAAGGAAACTTGATTCTGCAAAACGCGACTTCTTCTTGTACCCAAAGCAGAATATTCTTTCGAGATATACAAGGAATAGGTCCATTTTTTAGTAGATCTCCTAAGAGGATAGATTGCTTTAACGAGTTTGTACAAAGGGAAATAGCTTCTGCGCCACCCACGAGGTGGTACTTTCAACACAGAACCGTCAACACTGTACACGAGAATAAGGACAGTTTGATCAAGTGTTTTGAACATATAAGAGACACAGAAGAACATGACAAAAATGCAGGTTCTCAAGCGGGAGGGTTCGTGCGAACTTTAAAAGATCCGCGATTTTTATTCTGGCTGACATTTTATCATAAAATAATGCCTCATGTTGCGATTTTCTTTGATACAATTCAACGAAAATATATTGATTCTATTATTGTTAAAGAAAATTTTGAACGCTTCCGCGATGCTGTATCGGACGTCCGCAAATTGTATGAACAAGACGAAGCATCGACCGGTGAACCCACGATCAAGAGAAGGTGTGTTGACATCGAAAATAGCGTAAGTGATCGTGCTGCTGCTCTCGAAGTTTGTGATACTATGATGAACAATATTACAGAAAGATTTGAATTTTCGGATCATTTGTGTGCTTCGAAATTGTTTTCTGTTGAAAATTTCCAACAATACCACGCAGAATTTCCAGAAAGCGATTTTCAGTCAACAGTCTTGGCATATCCTAAAATCAATAGCCAGAAGCTGCGAACGGAACTGGAAGTGTTGTATTCTCGAACAGATCTGCGCGCTGCATCCGGTGCTACACCGTTATTACAATTCTTTTTGGAAAATAATATGTCACATACGTTTTCGGAATGTGTAACTGTTTTGAAAATAATAGTGACAATACCAATGACAACTGTGGAAAGCGAAAGGTGTTTTTCTACTTTAAGCCGAATAAAAACATTTCTCAGAAATACAATGGGAGCAGAAAGGTTGACTGCACTGGCTATGCTCTCTCTCGAGAAGAAAATGATTAGCTCTATTCCCGAGTTCAACAAGCAAGTAATCGAGGAATTCGCCGTGTGCAAAGAAAGAAGAGTTCAACTTATTTACAGGCACTAAAATACCAGGTAAATTTGCATGTGCTATTATTAGTCTATTATCTTCTTTTACTTTAAACGAGGTCGAAAAATATAGACAAATTACCTTTTTCTAATGATATCTAATTTGTTCCCAGGCCCGTGTTAACCATTAGGCTAACAAGACTCTAGCCTAGGGGCGCAAGCTCTCTGAAGGCGCAACAAAATTGCGCCCCAAAAAAATATTTTTGTGCTATATGTTAATGTATGTTAGCTTAAATTGCTGTAAATGCTGTCTTGGAGCTAAATATACGCAAAAAAAAAATAGCCTCCGCCGGCTGAGGCTTCGCCCCAGACCTCTTGTAGCCCACGAAAGTCCATTCAAATATATTGTGCCCTGCCTATTTTAAACCCCACGAGCCCCCACTGGATGTAAGTACATTTAGAAATTAGCCTACAACTTCTCGTAGTTAATTGCATTGATATGCCACTTAACGACTTAACCGCTCATTTTGTTTTCAGGATTAGATTAAAATCCAGTTTCTGGAACTTCGTACATTAAAATCACTCAATGAAATCGTTTAATTTGACATGGTTTTCACAAATGTAGCACAATAGGTGAAAGTTTTAAGAAGACTCTTTCGACGTGTTCTTTTGAATGCGACATAAAGCATACTAGGAAAACGCTTAAGTCCCGCTGCGTTGATTGATGAGCTTTTTTGTAAGTTTTTAGTTTGCGTAGGACAACTTTTCCTTTGCAAGTGCTTTTTGAATGCATTGTAGGTGATTGTTGTCGAGTTTCTATTGTTACTTGTTAATTGTTGGATGAGCGTAGCGAGCAAAGCGAAGATTCCATTTCACTACACTGGAGAAAAAAATCCGGCATGTTTTTTTTATTTCTTCTTTTTTTTGTATTTTTGGCTGTTTGTTAACACGATTCCGGCTAAACCAATTCTCCAATTGCGATGAAATTTTATGGAGACCTTCGAAATCTCTGAACCTGGAACTGCCACGTTTTTTAGCGCAATCGAAAAAAAATTTCTCATGAAAATCGCAATTTTACGATTTTTTTTATTTTTTTAAAATTTCTTCGACTTATAACACCTACATGCTTTATTCGATTATAATGATTTTTTCACAGAACCATAATTTTATGAATTTAGATATTCGTGTGAAATTTGAGCGCAATCGAAAAATTATTTCTCATGAAAATCGCAATTTTACGATTTTTTCTTTTTTAAAATTACGACTAATTTTTTTTTAAAAAGTTTATTTTTTATTTAGGCCTAATTTAAATTTTTTTTTTAAATCTTCAACTTTGTATGATTTTTTCACAGAACAACAGAAAATCCACATAACACATGGCAGCTCAATGCACCAATTACGCTCATCCAACAACGTGGCGGGACTTATGCGTTTTCCTAGTCATTATAAACCTCAAAAAAACTCATATTAAAACCTTTAATCTTTGGATTCTGGCTAACTTTTTCAACTTTTTCTTTCAAAAGGTACTACATCACCATAACCTTAATGTCCATGTGAAATATGATCGTTGTAGCCCCACCCGTTTGGTCAGAATCGGCCCAAATGTCACGAAAATATCGCACTAAAAATCGAAAAAAATCGTAAAAGTGCGATATTCATGAGAAATATTTCTTCAATTGTACCCAAAAACGTGGCACGTCTAAGTTCAGAGATTTCGAAGGTCCCCTTCAATTTTCATCAAGATCGCTTATGCCGTTTGCTCGGAATCGTGCTTTGGTCTTGTTGTTATCATATCTGCTTCCAATGCAGAAGGTCCAGGGTTCGATACCCACTATAGTCAGAAGTTTTTTAACTTCTGATTTGGACTTCAGTCCATCAGTTCTTGTCTTAGGAGTTTGTAAACGGTGACTTTGGAGCCGTCCTAGCAACGAAGCACATAATAAATTTCAGAGTTGTTCTGAATCGGCCTTGTTGATTCTGGCGTTGATCCGCGGGTGTTCGCACTGTCCATACCACTGATTGATATATTTCCTATTAAAAATATCGATCTTTGGTTGGTTATCGCTCACTCGTCGATTGCGTCGGGGCCTACAGGGTTGGCTTGGTCGCTTTGATTTAAAGTCCCCCACTGAAAATCAGTTATATAACTGAGTGGGTAGACTCTAAATAAAATTTATTTATTTTATTATTAAAAAAAAAAAACAAGCTAAATTTTTTGGGGGGGTCAGTGAAATTGAAGTCTTTGCTTTGCTCATCCAATTATGTGTACAATACTAGGTTCTTGTGTAAAACCGCGTCTAAATGATGAACCAGTGCAGAGACTGTCCGTCCACCCGTTTCGTCTGTTTTACGTCGGACATTTGCAGGGCGACTGTGACTTCACAAAGGTTGAAGTCACAGTGGCTGGCACGCGCCCGAACGCCTCTTTATATAGGCCTACCTGAAAAGGTGCGGGGCGACGAGGTCAAATCTAAAACCTTGATCTCGTCCCTACTCTATTGTAGGGGAGAGGGGGGGACATTGGTACAGGGGGCACATTGGTACAGTTTGAATTTTGCCACCCATGTTTAATTTTCAGCAGTGTATTATGAGTGATCTAGATGGCAGTGAGGAACTCTACCAGCTCTGAAAATCTGAGCCATTTCCATTGATAAATGGCTAAGTTATGATATAAATTGTATTTAGTGATGTGGAAAGTAAATAGTTGTGATAAACTTTGTAATGGTTTATTATAATGTTATTGTAGGTAATTCAAGCTATTTTTTTTTATGGGATGACCGCAATTTATCTGATTATTTTTAAGCACATTGCTATGACTGTACACCTAACCTCAAATTTTTGGAATTTATTTTCTAAAACAATACCAGATGGGGCACATTGGTACACAGCCTTGGGGGCACATTGGTACATTACAGGCCCTATGCACCAGCTAGTGTTAATAAAAAAATCTATCTGTAGACCTAATGTTGCAGTCTATCTTAGGCCTTTAGATTAGTATTTAGTATATATACATAGTAAAATAGCATTCTAGTGTAGTATATAAGCTGTCTGTCTATTGTAGGCAAACCTTGATCTAGATATTTTCCCACAATAACGTAGTTTAACGTTAAGCTAATTTTAAGCACACACCTAATACTAGGGTCTATGTGGACAAGTTTATTAGCTCATGTATGTAAACCACTATTGACATACATAAAATAAACACCCTATGTAGGCCTAAACTTGTAAATACTGACCAGTAAACATGTGTGTACCAATGTGCCCCATACTAGTACCAATGTGCCCCGCCTATGGGGTACATTGGTACATTTGTAATAATTTTCTATATGTGGATTATTTATTAGTAGTGGTCACAAATGTGAAAGATGTAGTACACATATCATAGATTAAGGGTTGTATTTTACTATGACAAAAGTCTCATTCCCAAATTTGCACGTGTATATGTAAAAAAATTGAAACGTTCTGAACTGTACCAATGTCCCCCCCTCTCCCCTAGTGAAACCTTTTTACTACGGCTTCTAGCCTTCTTGTCATGGGCCCTACTTCTTGTGAATTGTTGGATTTTGCATCTGCATCGTTTAGATTAAAAACTACCTATGGAATGTTTCTCAACTGTTAGGCTTATTACCGTCTGGTATATATATATATATATATATATATATATATATATATATATATGTATATGTATTTAACAGACCAAAAATTAGACAGTTTTAAATTGGTGGCCGCATAGCTCAGTTGGTAAGAGCGTAGCCCGGTAAGCTAAGGTCACGGGTTCAGTCCCCGGTGTAGTCACTTTTTTAATTTCTGTCTAAAGTACTAACATGTGTGGCGCCACATGCCTGTGTACTTGACAGAATGCCAACTAGTGCGCAGCGCACCCAAAATTTGAGAGAATCTGTCTAAGCAACATTAAGGCCCTTGCATAGCTGGTTTACAATGCTGAAATGTAAGGGCAAATCAAAGCTTAAAAAAATTGCTTGAAGCAATACCATTTCAAATTTATGTGCAGCCCTTGTTTGGCAAATTATAATTCATATTCTAAATCGCGACTGAATCATCCTTAAAAATCCTCGGAATTACAATAACAACTGATTTAAAATGGAATGTACATACAGAAATAGTTAGATGTAAGACTGCTAAGCTGCTTGGTTTCCTGTCTAGAACTTTGTACGGTGCTCGCCCTAGTGTGAAAAGGACTTTCTACGTCTACGTCTACGTACGTCTGGTGAGGTCGGGTCTGTATGGGTGCCCTGCGTGGCACCCGACTTCATGGAGCAACCTTGTCAAGCTTGAGGGAATTTAGAACAGGGCAACAAAATTCATTACTAACAGAAGGGACTGCAGCAGAGAGGAAAGGGCAGAACTTTGCAACTTGTTGACCTTGGAAAACACTTTGAAAGAGATTGACATTTGCTTTCTCAAAAAAATGTTTTTTAATAAAGTGGATTTAGATCCGTTGGAGAGAGTTCAGTTAGGATATAGGTCTGCCAGGTACGACAAAGGAGTAACGCTCTGCCCTCCTTTCGCTCGCACTGTACAGTACCAAAACAGGTTCTTTTGCCGCTCTGTTCAGGGAATGCAGAGAATTCAATCTGTTCCAGAGGCAAGTTAAGTGTTAGCTCAAAGAGAGCCAAGCAGTTTGAGCCCCCCACTCACCCACCAGTCATAACTCACCTTCACACACGCACACTCACACTCACCTTCAAACGCCCACATGAACACAATGTATTGTTGTTTGTAAATTTGTAAATTATCTGAATCATCCACATCACCCCTGTACAATAAAATCACCACTCATTCATAATATATCATAGACAAAGTCATAGTAAGTATGTATAAGTCAATGGTAGTGAGACACATTTCATGTGCTATGGGGCTTGCTCTAACTCTCACTAGCATCAAATTGTTTTCGACTGATATATTGTGTCATAAATATTATGTATTTGTCTTAACAAATTGAAAATAAATAATAATAATAATGATAATAATAATAATAATAATAATAATAATAATTTTAAATAAATAAATAAGCCTATTGCCTGAAACACATCAAACGCTAAGGTAGACTAATGGTGGGCGATCGTGAGGTTTGTGACAAATTTACTTTTGTAAAATAATAGCTTATAATTTGTTGGGCTTATCACCTTGGTCTTTATGTTTCAGGAACAACATCGAACTTACTGTGATGGGAGCGTTCCCAATAATGGCCCGTTCGGTCAGGAAATTCTGCAAAGAAGTTGTTGACTACAGGACAATGCTGGGGATAGTTCCCGTTACACACGAACAGGTAAACCATGTTCATCCCTATTGGCTTAATAAGCATCTATCACAGCATCACTTACTTGCTCAGTGTTACTTAATTCATTTGAATTAACGTCTAAAGATTCTGCTACCTAACCTACGTTAATAAGGATGAGTCACCAGATACTCCAGACCAGATGATCTCATTTCCGCTGCATATTGTTGGGCCAGTTTTTGTGATTGATTCTTTTAGAGGGCCACTGATATAAGAAATCGTTACGATATAATATATTTTAATGGATTCTTGCACCTCAATTTGCTTAAGGGGATGTTTGCAATTATACTATTAAAAATAGTGTTAATTTCACATTGAAAACATTTTTTTTTTTTTTTTGCAACAATACTATTAAAAATAGTGTTAATTTCACCTTAATATTGAAAATGCTAAGGCTTTTGCAGTTTATGTCGGATTTCAAAAAAATTTGATAATATTTTCTTAAGACATACAGATAAAGAGATCGTTGTGGGGATTTAAGCTTGAAGCTATTCATTAATGGTATACATTGTTTTAAATATAGATAATAATTATTTTTTTAAATTTTCAGTAAAATTCAAGTTTGAAATTTTTTGGTACAAAAAGTAAAAAAGCAAAACACATTTCCCCACAAGATTGTGTTAGGATGGTACTTTTCCTTATCCAAAAAAAAACTTAAGTTACTATCTTCATTTTTGTGGAAGAAGTAGGGAAAACCTCCAAGGAAAGTGGTAAAATAATTGTTACGAGTTATTTCCATTCAAAGTTTGTGTAAAATATAGAGTATATTTTAACAATTTGGAAGCTCCCATGAATATAATAGGCCTACCTAATATGAATCTCAAGAAAATGATTTTGATTATTAAATGGCAGTAAGAAACTAACTTGGGCCTACCTAAAAAATACATTATTGTCAACAACAATGGGAACTAAATAGCATTAGTTTGTATTGTTACGTTAAAAAAAAAAAAAAGAAAGTTGGATTTTTAAAAATTAAAGTAATTTTATCTGTTGTACTGATGTACTGTTGTACACCCGCATAGCCTTGGAATAATTGAACAAAAAATGAAAATTATCCGTTTGGAGACTTTTGGCTCGATTTTCAGTAAAACATCCCCTTAAGTAACTATCATGATGTTAAGTGGAATCATCCACCTAGCAGAGAGAACAAGAACTCACTAAATTGCTGTTGAATGGAGTCGCTGGCTCTCTGGCTCTCGGGAGATAAATATATAAGAATTAAGAATGGACGGTGTTTACATGTGAAGAGCTTTAAATATAGAAATAAGTTTGAATTAAATAATCCATTTGTAAGATTTGGCCCGCTTTCTTTCATTGTCTTGTCTCTCTGCTGTTATTCACTACCTTGTGAAATTGAGAGGTCTCATGAATACTACATCCCTTATTTCCTTTATATTAGGGTTGCCGTTTGATAATCGATAATCGATCGATACGATTATTTCCCGAAACGATCGATCAATATTTTTTTAAATCGATTATCACGACCGATGATCGATTTAACTGATCCGATTATCGATACGGAAATTCGTATCAAACGGCAACCCTACTTTATATGTGTTTAGTTTAAATACAAATCAACAGTACAAACTAAACGACACCATCCCAATCATATTAATTCTACACCTTGCCATATTGTATAGGTGGCTACTTAATACGAGCGGAACGTCGTAGGTCGAGATTGTCTTCTTTCACTCGGTCCTCCACAGGTTGTCCTGGTTGTAAGAACCACCGTCGTTTTCTCCATTGAAGGTCAATCCACAACGGGAGTTTCGTCAGGCAAGGCAAGGGAAATCTGGACGAACTTCCTCAGATGGGACACATTTTGTTTGTATCGGTCTCCCTCGGGACAGATTAACCTGTTTACCACTTGATGTATAAAATATGATCTATGTTTTATTAATAAATAGTTAACATACATAGGCCTACATACAAACATACATGCATGCATAGCTCAGTTTATAAGTTCTGGGTAACCAAATAGTTTCCAGCAGTATGAACGTTAAATCTTCAGTCTGTAATAGAGGTCGTATTTATAATGATGAAAGAGTTATCTTGCAAAGACTCATGTACAGATAATCACAGATTTTAATTAACAAATTCCATTTATTAAGTTAACTTCTACATAAACACATACATTTTCTTTAAAAAAAAACTTCATCTCCTGCTTTAACAATCCAACATCTAACAATCACCCCTAGCAACCACTGCCACATAGATGATACACTAAGAACTGGTGTACGGCGCAGCCATCTAGGTGGGGGAACTTCATTGCAAGTCAGTTCAGTAGTTTGTTTTTTGCATTGTAGATGCCTATCCAGTCCGAAGGAGTCGATGACAACTCAGATCGAACGGACAGAAACAAAAAGAGGGGGGCGTCTCCTGACGAGTCGTTGGAAGATGCGAAAAGACATAACATTAAGTGGCTCCATCCACGAGTGCCAATGTAATATTTTAGTTATGTCAAAACCGGCAGCCAGCGGTTTAGCCGCAGTTAATAAGAAAAGTGAGCAGTATTTGGAATGTGCTTTGATACCCACTATTTCACAATATAACTTAACATTTTGGTGCAAACCACAAACCGATAGGACAAATGATAGAGCTTCCAAGTGATTCCGCGCGCGCGTCTGCGTTCTGCGTCAAAGTCCGGTTTTCTCGAGCTTAGCCAACAGTCTTAAGAGTTTTATATAAACAGGTAAACGTGAATAAAAATAGTTTTTTTTAAATTAATGAAATGTTATTTTGTTATCACTTGCATAGCCTACACAAACACTGGTTAACAAATTAAGCCGGTAATTTTCTAAAAGTGCTTAATTTTGTAATTTTGGTGGGGGTGCCGGGTCCCAGGCTGTATTAAGGCATCCTGTCTGTTACACATGGTGGAAGTGCCGGGTCAATAAATGGGAGTATGAGAATAAACCATTGTTATTTATTTGTTGGCCAGTCATAAGTACAAAATTATGATTTTTGTTGTAAAACCTAGGCTTCCTAAAATTTGTATATATATATATATTTTGTTTTACAAAATTGGTCTTAAAATGTTTTAACGCAAAAATTTTAAGAGGTTCAACGTTTAGGAAATTAAACGCTTTTTTCCCATCCCTAATAAACAGAGATTCGTCAGTTGGAGTTGATCTTTCCGCCGCCACCGGTGTGTCAGAGAGATGAGCGCAGTGGCGCCCACCCACGCACTGGGAGGTAGAGGCCACTTTGTTTCGCAAGTCTTCAGCATTTCTTGGGGAGCATGGAGGTGTCGGAGGATGGAGGTTGAAAATATATATCGTTATAATACAGGAGAGAGAATATAAGTGTAATACACAACTTATTCCCAAGAGGTTTTTAGTAAAAATACCACACACAAATGCTAAAACTTACAAAATAGTGGCCGATTCCCAAAACAGGAAGATCTACCAGAACAAACCAAAAGGGGCACACACTCACGAAAACGATTATTACATATTAAGTGGCTCGACATTTAAAGTGGTGAGACCTGTAAAGTTAAGTTAGACGACCTTGTTTTCTTGATTGATTTTATTTTTGTAATGTTGGTACTCTTTTCATGTAGACCATGAAAAGAGTATAGGCCTATTACTAGTCATGCTAAATCTAGGCTAATACATAAATACCAATAAAAATAACATTAAAAAACATTTACAATAATGTACAGATTTAGATAGTATTATAGTAGTTTAAGGGCGCTTTAACAGCTAAGATTACTCGCGCCTCCAAGATAAAACAATTTCTATAAGTGTGAGTTACCACCATGTTTACTTCTCTCCAAGGGGAGGAACGTAAGGGGAGACGCGGGGTGGACAGGCCTGTGTTGGTCAGAACCAGTCACAAGCATATGGGGAGGGCAGAAGTTCCCCCACGTCGTGGTCGTCTTCGTCTGTGTTGTCATTGTCGTCGCCGTCGTGGAGGTAGTCAAAGGGAAGGGGAAAGTTCGACCAAGTAGGCCTATTAGGTTAATAATACATCAATTATGTCAGTAACTAGGAAAACGCTAAAGTCCCGCCGCGTTGATGGATGAGCTTTTTAAAGGTTTTAGTTTGCGTGGGATATCTTTACTTTTGCAAGTGCTTTGTTTTGCTGCCTACGCATTGTAGGTGAATGTTGTCAAGTTTCTTTTGTTTCTTGTCAATTGGTTTTATTTACCGTAAAAAACTTGTATTAAAAGCTTTATTTCTATGGATTCTGGCTAAATTTTTCCCTTTTTTCTTTCAAAAGGTACTACATAACCATAACCTTAATGTCCATGTATAATATGAACGTTGTAGCCCCACCCGTTTGGTCAGAATTGGCCCAAATGGCACGAAAATATCGCACAAAAAGTCAAAAAACGTATATTAAAAGCTTTATTTCTCTCGATTCTGGCTAACTTTTTCAACTTTTTCTTTCAGAAAGCAATACATCACCATTACCTTAATGTCCATGTGAAATATGAACGTTGAAGCCCCACCCGTTTGGTCAGAATTGGCCCAAATGGCACGAAAATATCGCACTAAAAATCGAAAAAAATCGTAAAAGTACGATATTCATGAGAAATATTTCTTCGATTGTACCCAAAAATGTAGCAAGTCTAAGTTTAGAGAAAACAAAGGTCGTGTCAAATTTTCAGCGAGATCGCATATACCGTTTGCCCGGTAGAGAGCGAACAAACAGACGGAAAAACGAAAAAAAAAAAAAAAAAAAAAAAAACACCCGAGCTAAATTTTTTGGGGGGTCGGTGAAATTGAAGTCTTCGCTTCGCTCATCCAATTAAAACTAGAGATGGACCGTTACCAGTATTTGCCGATACCGATATATATATATTTATTTAGAATTACCTAGAAATTAAGATGTAACAATATAAGATAAAAAACTTTGCAGGAATTAGGAAAGGAATGTACGTACCTACTGGTGAACAGCTTGAAATGAAATACAAATACAAACATAATATGTGAATTGGCTGAACTCAAGTTGAAGAGATGTATCGGTATCGGCAAAATATTCCGATACCGATTTTACCGATACCACTAGTATCGCCCGATTCTCAATATCGGTATCAGTCCCCTCTAATTAGAACATCCTATTATGGCATGTATAATAAAGCTACCTCCCCTATATAAAACAGGCTACTGTTTAATGAGTATGTTCAACCTAGTGTATTATATTATGTAGGCATATACATTTTTATTTCTTACATAAATTAATGTTGTTGTAGATAGCCTACAAGATATACCAATTTTATAAAGTAGTTGCAGGTCACTATTTTCAATTAAATTATGTGGCTAGGATTAGGTTACAATATGTTGTTTTTTAGTTTTGTAGAGTGATCTGGGGCAACTTGTCTGTTTAATCTGGTAGATAGGCCTAGTCCTAAACCATTTATATTTTATGTTGACGGTTTGTTTCATTTTAAACTCGTCAATTGAATAGAAAGCATTTTCCTTTAGGTTAGACTCTATTTTTAACAGGAGCTTGGTTGTGTTTTCCTTTACTGTAAGACTTAGGTAGAGTTATATAAGGTTAGTCGTCTTAGAGATAAGAACCATTTTGGTATCGTGTTGTGTAGTAGTATAGTGTATAGTGTATTGTAATAGTACTTTGGACAGAAATTAAAAAATTGACTACACCGGGGTTTGAACCCGGGACCTTAGCTGTCCGGGCTATGCTCTTACCAACTGAGCTATGCAGCCACTAATTTAAAACTGTCTAAATTCTTGGTCTGTTTTGTACATTGTTAATAACGTGTGTAGAGCAGATTGCACTGCCTTTTAGACTACAACGCAATTAACTGGAGAATACAAACCATCTCTGTAACCCTAGAGTTGGGTTATATGATGTTTAACCTTGGCTTTATAGTAGGCGACTATGATGTTGTTATGTTAGTACTTTAGGCAGAAATGAAGAAAAAAAATGACTACACCAGGGTACCTACTATAAAGCCAAGGTTAAACATATATATATATATGGATTGTTGCAGGTTTTCGCGGCCCGTTGTATGTACAGTGTTGTATGTACTAGGTTCTTGGGTTAAACCGCGTCGAAATGATGAACCAGTGCGGAGACTAGGCGTCCACAGTGTGACTTTAACCTTCGTGAAGTCAGTCACCCTGGTGATGTCTGACGTAGATCAGACGAAACGTCGGAACGTCGAAATTTTTGTATTTGTGGGGGATATTACATCTTTTTGCTATTTGTTTCCTATCAAGGCGTGAATGATGGACTTTGAATTATTAAATTTGTTAAGTTGAGAGTTTTGTTTGACTTTTTAGGCCCACGCTCCCCCCAAATATGCCCCCTTTTGTTTTTGGCGCTAGATATTTATAATGATTAAGAGCATGTTTAATTTCAAAGTTGTACAAATAACTAGGCCTGAGTAATTATGCGCATGAGGTACATCTAGGTATGGTCCAAGCTTCAAAGTTCTAAGATGTAGGCCTACAGTTTTCTCTGCATAGCATAGCGTCTTATTAATAAGAGTACGGAATTACCTAGCTATTGATAATTTTGATTTTCTCCGGTACCCGTTACCCAATTTTGCTTTCCATATTCAAAAGTGATAAAGAATGAGAAATATCAAAGTGTATTCCAAGTTTGAAACTTCTCAGTTGTAGCATTTTCTATGAATGATTCATTTTTATAAGTTCAGAGTTGTTTTTTGACATTTATGGGGCCACGGTCCCCCCAAATTTAGTCCCTTGTATTTTGGATGCTAGATATTTATAATGGTTAAGAACAAGTTTAGCTTCAAGTTTGTACAAATTACAACGCCTAAGTAATTATGTGTTTTGATTATCATCCAAATTTTTATTTTCTCCGGTCCCTGTAACCCGATTTTGGTTTTAAAAGCAAAAGGCACTGCTTCTGAGGTACATATAAGTGTGTTCCAAGTTTCAAAGTTCTAAGGTGCACAGTTTTCCCTGTAGGCACACACAACGGTTTATCGAATCGGGTTGATTTTTTTATTTGGTAGGTCATGGAGCACATATCAGCTCATATACCGAGTTTCAAGATTGAAAAGTTTTCGGGGCGGCGTGTGCAGATTGCTGAAAAAAACCCAACTCTGGTAGCTGTATTAACAGGGCCGCGTGTTCATCGTTGTCTAAGCAGTCGCGTGCGCTTGGCTGCGGGCGACGACCGTCGCCGTAGATCTCTTTTTTGGCATACGCAGTTTATTTTGCGTATACCCCCCCCCCCCCCATCAAACCACTGGACTGGTACCGCAAGGGGGTCTGGGGTGATGCCCTATGCGCAAATATTATTCATTGCTTTTGTCTAAATGGCCGGAAAACGGTATTAGAAAAATTTCCTTGCTTCACAAGTTACTTTAAAGGTGAGTATTTTTGGCAGGAGTTTTAAGACTATGTGGACGCACGTAAGTACCCTTTTAAAAATGTTAAACAGTAGTTTTGGGATAAGAACAATAATCGTTACCCTATGAGAGACCATCTATTTTTTTAGTCCGACGCATCCTCTCATAGTTGCTACTTACATGAAACATGTTTGCAAAAAGTACTATAGTGGTCCCAACGAAAGAATGCAGTTGTCTCGAAATTGTTTTCCCAACATAACAACTTTGTAAACTCTATTCACGCTAGCTCAGCGCGGATCTTGCACACGGAGGAACTCTGTGATCTAGCACAGATAATGTTTGCTTGCGCTGGTAAAAGATATTTCTCTTTCATACACAAAGGCGACATTCCATTTACCGCGCATTGCTTTGTTTTGTTTTTGTTTTCACTTTTCACCAGAGAGTGCATTAAAGTGCATCTAAAAAATTGGTTTAGTTTAAGTTATTTTATAATTTTATCAAGTAGTTTCATGGGTTAAAAGATTTTTAGTGTAATATTTGATAAATATTCTATTATTTATGTATTTTTGTGAAACATTGTATTTTGAAGGATGTATTACTATTATGAAGCTGGTTAGATGTAAGAAAAGGCCTCGTGGCCTTAATCTTGCCAGCATAAATAAAACCTCAATCAATTCTACCCCCACTACTACCAAGCATCTGCATTCTTTCGTTGAAGCAAGTATATATGATTTTAATGGCTTAGAATGAACGCAATACGTGCACCCTCTCGTAGTCTAGACGAGACAAAAGATAGGTTTTGTGGCCGGGGATATCCAGATGTGTTTTAAACTTATAAGGGCATAAGTTGCGTTCCAGAATCTCTAACTATCATCTCAGACAGACTTTTGTGACGGGTAGATGCATTGGATGACTTCACATGCCACACTCCCCTTGGATTGCAAGAGCTGAGAACATGGAGGAGGAATATTATATTTCGATTATATTATCTACACTTTTAATTTATTTACAATGTTTATGATAAACCGTGATATACCTAGTTGGATTTAAATCTTAAATCAACCCTTAGCTATTAAAATGAAAACATTTATTTCGAAAATTAAGTTTATGAGGGGCAATACATCAGCAATCTAGCAATAGCTAAGTAAAAGCACTCGAATCATTCATAATAAAATACTAGAAAGCTTCGCAAACGCTTTTTCAGGAGCGTTGTTGGATGAGCGTAATTGGTGCATTGAGTTGCCATGTGTTACTAAGATTTTCTGTTACGCTCGCTCAATCACAGATTGTATTTCATACAACACCACCGTGGTGGTGGTTCTAGCTAATGGAGGGGGGTATCACCCAAAGTGCTCACGAGAGCTATCGAGTTATCCGATATAATAATGACGATGGAGATTAATTCGTCAGAGCGACCATAAAATCACTGTGATGTCTGTAGCCGTCATTTGCGGTCGCCGGCTTGAGTCCCGAAACATCGCTTTATTGTTATACTAGGAAAACGCTTAAGTCCCGCCGCGTTGTTGGATGAGCGTAATTGGTGCATTGAGCAGCCATGTGTTATGCGAATTGTTTGTTGTTCTGTGGCAAAATCATTACTAAATTGAAATTTTTTAAAATTAAATTAAATTAAATTAAAAATTAACTGCATTTTTTCAATTTTTTTAAATTAATCGTAATTGTTAAAAAAAAATCGTAAAATTGCGATTTTTTAAAGAAATAATTTTTCGATTGCGCTCAATTTAACACTTATATATTAATTCATAAAATAAAGGTTCTTCGAAAAAATCATTACAATCGGATAAAACAATCATGTAGGTGTTATAAGTCAAAGAATTGTTTAAAAAAAGAAAAAACCTATAAAATTTCGATTTTTATGATAAATATTTTTTCAATTGCGCTCAAATTTCACAAGAATATCTTAATTCATAAAATAAAGGTTCTGTGCAAAAATCATTAAAATCGAATAAAGCATGTAGGTGTTATAAGTCGAAGAAATTTTTAAAAAATCGAAAAAAATCGTAAAATTGCGATTTTCATGAGAACATTTTTTCCGATTGCGCTCAAAAACGTGGCAGTTCTAAGTTTAGAGATTTCGAAGTCCTCCATAAAATTTTATCGCAATCGGAGTATCGGTTTAGCCGGAATCGTGTGGACAAACAGACAAAAATACAGAAAGAAAGAAAGAAAGAAAGAAAGAAAGAAAGAAAAAAAACATTCCGGATTTTTTTTCCAGTGTAGTAGAATGGAATCTTCGCTTCGCTCGCTACGCTCATCCAATTAGCAAAGTCAATATCACCAAAGGGGTTTTTTTTAACGTTATATTGCTTTTTGCGACCCAAATGAACTGCGGGGAACCCCTTTAAAGACATGTATGTGTGTTAAAAAAAGAGAAAATACTAATTAGCCATTTTGAATTACCTATCAAAATGGTCCGGATCACGGGTTTAGATCATTTTAAATTTGGCTATAGAACTAAACCAAATCTGTTGTTGTATAATTTAATGCCACGTTTGCTTAATCTCGGGTTGCCAGTGCAAATATAAAGTATTTGCCATCTGTTGGGACGCGATGAACTTTCAGAACAGCAGAAAAATCGGTCCCCTGAAAAAAATTTTTGTCAACTCTACTTTTTAAATTTTAGACAAAATTGGAAAAGAATGCAGTAACAAGAACAGAAAAGATCAGCTTATTATGCCCCATGTTAACAAGACAAGAACAAGCCTTTCAAAAGTAAAAAAGACAAGACTAGATACAAAAAATCCTTACTAAACCGACTGCTAGAAGACACTAATCTAGATAGAATAGAAAAAGACTAGAACAATGAACCCTTACAAAACCGGTTTTGACTAGAATACACTAATCTAGATGAGAATAGACAAGACAGATATAAAAAATCCTGACTAAAACTGGTTTGGCAGATACATAATCAGAGAGAAAGACAAGATAAATACAACTAACCCTTACTAGGCTGGTTTGATAAAAAACACACTAATCTAGATGAGAAAGAAAAGATAGATATAAAAAATCTGACTAAAAGCTGGCGATAGATACACTAATCTAGTGAGAAAGAAAAGGACAAAAATACAATAACCCTTTACAGACCTGACTGCAGAATACATAATCTAGATGAGAAAGAAAGGCCAAAAAAACGGTAGGCCTATAGCAATTGCTTTGCTTTTTAAACAATGATACGTAACCATAGGTAACAATGGTAAATTATGATTGCTCCGCAATCCTGCTTTTTTGCAATTTAAGCTGAAACAATCTTTGTAAGTTTTGGTGAATCGGGTAACAAGGGCCCTTTCCTCTCCTCTCTCCTCCTCTTCTCCTCTCTCTCTCTCTCCAAATTTTGCATTTTTTGGGAAAAAACAAACATTAATATGGTTAAGTGACATTTGGGAAACAATGTTTTATCCTCCCCGAAGGCTGCCTGATATGTCTTGGAAAGTTACAGTTAGTGTTATTATAATATTAATACGTTTAGTTGCAATCGGAACATTGGTCTTTTTGGCTTTAAATCTGAAAAAACCATGGTAGTGTTTTATTTTTCAGTGAGTAAAATGTTCACTTTTGCCCCAAGGAAAAATCTGAAACAATTTGTTTTATTCAAGAGTGGTGACAATGAAAAGGTAAAATATTTCTCCGGGGGCTCGTTTGCTTTCAATCTGAAATAAAAAAGGAGTATATTAACGGGTAACAAATGGTTCTTCTTTGAACTGAAAAAAAAAAATTTATATAACTAATCAGGGACAATGTTCATCTCTCACCAAGGCCCCAGCAATTTTTTAGATTAGTGACAACGGGTTAAAAATACAAGGTTTCTGGCTTTTTTTCATTCAATCTGAAATAAAAAATTTATATTTTTTCCCGTATCAGTTGGCAAATTTCGCTATTTACTCAAAAGGGCTTTAGAATGAATCCGAAAGTGTTTTTTTTTAAGTTTAGTCAAAACAACAAAAAAAGGGTTTTGGTCTCTTCAATTGCTTTTTTGCATTCAATCAAAACAATCATATTAATAATCGGTGGCAATCTACACTTCCTCATCAAGGCTTTAAATGAAACTGAAAGTTTGTTTAAAATGAGTTCTTCGGATAACAGTGGTTTTGGGGTTTTCTCTCCTCAAGGGGGGTTTGAATTCGATCTGAAAAAATAATTAAAATCAGTTGACAATGTTTGCTTCTCGCCCCCACCAAAGGCTTTTGATTGAATTTTGAAAAAAGGTTTTGGTTTTGTTAATCTCAATCAGAATACAGTGATTTGCCTCCTCAAGGAGGTTTGAATTCAATCTAGAAAAATAATTTAAAAATCAGTTGAAATTTTTGCTCTCTCACTCACCAAAGTTCTAGAATCTAAATAATCTGAAACTGTTTTTGTTTTAGATAAATCTCAGAGGTAAAAGGGTTTGCTCCCAAGGAGGGTTTTTAAATTTAAACTGAAAAAATAATTAAAAAATCAGTTGACAAGTTTGCCTCTCGTCACCCAAAATTCAGAATCTAGATTTAATTGAAACAGTTTTTTTTTAATTAAACAGATAACGTGGTTTTCTCCTCAAGGCAGGTTTTAATTAATCTGGAAAAAAAATTAAAAATCAGTTTACAATGTTTGCCTCTCGCTCACCAAAGCTTTTAGATTTAATCTGAAACGTTGTGTTAATCAGAATAACAGTGGTTGCTCTCCCACGGTTGTGTTTTTATTCAACTGAAACAAACAAGGGGCTTATTTTATAAACAATCCCGCACAATGTTCCGTTGTTGGAATAAACCCGAAACGGGAATGAGAGGGAACAATCAAGGGAACTGGTTTTAATTTTTAAAAAATCTTGGAAGATTGCTGTGGTCTCACACAAGCCTGTCCCGGCTGCTGCCTCGGAATGCAACTTTGCAATGACTGCGAGCATCTGAACCACGGCATGGCGTCGCCTGCAGACTACTGGTGCAGGTGGCCGGGGAAAATCAGGAATTCCCCATACAAGAATGGACAAGAAAACACTAAATGAGACGAGTAACAAAATTAGAGCAACCAAAAAGGACAAAAACCCAAAAAGATCACACCAAATACACAAACACAATGTCTGACAAGAATGGGTAGTCACACTAGAAGAAGATTAAACAAGAATAGACAAACACACAAGAGCGTATTTTAAAGAGAAACCATCATAAAAACCTTTTGTAAACGCATTTGGGAATCTTACGAGCGGTAAATTATTCGACTCGGACATCTTTTCTTTTGTTCTGTTGAACATGAGGTTTGGCCAAGAATTTTAAATTTCAATGGCTGTGTTTTTTTTAATCTTATTATTTCAGTCCGCATTTTTAAGACAAAATCCCCAAACCTTTTATCAAGGAAAAATTTTAAATTCACATTATTATAAAATTAATGCAGTTTTTAGCTCAAGCAGTAAGCTTAAGCTTTTTCTTCGTAAAAAAAAGCGAATACAAGGAATGGGCATTTTTCAAAACTGCGCGATCCAAAAACCTACAACCCGAAAAGGGTTTTCCCGGGGCATGTTTTTAATAATGATTAAAATTATAATTAAAAGGTTTAGCTTTAGGCGGGGACGAATCTAAGTTTATAATGGGTGGGGGAAAGAAGGGGAGGAGATGGACAAAACAAAAATTTAAAAAAATTCTCTTCCCTCATCCCGTAGTTGCCAGATAAAAATTTAAATTTTAAAGGTTTAGGGCTATAGGGCCAAAAATTACTACTGGCCAAAAAAAATGGGAAATCCAATATATTGATTATTGTCATTAGGTTTTGCCGTTTTTCACAGTCAAGGTCTTTAACATACTGCGATTATTTCGGCACAACACTAATGTATAATATGTAGGCCTAGTGTGGCTCGTTTGTCTTGTGGTTAGCGTATCTGCTTCCAATGCAGAAGGTCCAGGGTTCGATTCCCGCTAAAGTCAGAAGTTTTTTTAAATTTATTTGGGCTTTTAAATCCATCATTTTTTGTCGTAGGGTTTGTAAACGGGATTTGGACCGTCCTAGCAACGAAGACATAATAAATTTCGATTTTTTCTGAGGCCTTGTTGATTCGGCGTTGATTGGGGGTTTCGCACTGTCCATACCATGATTGCTATTTTTTCCTTTTAAAATACGATTTTTGGGTTGGGTTACGCTCACCCTTCGATTGCGTCGGGGCCTGCGGGGTTTGGTTGGTCGCTTTGATTTAAAGTCCCCACGAAAACAGTTATTAACTGAGGGGTAACCCCCAAAATAAAATTTTATTTATTTTTATTTATTTATACAGTACAACATGTAACACCACCCAAAAAATTTATTTATCATGTTGGGGTTGGCTGGTTCAAAATACTATCATGTAAAAGTAAAAAAATGCGTCCAAGTGCGTTTTTTTTATAAAATTATTATTTTTTATTATTAGAATTATTATTAATTATTATTATTATTATTTTTATTTTTTTAAAATTTTATTTTTTTATTTTTATTATTTTTTTTTTATTTTATTATAATTATTATTTTTTAAAAAAAGGTTTTGTGAAACAGGTATTCGACGAGTCGCGTTTTTCATTTTCTAGTGTGTTTTATTATTTTTTTATATCCCGGGTTATAATATTATTATACATATTATATTATCCCCAAAAACAAAATAAAACAAGAGCATCACAACCAATGTTCAACCCCCCCCCCCCCCAACCCCAAATAATAATAATGCAAAAGTTTTTTTTAAGCAAAAGTCCCGCTTTGAAAACAAAATTTATGAATGATAGAAATTTTGTCGAAAAAGTTTCCCCCGAGGGGTTCAAAACCCGAACCTTCAGCTTTTTGAACCATGCCTACCAACTGAGCATGGGAGCTATTATTATTATTATTTTATTATTATTATTTTATTATTATTATTATTATGAATATAAGGGTTGGAAGCATAAGCCCGCTCTAAGGACTGCATTCATGAACAAAAACTTACGGGCTTATCTTAAAAACCTTATTTCATACTCCCCAACTATGGGAGATGAGATCTGATTATTTACCATGTGATCTTTCAGTTTGACAGCTACTTGCAGTCTTCTTTGGTTTTATTCATGGAAGTCAACAGTCAAAAAAATAGCAGTTTAGTAAAGATTTTTTCGCTGTCACCCGGGGGCTCAATTGGGTAAGCTATGGCACGTTAAGCCGGGGGTTCGGGGTTCGAGCCCAGTGGGGGAAAATTTTTACGACAACTGTAGAATCTTATTTTATTATTATTTCTTTATTACAATGCATCATTGACTAATTTTTTATTATTTTTTTATTTTATTTTTATTTTTAAATTTTATTATTATTTTTATTATTTTATTATCAACTTACACTTGACACAACAACAATTGTATTTTTTAAATCTGGAACTTTTGGTTTAGAGCCCGGCCCCTATATCCCCAGTTGCCAGCTTTTTTAAATACAAGAAATCGAAGATATATCTACGACTGTTCCAGTTTATTTTTTAACAAACCCCCGTAACCAGCTAGCACATAAAGGGGCCCAGCCATTTTCAATGAATTTCACAATTATGCCAGTTTTTGCCCCAAGTATGAGCCGTTTAGTTTTAAACGCAGCGTAAAAAGGGTGTTTTAATGTCTTAAGTGTAAATTGTTTGTAATTCCCCAAGATTGGGTTAATGAGTCTGATTTTTATATAATAAATGTCATTTACTTATTGTTATTTGTATTTTGAAAAGTTTTTTATTTTTTTTAATTTTAAAAATCTGAAAGTTTAAAGATTGGATTCCAAAATATTTATGTTTTTTAATATTAAATTATAAAATTGGGGGCATGATAGTGAATTGTGTATTTATTTGTGAGCTAGCCCCGCGCGAGCTTTTAGTCATGGTGGTTTATGCCAATTTTTTGAAAAAAATATTGTGTGTAAGAATAAAAAATAAAAAAATAAAAAAAAAAATATAAAATTTTATATTATTGTTATTTTTTTATATTATTTTTTATTTTTTATTATTATTATTATTATTATTATTATTATTTTTATTATTATTATATTTATCTTTATTATTATTTTTATTATTTTTTTTTTGTTTAAAAGCTGTTGTCCCCATTGGGACCCCATCGGGGAAAATTTTTGGAGCGGGCTTATGCTTAAAAATCTTATTTTCATTTTTCTTATTCTTATTCTTTTTCTTATTCTTATTGCATTGTGTTTTTTGTTGTTATTGTTTTTTTTTGTTTTTGTTGTTGTTTTTGTTTTGCGAGACTGGAACTGTTAAAAAAAACGCATTCCCTTTAAGTCAAGGAACTTAATAAAACAAAACAAATAGCCTACAGTATGGAAAACTTTCATTCATATAAATGTCCATTCCATTTTTTATTACTACCTTTTTAAGAGTAATTCTGTCAGAAAAATTTAATCATTTATTTAACTCTTAAATTTTTTTTTCTCAAGTATTAAAAATTTTGCTTTCCAACACTGCCTCACAAAATCCCTAACAAATGTGATTTAAAAAATTTTTGGTTTAAGTTTGTTTGATTGTTTAAATTTTTAACCCTCCTTTTGAGTTTGAAGAAAGACTTTTTACGATCTAATATCTTGAGAACGCGGGATTTGGGGGACCTTCCGAGGGACAAAAAAAAAAAGATGGATTTAGTTTTAGTAGTCACTGTCAACTGAAATTTTCGCTTACTGGGAAAAAGTAGTCCGAAAGCCCGGTCTTTCCTTTACGACTGCATGGTACCCCGATCGCAAAAATTCTTGACGGTCGGGGGGAAAATACGAACGCACTACTGCCCCGGAAAAACCAATCGCAATGGG
Source organism: Sweltsa coloradensis (assembly GCA_024449915.1). Lineage (NCBI taxonomy): Eukaryota > Metazoa > Arthropoda > Insecta > Plecoptera > Chloroperlidae > Sweltsa > Sweltsa coloradensis. The sequence continues at coordinate 258,159 of JAMZAV010001742.1, forward strand.
TCTCGAGACCCGGTATCTTTGAAATCGTTAAGTAACGAGGAAAACGTTTTTAAAATCTAGGGTTGCTGGTTATTTTAAAATGTAACATGTTGTTTTAACTATGGTTTTTGTTGTCGATTTTTAACATTTGAAAAAGAAAATCAAAAAAAGTTCGCGAAGAAAGAGGGACTTACACCGCAAATGTTTTTTTTTCCGGGACATCACCCCCAACGCCAATAACATTGTATTAAAATTTTTTGGATTATACCCAACACCCCAAGGAAAAATTAAAATGTTGAGAAAGGTTTTTGGTTTTTTAAAACAAACACCATGTCTTCCATTCTTTTACAAGGGAAATGTTTTTTTCTTCTTTTTTTTGCACAAATTTTATCTGCCGGTACAAAAATCGTTTTTTTACCGCCTGAAAAAAATAATCGTGTACCATTAGACTTTGAAAATAATATATATATTCACTCAACGATTAGACTGTTATTCCAGATTATTCCCTGGTGAAAAGAAAAGGGTTTTAATTAAATTTAAAACTAATTCTCATAATTTAAATTTTACACCGGCGTGTTGACTACACTTGCCAAAAATGGAAATATTTTTGAAAGGCACCCCCCCCCCCCAAAAAAACAGGGTAGTAAAAACCTTTTGGCTTTATTTTGTAGTCAAATACAGTAAGAGATGCAGGGGCGTAGCAGAAACTAAAGGCAAAGGTCCTGAGAGGTTATAATTTATACGTTATGAAAACAATTTTAAAGCCCAAAAAAAAAAAACGTTTAAAGGACCTTCAAAATCTCTAGTTTAAATACGCCATGGTTTAGGAATAATCAAGAAATTATTTCTCGTGAAAATCGCTTCGACCAACTTATTTTTGATGTGGGAATTTTCACGGATGGGCCCATATGTCTTCCATGAAGCTTTTATAAAAAATAAAAATAAAAAAATCTGCCCTCCAAATGAATAGATCGAAAAACCACATGACGGACGGGAACAAAAAAACAACGCATGTACGTATTTAAAAAAGTTGGAACCTAGCGAGCAGAAAAACTAAATATATGGTACATTGGATGACGTAGCGAGCGAAGCAAAGATTTCCCTTTCACTACCTGGAGAAAAAAAATCCGGGGTGTTTTTTTTTTTTTTTTCATTTTTGTCGTTTTTTCGCACGATTTCCCGGCTAAAACCCATACTCCCAAATTTAGATGAAATTTTTTTGGAGGCCTTCGAAATCCCGAACTTATAAAATGCCCGTTTTTTTAGCGCAAATCGAAAAATTTTTTCTAATGAAAAAAAGCAAATTTACGATTTTTTTTCGATTTTAAATGATTTCCGACTTATAAAAATTACATGCTTAATCCAATTTTAATGATTTTTTTACAGAACCTTTAATTTTTTGAATTTGATATTCGTGTGAAATTGAGAACAATCGAAAAAATTTTTTCTCATGAAAAAACGAAAATTTACGTTTTTTTTTTTTTTTTTTTTTAAAAACCCTTTTCCTTTTAACACATAAATGCTTTTTTCCTATTTTAAATTTTTTTTCAGAACCTTAATTTTATGAATTATTTTATTCGTGTTAAATTTTTCGCAAACGAATAATTATTTGTTTTTGAAAAAAGCAATTTTTTCGTTTTTTTCTTTTTTTTAAAAATTTCGATTAAGAAAAAAAAAAAAGAATAAAGAAATTTTTTATTTAATTTAATTTAATTTAAAAAAAAAAGACTAGTAAAATTTTTTCACAAAAAAACAAAAATCGCATAACACATGGCAGGTCAATGCACCAATTACGCTCCCTCCAACAACGCGGCGGGATTAAGCGTTTTCCCAGTTAAAGGGGGGTTTTTTGGGAAATGCAACTATTCTGGCCGAGAAAGGCGACGAAAACCTTTTCTAACGAATTTAGGTAAAGTGATCTATTTACTGAAAAAACTGTGTTCCCCCGTCTTTTTTTTTTTTTTTAAAACTTATATTGTGTCTCACCCATGACTGTGTCGTGACTCGTGTTCGGTATTTAGAGAGGAAGCGATGCTTCAATTTCACTTAAACCCGAGAAAAATAGGTCGGTGTTTTTTTTGCTGTTTGTTCCCTCTTCAGGGGGGGGCAAACGGCAATCCAAACTTTATGAAAATTGGAATGGACCTTCGAAATCTCTGAACTTGACTTGAAAGTTAGGGTACAATCGACGAAAAATTTCTTTGGATTTTTTTTTGGGTTTTAGCTAACTAGTAATGAATTTTTCAATAAACAAAAAAAAAAACATTTGTCAAAAAAGACTTTTCCCGGCTAGGTCCATCGGGAAAAATCCCCAGAAGAAATAACCTGGGGCGATCTTTTTGCCCCGTGACCTTGTAGGATTTTGACCAAAAAAAAATATTGGCCATTTTGACGCTCTAACAGCCCTTTTTTGTAAATTCCTATATTTGTTTTGTAATTTGGCAAGTAGTTTGGTCAAAAAATGCTGATTACAAAATAGGGTGTGATTTTGGAAAGCATATTTTTTTCGTGTTTGAGGGTATTTTGGGCACAGTTTCAAGACACATTAAAAAATGGGGAATTTTGCTAAAAGGTACTATGCTTATTTCTATGTGGACAAAAAAGAAGCAGGTTTAAAACCGATTTAAGAAATTTCCCAAAAAACCAATTTTTGTAAATTTCGGATCAAAAAGTTTAAAACTTCTGTTAAAAACAGTTACAAATTAATTTTTTAAATGTCAGTTTAGTGTAGTATTGTGCTATAGATCATGTGCTAAAAAATTTTTTTTTTGAGTTAATAGCCCTTTAATTAAATTTAAAAGGAAAAGTTTGAAATCACGAAAATTAGGTATTTTTATTTTAGGGTCAACTAAAAATATTTCTTGTAGAAATTTGTTTTTTACATTTTTTACTCCCATTTTTTAAATGATATTTTTGGATATTTAGGGCCCATTCTAACCAAACGGGTGTGGCTCCAATTTCATATTTACATGGGCATTAAGATTATAGTGATGTAGTGGGCCCTTTTTAAAGAAAAAGTTTAAAAAATTTTGCTCATCATGAAAAAAAGGTTTTAATATAAGCCTTTATAGGTGTATAATAAAATTAGTACCTAATAATAACAAAAAATACAGAAAATTGACAAAAATACAATGTGTTCCTAAGATTTTTGTAAACATAGCACAGAAATAGTCAACACAAAAAGCTCATCCATCAAAAACCTCGAAAAATGGAAAAAGCGTTAACGAAAATTCCTAGATTAAACGCGTGTTGCTGTTATTTCTTGTATTATTTTTGAATTATCCATACCGTAATGCAGGAGTCGGAATGATTTGTACTTCATTGTTTTGGGACAAACTATTTAAAAAGCAATTTTAAATATTCCCCTTTTGGACATTGTAGACTGGAGTGCCTAAAACCAAGACTTTAAGTCCTCTCGGTGCGAGTGGGCATTTTCATGTTGAAGGAAGGATAATAAAAATATTTTTACAGTATTAGATTTGCGGGGGGTTGCCCTCATTTTTAATTGAAAATTTTTGACTGAGTTTTGGGGAACCTTTATGTGGTACCATCCAGATCCGCTTTGAGACGAAAATATATACGTCATTGACAACGACGAAAAGTCCTAAGTAAAACGTTCCAAACAATTCTATATTTCATGTCCTATATATTGAGAGCCGAGGGTTTCTGTGCAGCACGAAATCTCTGAAAAATGCAAAGTGCCTTTTACAAAAAAAAAATATATAAAATTTTCCTCATTGAAAATGTAAGGTTTTGGAATGACAAAAAAGGAGCTAGGTACTATATTTTGTAAACATTAGTTGAGACGGAAGGGAAAAAAGCCTCTATTTAGTCTTGGGGTCAAGTAAAAGAATATACCTAACACATTTCCTAAAAGGGAAGTTAAATTTTATTTTATTAATCTCCCCTTAAAAAAATTAATTTTTTTGAGGAACGCATTTTTAATTTCAAAATAAAATTTTCAGCATAAATTTTTGTTATAAGTTTTTTTTTTGAATTTTTTACAAACCCATGAAACGAAAGATGTCCACTGAAGAAGAAAAGAAGAAAATTTTAGAATCACATCTTACGCTAATTTTAACTTACTTCTACACACATATTAAAGGGGATATTAAAATTTTAAATTGTGTTCATAAACTAAATTTATGTTTTAAAATAAGATCGATGGTATTGAAACGGACATACCTCTGATGCCGCACATAATTTCAAACCTTCAACCCCCCATGACACTACGGGCAATTTTAGTGATTTAGTATTCAATTTTATTGGTATTTACTTTTTTTGTTTAAAAGCGGGTTTTTTAATTTTATTACGATATAACAAGAATGGTATATAAAATGGGGTTCAAACGTATTGCATGACCCTTTAGTTTTTTCATTTTTGTGAAACATCATAAGTCAGAAGACTGAATACTTATAACTAAGTTTCCAATTCTTGTCATTGACAATCTTGTGTAGTTTTTTGTGATCTTTTTGGTTCTTGTCAAATCAGGGCACTTGTTTCTTGTCTAATCTTGTCACTTGTGCTATCTAGTGTATTTTTGTCCATTCTTGTTAAATAATTCTTGTTGGTTTCTAGTCAAAAAATGTTCTTGTCTGTTCTTGTCAACTTACTAATAAGAATACACTAAAACAGACAAGATTTTTCATCAGGGTGTTGATCGCAGGTTTGAGACGCCACTCGCGCGAACATTCCTCGCGTGGGGTTTCTCAAACCCCAAATTATTTTGGTCTGTAGCTAGTGCAGTAGGATGTTTGGGTATTTCTTTCTTTGCTCATATGATTTGTGGAACTTCTATGTAGTTGGTTGTTAATGGGAGGACAGTGTAATTAAATGTCAACACAGTTTTTTTTATGAAATCATCTTTTATTGTTTATTTCAAATTTAACAAAAAGACATTTGCAAAAAATAATAAAAATTGTCATTATAATGCAATTTAAGTTAACTTTAAGAGGTAACAAAAATTGTTGAAATTACTGGACATTATAATATTATACAGGCGCGTAGGAACTTAAGAAAGCCGTGTGGGACAAATCCATCAGCAGGTTTTGAGGGCGGTAGCTGGGATCTGGGGCGAAGCCCCAGCCGCCGGAGGCCCTTTCACCGATGGCGAAAAAAAATCTCACCATACTACAGTTATTTCGTAATGTTTGAACTGCACTCGGGCTCAGTAAACGATGTTTTACGGCAACTATATGCGATCCAAAAAGTCAAAAAATTAAAATGAAGTGGACCATTTTAGTGAATTTCAACCAATGTTTTATGTAATGAACAAGAACACAGAATACTCGGATGTTAAGAATACACACAATCTACTGGCTGCAATGATAACTTATACACTACAGATGGATCTTTTGATGGGAGGGCCAGCGTGAAAAGTGGGGGGGGGGGTCATAACCCCCTAATTACCCCCTCCCCCTTCCTACGCTCCTGATATTATTTAAAATGTATTTATCATCTTTGTAAAATGAAATAAGGTCATGAATTTCTCAACATGTTTCAAATAATTAGCATGAGCAGTGGATATCGGTTCATTTACCTCGAATGAGATGGTTTCCAATATGGAATTTTTTATCGAATAAATGTATTTTGTTCACTGTGATTATATTTTTAAGTAAAAAAGAGAATAACAATCTTTGAACGTTTTTGTAAAATAATGTTGTTAACTCAAAACTATCTTATATGGACACAACTTTTTATTGCCAGAAAATTTGGAGAGGTGCACAGCCCCCCTCCAAACAATCCGAGTGGTGCTTCAGACCCCGTACCCATTCAAATGCAACTAATTTTTATTTTTTTAAAATTTATTTCTTTAAACTGTAATCAGGTAAGAAGGTCGCAAAAAAATTTTGGTTGCAAGATTTTTTTATGGAAAGTGCTTCCTAACTGTATAATGAATGAAAGTTAACAACAATATTGGTAACAATTGATCTTAAATGTGTTTAACTCATTGTAGATAAAGCACAACAGAGCGTCAATTGTTTTTATCAAGTTTGTCTTTGTTGTAAGTATTGGTTTGTATGCAGTTGAATCTCCCGCATTTTGTATTTGCCTAGGGATATTTTTCAATGGTTTCCTATCAAGTTCAAGTCTTGTTATGTTGACTACGCTGGCTGCCACTGTTTTGTTGTCATTAGGCCATATCACAATATCACACAGCCACTGCAGTCGTAGACTCCAGTCGCCAATTACAATTTGAGCTTACAACTCGCCCTATCACACTGTCAACCAGAGTTGTTATGAATTTTAAGAACAATATAGGGTAAAATGCTGCAATAACAAAACCCCTCGTACATTTTTTGTGTTTTTATTATCCCTCGAAAAGGTTATGGCCGTAGTTATTAAAATTTAATAATAGTATCGTTGGTTGCAGCCTAATAACAATTAAATAATAAGTCCAATGTTGCCTGGACATAGGCCTAGGCTTAGGCGTAAGGAACAACAACAAGGGATCCCAGATATCATCAAGGGCTAGGCCTAGCTACGCGTACCACAATCACTTTATGGATGTTTATTTGTCTGATTTATAGACATTTTCACGGAATTGTTCTGTTTGGAATGTAAATAACTAGGAAAACGCTTAAGTCCCGCCGCGTTGTTGGATGAGCGTAATTGGTGCATTGAGCTGCCATGTGTTATGCGGATTTTCTGTTGTTCTGTGAAAAAATTATTATACTTAGTCGGAATTTTTTTTTAAATTAAATTTAATTAAATTAAAAATTTACTTTAATTTTTTATTAATCGTAATTTTAAAAAAGAAAAAAATCGTAAAATTGCAATTTTCATAAGAAATAATCATTCGATTGCGCTCAAATTTTACACGAATATATTAATTCATAAAATTAAGGTTCTGTGAAAAAATCATTACAATAGAATAAAGCATGTAGGTGTTATAAGTCAATGAATTGTTTTAAAAAAGAAAAAACTGTTAAATTTCGATTTTCATGAGAAATAATTTTTCGATTGCGTTCAAATTTCACAAGAATATCTCAATTCATGAAATTAAGGTTCTGTGAAAAAATAATTAAAATCGGATTAAGCATGTAGGTGTTTTAAGTCGAAGAATTTTTTTAAAAATCGAAAAAAATCGTAAAATTGCGATTATCATGAGAAAAAAATTTTCGATTGCGCTCAAAAACGTGGCAGTTCTAAGTTCAGAGATTTTGAAGGCCTTTATAAAATTTCATCACAATTGGAGTATCGGTTTAGCCGGAATCGTGTTAACAAACACACAATAATACAAACAGAAAAAAAAATCCAGATTTTTTTCTCCAGTGTAGTGAAATGGAATCTTTGCTTCGCTCGCTACGCTCGCTACGCTCATCCAATAATAATATAATCAAACAGACATGAGTTTGCTGTACACTTTAGAGGTTATGTTTTACGTAGGTAGCTACTTCCGAAATACTCGTTTCTGATTGGCTCACGTGACCTCTAAAACTCGCGTCGTATTTTAACGGTCTATTTTCCAAAAATATGAACAACTTTTGCCAATAGATGCCTCTCGCGTCGATTTTACTCCAGCGCAACCTAGTTGCGATTTGGAGCACTGAAGCAGCAGATATCTTCTGTACCGACCTTACCTCTACAGACCAGACATACCTGGCGACAGAAAGGATGAATGGTGAGGTTGACAGAAGATGTCTGACAAGCCCATTAAAATTCTTGTTTCTTTCAATAACCCTTCGTCCAGCTCATGGCCTTGTCTATTGTATACGCCGAATCATCGAGGGCTGACTGACAAGAAAATTCCTGTCTTAACAAACACAATTTTTTTATAATTACTAATTTATGAAATTATATATGAGATCAGAAACTCCTACACATTGCAAAATGTTTTTAATCGAATCTCTACGACCAAAATTAGCATTTCAGATCAAATAGGATGTCGGAAGTTGTAATGGTAATTTTGGTCCTAGAGCTTCAATCAAAAACATTTTGCAATATGTAGGAGTTGCTGATCTCACATATAATTTCATAAATTAGTAATTATAAAAAATATGTGTTGATTGAGACAGGAATTTTCTTGTGGGTCCTCCGCGCCTTCTATTCGGCGTACAATAGAAGATCATCTACCCAAAACGTTCGTGTTCTTGAAAGCTCATTCAATGGCTTATTCTTTGACGCCGCTGCACGCTTTTGAAGAAACAAATCCAACTTGGTCGCACCCAGGTATGCGAGTACCCCTACCACCAAGCAATTCAGTTGAATAGAACTTGAAAAGGTGGCTTTGCATAATTCACCTGTCATTGTTTACTATCGCTTGTGCACACAACATATTAAAATGAGGGAAATTGTTACATTTTCCGAAGTAATCGAACACAATATAGTAAAGACGATTGAAATTGGCTTTTGAATTAAAATTTTCAGACAAAATTAGACTACGTATTTGTCTTATACAAACACCAATCGTGTATCTTCCTTTGAATACACATACTTGATGTGCAGGAGAGAAACAAAGAACCTTAACAACGTTGCATCCTTGGTATTTCCTCTAAGCTTGGTACTCAGTAAGCGATGTGTAATTAATTTAAAAATGGTAATATTAACTTGATAATAAGCCTAATAATTCAATCAATAAAACGGATTGCAGAGCGCGTGATACAATTTCATTATGAACAACAAGATAATAACGAGAACCTAATAATTGCCTCTTTTCACCAGAAGTAATTAGCCTTACAGTCAAAATTACCGTGCATTATCTCCGTATTCGTTTCTAAGAAGGGATGCTGCCGTGCCGTCTGTTCTTGAGAGGGCGAACAACATCGCGTGAAATGAATGACAAATATTGCCAAACATTAGAATCGATTTATAAAATTAATGTTTTAGGCTTGTGTGTGTGTGTGTGTGTGTAATTGTTGCTAACCCCGGTATAAAATCTAGAAATATACTTCTTGCTATATTATTATTCTTATTTCATGACGAACGACACGCCTTAGAATTCGTCACATTTGAAATATTTTGTTGTCTGAAAAACCTTTTGTAAATCTGAATATACTATTCCCATGCCTGCATAAGATCATTGGAATCGCGAAAAAAGTTGAGTTTATCTTTATAAGGTATGCTAGTATCCGGTACCCAATCGACTCATTACGTAGTCTAATTAATTTATGAGATGAGAAAATTTTTGAGAATGTAATTTTAGGTAGGCCTAGTTAAGCAGGCTAGTCCCCCATCCCTCCGACCCTAATTAAAACTTCACTTTTGAAAGACATAAGATTGACAGCCGCTTGCCAAGGTACGACTCACTACCAGAACTCACGTAGGCCCAATGCCAATGAGAGTTGTTTTACCTTTCTCTGATGTCGTTTCAATATACTATTATTTAGGCCTAATTTAATTTTAATTCACATTTGGTTGCTATGACATAAATTATCCATGGGATGATGGTACGGAATTTGTCACCTGACGACTGAAATCACATTACAAAATTCTTGTTTGTGTATTGTTTACAGAATAATTTTCTATACTTCCTTACATGGCGGCAAGGGTGATGAGGATAATAAACCGCGACAGTATAATAATTATTCAACTGTGCTCTGATCCTACCAAATCAGAGGCACGTGAGTGCTACATTCCCAAGCAGTAAGGATTAGTAAGGACTTACGACGAGTAGGCTAAGGATGTCTATGAAGTATGAACTCGTAACTGGTGCCGCCGTGAAACGGGGGTGGTGTGTTTCCAAGGACAAACGATTCTTCAGAGCTGACTATGTGCGAATATTGTCGGCTGTAAAATTATAGGTTTATAGGGCAGAGCATGGGTACATACCAGGGCATCGAACCGAAAACCGACGAACCGTCAACCGAAATCGGCGAAATCTAGAATTTATGTTTCGGTGTTTTTCGGTTTATTTCGGCAGGGCAGTCTCAAAATCGTCAAATCGTGAAAATCGCAAAAGGAAAGTTCAACACGTACCGTCTTCTTGACACTTTCGGTAATACTTCGTGTTTAGTCTTTCGTCGCCTTCGAAGTGACCTATAAAAGCTCATGTAGCGTGTAATTTGATTTTTTTTTACCAATTTGGGCTTCTTATTAGGAAAAATATTTTAAATCATCAATGTCAAAATTTTAAAAATATTGTAAAATGTACGCATTATTGTTATATTTTGTCATAAAATGCATAACAATAACGGTGTCGAACGGTTTTTACACCGTTATTTTTAACGGGGTATTACCGAACAAAATAACAATAATTTTAGCTCGATGTCCTGGTACAAACTAAAGTACAAACCGCGTAAAAAATCGAAAATAAGATTATTGCTTACAAGTTTCAAGTACTTATTTTTGTTTTGAGATGAAGGTATGCACGGCCATTGACATTGATGAAACAAATGGATCTAGGTGCCCGTTAGGGCGCCGCAGCCAAGACGCGGTGCGCTACACACTCAAGCACCTTATACACCAAGCAGAGTTGGGGTGATTTCGAGGTGTTACCCAGCCGTCATGTAACGTGATGTGAACTTGAAAACTATCACAATCGAGGGGATTTAGGTACCTGACAACACATGCCAAATTTTATTGGGGTACGACCATTCCTTCTTGGTGAAAAAATGTCTTCAAACATGCTCAAAATCACTTTAAGGATGTTAGCTACTGCCTACTACTGCCTACTACTGCCTACTACTGCTAACATCTAATACGTCGGCCCGCGATTCTGACCAGACGGGTGGGGCTACAATGTTCATATTTTACATGGACATTAAGGTTATAGAAATATAGTCTCTTTTGAAAAAAAAAGTTGAAAAAGTTTGTTGGAAGGCTTCCAAATAAAGGTTTTAAAATAAGCCTTAAACACTTGGCATATAATCAACAAGTAACCATAGTTACTTGACACTTGTTGACGGTATAAGCAGAGTTAGGCGGGAAAGTGCGATACGTAAACAAATGGCGGACATTTAAAATTTTTCTTCTTTGTGTGGAACGAGAAAAGGTGTCATTATACTCTCATAAAACAAATCAGAAACCGTCCCTGGCCTAGGCCCAGATGTAGAAAATTATTTATAATACAACAGTGTAGGTCTAAAGTTCCATTAGGCTATAGGACTAGATAAATAAATACTTACACTACATGTTTGACAAGCCCTAGGCCTTTCTTAGCCAACCCTAGGCCAGCACAACCTTGTTTTGACACTTCCCGCACAAATAACTAGTTTTGATTACTACAAGCCTAATGCAGATAAACAATGGTATGATAGTCCTAGGCTATTCCAAAATTTACGGCAATAATAAGCTTCTTCTTTACTTTTAATCAACTCACGCAATCTCCTGTCACTTTTAATAAAAATGTAAAACAAAAGATGGTGAAAATTTTCAATATTCTTCCGATTATCTGATGATTTACATGGCTGTGGGTTAAGGCCGTCTAGATATATCGCTTCCCTCGTGTGGGTGCAGTGAAATAGGTGTAAAATTACATTAGTTGTGCGTTTGTTGTTACATGGGAAAGTTTTAATAGGATGTGAGTTGCCTAGACTTAACCAGTCCTTATACCGTCGTTATACCATGGTTATACCACCTATACCCAGGATGTACATGAATCCGGGCCTAGATATTTTACATCCTATTGTTATTGCTAATACCATAAAAATTAAATCAACTTTGATAAAAATATTATATTTTAACAAATAATTTTGTAATGGAACTTGAAAAAGTAATAAGATCACACACATAACAAAAACTTGTAGAAATACAGCCAAACCTTACACACTCAAAAGAAATGAGATCTAAAAAAAGGGCCAAGCTCATCTACCCTTCCACATTTGCGCATTCTTAATTCATAAACGTACAGTGTCCCATAACAGCATCCTCGAAAAGCTTGGCAAAATAGAATTTGCATGTTTACGTTTAAATTAATTACAAAAAAAGAACTTGGATAAACTACTACGTTAAATTAATAATCGCAAATTCTATTTTGCCAAGCTTTTCGAGGATGCTGTTATGGGACACTGTACGTTTATGAATTAAGAATGCGCAAATGTGGAAGGGTAGATGAGCTTGGCCCTTTTTTTAGATCTCATTCCTTTTGAGTGTGTAAGGTTTGGCTGTATTTCTACAAGTTTTTGTTATGTGTGTTTAGGCTTACACAGATTATACTCAGTCTGAAATAACAAGGAACTGAAAATGCTGCCTGTTACATTATATAATTTCCATTTTACGCACACACTATTAAATAAAACAATTTTTCGCGTTTCGGTTGGATGCCCTGATGTGATTGACCAAAAACAAATAATGCGTGGGCCTACATAAGCGAATGTATCAAGACAATTATATTATATTTGACTGCTTTTATAAAACGTGACCGTTTTACGTTTAGAGATATTGAAGTTTACTTTTATCTTATTGCTGGTCAAATTGAAATTGTCATTTCGTTCGATACCTCCCCCCCCCTCCCCCTACCATGCTTATCAACTTATCATGGATGGGATCACTACTAGAAAAGTGTCTTACTTGATTCACTGATGTCTTCGGTATTTCTCGGACCATAAACCAATGCAAGTAATTTAATCAAGTAATGATTTTTTCTAAATAATTTTAAAATGGTTGTTGACTTGTTGTGTGTTTGTGCATTTCCAATTTTGTTCCGCCATCGTATTATGCAGCCGTCGGTAACCGCGGACCGTTGGACGTATTGGATATTACGTAAAGCCGGCCCTAAATGTATTATAATTTGGGTCACAACGAGGTTTCACTTATCAAAAGAGACTGAAAACTGTAAAAACTTCCACGTGAATGTATGTAACCGATTATTGTAAACTTTCATGGAAGACGATCTATTATCAGAAATTGCTAATGAGTTTTCACCCAAAATAATGCATATTTATGAGCATGTTCGGCAAGTTCGCTTGCTAATGTGGTATGCGTGTGCGCCACTGTGCGAGCGCGTACGTTTGCATTTAGGTGTAGTCCGTACACATGGAGTAGTAGTTTTCATATGTATTTTGTTGTTGTTGATGTTGTCACAATACACGTACAAGCGGGGGGGGGGGGGAATCAGGGTGTCCTATCCCCCCCCCCAAATCAGGAGGGTTTATAATAATACTAAATAGCACTATGGCATACATAATAATATGTAGGTCCTACATATGGCAAGATTTTGTAAACCGACAGTTTGTGGATCTTCACAATTTTATAAATTATAGGAAAAAACGCTCTAAAAACTAGTAAAATGTCACTATTTGCAGTGTAAAAAATCAAAATTTGTCTGTGACTGCGCCCCAGATTCGCAATAGCGGGGAGACATCCTACCCAGGACCCCCCCCCAACCCCAGAATCAAAATCCTGGCCACGATAATAATAATTATAATAATAATATTAATAATAATAATAATAATTTTTACTGTACATACTTTGCAATATACATTTTCAGAACATAAATATTATTTTATTATTATTATTATTATTATTATTATTATTATTATTATTATTATTATTATTATTATTATTATTATTATTATTATATTAATAATAACGTAATAATAACGTGAAACGACAATACAGAAGTTAAATAGTTACCGTCTCAGTGGTCTAGTTGGCTAAGGCGTCCACCCGGAAAGTGGGAGACTCGGGTTCGAACCCCGAATGGGATGGATTTTTTAATTTCTGGATTGCATTAAATATTAATATTAATAACGTTTGATCCAGTAGATTGATATATTTGATTATTAGTATGTAGGCTATGTACGTGCTACAAATAAGTAATAGTTCTGCAGTCCAAAGAGAACGTTCAAATCGGACATTTGAGTTGACGGATTCTAAATCCAGAACTCTTCTCAATATTTTGTTCCGACTAGAAAAATCTGTTTGGACATGGTAGTTGAAAACTAATTTATTTGGTCATTGTAGTCCCATGCCATTCATAACACGACGAGAGGCTTTGCTTTTACCTGGAACTGCAGCCGGTAGAAGGGTCAAGAGCTCCGCTTGGCTATCCTTTCATCGGCTGCTCTTTTGTCTGTCTGGAAGGAACGTTCAAAGAGTTCCTAATATTGCCACAAAACCCAGAGCGCGAGCTCACAGACATACATTAGTAAAACGCGCGAAAGCTGTTTATATTGATTTAATAGTCTTCCATATTAATGAGAATATTGATACTTACTCTTGAAACTGGTAATAGTATTTAAAATATTGTGTGAGAAAACCACACATTTATCTCATGATCCAGTCAATTTCTTATGAGAAATTAGCATATAGGTCTGTCCCATTTAAAATCGAATCAATGTATGCTAATTGTAAAAATAGTATGACAAAATTCAATCCTTCATGTGTTTCACAAAGTAATTTGAAAGATTTTAGACAGCAGGAAAGTGCTTTAAAAAAATATTTAGTAGACCTCTGCACATACAGAGCGCTATGGGGACATCCAGCCTTAAGCCGGGGTCCCACGACGCGTTGCTCGACGAGCCGCAGGTATAAAAAGGGTAAAATCATTGCGCAACACGCCGTGGGACCGGGTCGGCTCGGGCTTGCGGCGCGTTGCTTGAGCTTCCCGTCAGTTGTTGGTAAATTTTGCACAAGCCAAAGAGAACGCGCAAGGGGTAATAAAAATGGTCAGGTCAGGTAGTCCGGCTCGTACATGCTCGTTTAAGCGGTCCCACGAGGACCCACTGGCTCGCCACTCGTATGAATGAAAAGGCGAGATTTGTTTTGTTCTTCATCGTTTTGACCTTTTGAAATCCGTCCGTACAAGCCTCCTCAACCAGGCTCGGACAAGCAGGTGCAGGTATTTTTTTTATATGAGGCTTGACAAGCCACACGCCGTGGGACCGCTCAGTTTTTTTTGAACCTGTATACCTGTGGCTTGTCAACCCACCCCGACCCGACCCAGGCTCGTCGAGCAACACGTCGTGGGACCCCGGCTTTAGAGCTTGGTCTAATGTACGACTGCAGTCGCAGACTGGTCAGACTGGGGTACTGCGCATGCGCGGCCAATCGTAAGCTCCAGTCTACAACTGCAGTCTACGACTCCAGTATAGCAGTGTGATACGGCCAATTCTTGTTCTGCTAGATTGTTTTCATCTGTCAAGAAGTAAAAAACCAGTAAAAATGCCACGATTTTCCAAAGTATACAAGAAAAGAACTAAAAGTGTCAAGCAGCATAGTCCTACCCCACTTCCTATTATTCTCGGTGAAGATGTAGGCCTATGCCTAAATCAGGTATGTGAAGTGCTTATAGGCCTAGACCAAGGGCAAGATTCAACTAGCCCTAGACCTACTAGCCCTAGGCCTACACCGAAATCTCAATCGTTTACATCCAGTACTCCTTGTTCATAGTAGTAGTTCTCCTCTGCTGTTGACTCATTGTCGGTGGCAGGTAATTCCTTCATATTCGGTGGCAGGTAATTCCTTCATTTTCTTCATTTTCCTCACTTCTCATTCCCTCATTTTCATTTTCATTTTCATTTCCATTTCCACTTCGCTATCAACTCCCTTTTCTCTTCTCCTTCTTCCCCTCATCCATTTGCTTCACTGATCATCTTCCTTTTCACTTCTCCTTCTATTCCACATTCGAGCAAGGCCTCTTCTTACTTACTTCCTCATGACGTTTGATTCTCTCTCAATCAATAACACTCCCCTCAGTCAGTATTTACCTTTGGCAGCAGCTTAATAGATTTCTTGAACCCAGCCAACTTTTTGTCCCCCACTATCCCCTCAGAAAGGCCATTCCAATCCACCACTGTCCTTGCAAGGAAGGTGTTCTTTCCCACATCTGTGGCCCATATACCTCTCTCATACTTCCATGAGTGGTCCCTTCTAGCTATATAGCTAGCCTTCCTTAACTGCCCGTTCATCTCACCCCATCCCTCATGTGCCCTGGACACCCTATACATCTTACCCAGTCTGTCCATTCTTCTCCTATCTTCAAGCGTCTCCCATCCAAGTTCCCTTACCATACCCTTAACACTGTCATATGTCCTTACTAGTTGTCCATTAATCATTTCCTCCTTCCCCCATTTATTTTTATTGAGCACCCTTCTCGCAGTTCTTTCTTGTACTGCCTCAATTTCTCTAGTTTCTCCCTTCCTGTATGGATCCCATACTGCCCCAGCATATTCAACAACCGGTCTAACTAGGGTTTTATAGGCATGTCCCTTTAGAGCCTTACTTGCCCCTTTTCAAGAAAAAAGATTGTACAATCAGAGGGCCTGGCCTCTCCACAACCTTACAACAATTCTAAATCAGATGGGCCTAATGATATGCCTTACCATAACCCTATTTCAAGCTACCAGTTGATGGATATGTCTTTATTGCATAATGCAATAAATTCATTTTGTAGTTGCAAAGTGTGTGGCGGCCAAGATTGTATTATTTTGTCTGATGACATAGGCCTACAAGGTAGAAAGGGCCTGTGTACAAACCTTATCCTAAACTGCAGCAACTGTGATGAAATTCATAAATTTAAAAACTCCCATGTGACTGAACAGGGGGCAGAGGTCAATCTTCGTTTTGTTCATGGATTGCGTTCAATCGGTCGAGGCCAGAAACCAGCCAAAATGCTGTGCACTCTAATGGGTCTACCAACTCCACTAACTAAGTTTGGGCCTACAAATAAAGTTTTAGGAACGGCTATAACAGCTGTGGCAGTTGAATCTATGAAAGCCGCAGTCAATGAAGCCATTGTAGAAAATGAGGAAAGTGACAAGCCGAAAGATTTGTTCATCGCTAATGACGGAAGCTGGCAGAAGCGTGGTCACACTTCACATAACGGTGTAGTCACCATCACTAGTGTCGACACAGGCAAAGTATTGGATATACAATGTCTAACGAACTATTGTCAAGGCTGTGTAAAGAACCCTAGTGGGGAAAAAAAAGATGCTCATGCGGTTCCTTGCGTTAAAAACTATGAAGGAAATAGTGGAGGGATGGAAGCTGCCGGTGCAGTTCGAATGTTTAATCGCTCACTTGAAACGCGCGGTGTTCGCTACACAAAATTTTTGGGCGATGGGGACAGTAAGGCCCACAAAAGTGTAGTTGAGTGGCGGCCACCTTATGGCCAAGGCGTGAACATTGAAAAGCTCGAATGTGTTGGCTGTAATAAGTTCATAATCTGGGTTTAGATTTGTATAATCACTTTATTATTAGTATAAATCAAGTACAAATACATCTTAGTTTCTAGAACAAACTGTCTCTCTGACTGACACCATTCCAAGTCTTTTCTCCCAATCCCTGTGCTCCCTCATACCAACCTTATGCATCTCACACTCCCTAGGCTGTTGCCAACTGTTACATTTTATAACTAAACTCATTACATCTTTCCCCTAACAAAAGAAGTTAAAAAATATACTATACAGAATGAAGATTAGCTAAACAAATCGTCACAGATACTTATATCAAGATGTTAATCTTAAACTTGTAACTTCCTGAAATATAAATCAAGTTCACAAATATTTTACAGAAACACTATCAAATCAAACAATCAACACACTTCAATCAATGTTTTACATAATCTTTAAACCTGATAGGTTCTCTGATGACCCTCTTTGGCCTGGGATAATCAATAGATGGATCTGGTATATTGTTTGGGATTATTGTTGGGATTATGGTTAGGACACATGAGTTAGGTGTTGTGTTCCGCATATCATCAACAATATCTTTGTCCGTAACCTCCGGTAGAACTACTAGTGAATGATCTGAAGGACTAATTGAATCTGAAGGATCTGAAGGATTTAAGGACTTTCTAAGCTCTTTTCTGTTCCTCCTTATGATCGTTCCATCTTGTCTCTCTACTACGTAAGATCTCGGTGTGTGGTATTTTCCTATGACTGTAGCTGGTTCCCACATTCCATTACGCCGCAGAACTACACTCTCCTCGTTCTCTAGTGGTTTGAGGTCCTTCGTGTTCCGGTCAAAATAATGTTTTTGTTTAGTCTGTGTTAGTTGTAACTTTTCTCGTACCCCTGTACATATCTCCGGTTTCAACAATGATTCCTCTGTTGGTATTTTAGCCCTCAGCTGTCTACTACAAAGCAGCTGTGCTGGCGAGTAATTGAGGCCTGTAACAGGTGTGTTACGATACTCTAACAGTAATAGATACACGTCGGTCTGCATGTGGTATGCCTTCTTGAGTATCATTTTGGATATCTTTACACCATTTTCAGCCATTCCATTTGCTTGAGCAAATGTAGGACTGGAAGTAGTTGTTTCAAATCCCCATTCCTTAGCAAAGGCTTTGAATTCCATACTCGAAAATGGCATATTATCCGATATAAGCCGGTTAGGAATCCCTTGCCGAGAGAAAACACTTTTAAACTTAACAATAAGTTCTTTAGCAGTTTTGGATGACAGTTGGATTAATTCAATCCATTTGGAGTAATAGTCTTTCATAACTAGGAAACTGTCTCCCCTGAACTCAAGAACATCTGCGCCTACCACCTCCCATGGTCTTTGGGGTATAGGGTGAGGAAGGAGAGGTTCCTTACTATTACTTTTGCGAAATCGTTCACAAGTTTTGCATCTTTTTACGTAATCTTCTATGTCTTGGGTCATGTTAGGCCAAAACAAAACTTGTCTTGCCCGGTTTTTGGTTTTTTCTTCCCCCATATGTCCTGAATGAACTAGTTCTAACATTGCTAATTTTAGAGTAGGTGGAACTAGGATTCTTGATCCGATAAAAACTAGACCATCATGGAAGTTTAGCTCATGCCTGTGATTCCAGAAAAATTCTGCACCCTGTGGTACTAGATTTTTATACTTAGGCCACCCTTTTAAATGAAATTCCTTCAGGATTTGTACAGTTTCGTCTGCCTGTGTGGCATTCTGAAACTCTAGCCTCTTTTCATTTGACATGGGCAGATATTTTGAGACCATGTGTACTAACACATGCATTTCCGGATCTGGAGTACCAGTTTCCTGCAAATATGCCCTTGAAAGAGTATCTGCTACAAACATTTTTGGTCCATTTAAATACTCAAGTTGTAAATCGTATTTCAGGAGTTTAAGCTGCATTCTCTGGAGCCTAGGTGACACACGATTTACATTTTTCGAAAGTATACTGATTAAAGGTTTATGGTCCGTGTGAACAAGAACTCTTCTTCCATATAAGAAATAATGAAACTTCTCTGTGCCAAAGACAATCGAAAGAAGTTCTTTTTCGATCTGTGGGTACTGCTTCTCTGTCTCCGTCATGCTTCTAGAGGCGTATGCGATAGGTTTGCCATCCTGAAGCAAACATGCTCCTAAACCGCTTTGGGATGCATCTACTTGGAGTATGGTTTGTTTGCATGCATTAAAATATGTAAGTACTGGAGCAGTACTAAGTGATACCTTGATTTTCTTCAGTGATTCTGCTTGTTCATGATTCCATTGCCACTGAGTCTCCTTCTTGAGTAGATGACGCAGAGGTGCAGATAACTCCGACAGATTTGGGATGAATTGTCCCACGTAATTCACCATTCCCAAGAATCTCCGAAGCTTCGTCACGTTTGTCGGGTCTGGCATCTCCTCAATGGCTCGAATCCTTTCAGCATCCGGTCGTAGGCCACTAGATGTCAAAATGTGACCCATATACCTGACCTCAGGAACTCTGTACTGAAATTTTTCATCATTGAATTTAACATTAAGCAGTTTGGCCCGTTCAAGTAGAGCAATTAGGGCAGTGTTGTGTTCTTCTATAGTTTCCCCCGACACTATGATATCGTCGAATATCACCTGCACATTTTTGATGTCTCCAAAATTTTCTATGTTACGACGTTGAAAGACTTCTGGGGCAGATTTGATACCATAAGGCATTCTTAGGAATTTGTATCTACCTTCAGGTGAATTAAAAGTACACAGATCAGAGCTATCTTGATCCAGCTGGACCTGCCAAAATCCCTCTCGCATGTCAACAATTGAGAAGTATTTATTTCCAACTAAGTTTACCAAGACCTCCTCTGCCGTCGGTATCGGGTAATGTTGACGCTTAATGGCTTTATTAAGGTCAATGGGGTCAAGACAAAGTCTTAAGGAGCCATTTGGTTTCTCGACAATTACAAGATTATTAGCCCAATTAGTTGGCTTAGTTACCTTTTCTATGACACCTTTCTTTTCTAGGGACACTAATGTAGCTTTTATTTTTTATTTTATTTTATTTATTTATTTAACGTCTATCCTATTCAGTTATAAAAACTGATTTACAAAGGAGGACAACTAAATAAATCTAATTACATAGATGCAGAAACAACAATGAATTACATTTTCGTAAATATTTGAAATAGTAGCATTACAACAACAATGCATTTAACACAAGAATTTTGGTAACAAATTGAATGATATTATATGCATTCAATGAATGAATCAAATATAAAAAAGGGTGGAGAATTCAACCTGTCTTGTAAGGCTAAGGGAATTTTCCTAGAAGGTTGTATAACAGGAACATGGTTAGGTTCAAGGATTATCTTATGTTTGCCTGGCATGCAACCTAATCCCTGAAACACATCCTGATATTTTACTATCACCTGTTCCCTGTTACCAATACCTGTAGCTTCTTTTACAGTATTCAATTCCACTTTGTTTACAGAGACTGGCATTTGTTTCATAAGCCCTAACTTCAAGCTGGCTTCTAACCCTTACATCGGTTTGCAATTCAAATCAGTTACCATAAATTCTACATTTACAGGCATTTTGTTATTCCCCTTACATTTCAGCATGACTTTGCCCTTCGGGTAAATTTTTGCCTCTCCAAAAGCTACTAGCACTGCATTAGTTTTTACCAATGATACATTTAATTTCAAATTCAAGAACTCATTCAAAGGCAGAATACTCACTTCCGCACCTGTATCAATTTTGCACTTCAATTTGTACCCTTCTACTTGAATACATTCCAGCCATTCTTTATGACCTGAGCTTACATTTACAATATTTATCCCTTTTGAACAATTTTTACTATTAAGTATATTATTCATTAAGCATACTACCTTATTGTCTTCCTCCGTCTTAATAATAGTAGTTACATACAGTTCCGAGTTGTGATCATCCTCACTTTCTGAATTCTGGACCGCACATTCTGCAATCTTGGGCCTCCGCTTCCGACACATCTTGGCGAAGTGATTTTCTTCATTGCAAATCTTGCATTTCTTGCGAAAGGCTGGACAGGTCCTTGGCGCATGACGGTACCCGCATTTCTTACAATCGTATTCTTGAACTTCAGTTGTGTTCTGACTAGGCTGATGTCTTCCCCTCCCAGTCTGCTGGTCACGCCCATCCACCTTCTTGACAGCCTCTATGACAGCCTTGTTTTCCTCCATGGCCATCGCTTGTATTTTGCTAGCTTCAGCAGCCCGACAGTAGTCTGCCGCCTTCTCCAAGGTCAAATCACCTATTCTCAGCAACCTTTCCTTCATTGTGATATCACTTATCCCCATGACTACACGTAATGTCAATAGCTGTTTTAGTTGGGACCCAAATTCGCATGAACCTGCCAATAATTTTAGGCGAGTTAAAAAGTGGTCAAACTTCTCACCTTCTGTTTGAGTGCAGCCAAAAAAACACTTTGTTCATATACTAGGTTTTTTCTAGGGGCACAATACTCGTCAAATTTTTTCAAAATCGCATTCAGGTTGTGCTTATCACCCACCGGTATTTCAAATGTGTTATATATACTTAGGCCCTCGTACCCCACTGCATTCAGAAGTGTGGCTACCTGGTCTTCATCAGATTCTTTGTAGCCTTTGGTGACGCGCATATATATCTCAAACTTTTGCTTCCACAATTTCCATTTCTCACTGACATTTCCGGAAAAATCCAGTTCTGATAATTTCCGTGCATTTGCTATATCTAATTCAGTATGATTCTATAGGCCTACTATTTTACTGACAAATAGATTAACCTTTGTGCTAGGCTTCAGTTTCGCATTCGATTCCGTTTTCTTGGCGTCTCTTCACGTGCTTGTTCCGGGGCCTGTTGCTTCTTACCTGTGTTCTAGGCTTAGCGTCCCTTACACACGTACTTTTGTTTCACTTTCATTTGATGGTTGCACTTGTAATTTACGCCATTAATAAAGTCTCCGCCGCTTGCCACATGTAGTTCATAAGTTCATAATCTGGGTTCAGAATTGTATAATCACTTTATTATTAGTATAAATCAAGTACAAATACATCTTAGTTTCTAGAACAAACTGTCTCTCTGACTGACGCCATTCCAAGTCTCTTCTCCCAATCCCTGTGCTCCCTCATACCAACCTAATGCATCTCACACTCCCTAGGCTGTTGCCAACTGTTACATTTTATTACTAAACTCATTACAGGCCATGTCCAGAAAAGAATGGATGAGGTCTCGTTTACGCAGACTGAAGAAAGCACACAAAGGACTGAAGCTGCCCGATGGAAAATTCTTGTCTGGGCAAGGTCGTCTAACTGGTAAGGAAATTGATAATTTTCAAAATTACTATGGTCAACCCTGGCGAAAATTCTTGTCAAGATCTTGTAAGATCTTGCAAGATCTTGACAAGAACTTGCATTAAGTAAGATCTTGTCAAGATCTTGACAAGAACTTGGTTAGAAACAAGATATAAACAAGATCTTGTCAAAATCTGCCACCTGGTGTTAGCATCTTGAACCTCATCAGTCATCACTAACAGTTACATCAAACAAGCCATGCCATGCATTTGTGCTGTCTCACTGTTCCAGTTTATTTAGAACTAGAGTAGACAGTTGATAATAGAGCTGGTCTACATCGTAAGCAAAGGCCACATACACATTTAAATAATTTAGCTACAGATAGTTGCCATGTCTTGTACAGACCTCAGACTATGTGAGTATTTACAACCACTACTGTAGCCTAGGTAGTAGGCTTAGATGACAGTTGACTAAAAGTATTATGCCTTGCACTATAGGTTGCTTTGTGTTCTTGTTCACAGGGCCTAGATTAACAAGCCACGGATAAATATCTAATAAGGTGGGCACTAGGCCTAGGCTTGTGTTTGCCCTAGGCCCTAGCCTAGATTAACAAGCCACGGATAAACATCTAATAAGGTGGCAAAGTGTGTATCGAAATTGCATCTAGTAGGCGTACCGGTAGCCCTACCGCATAAATAGACCAACCACAATCTTGCCAAGATGATACAAGATCTTGCCAAGATTATACAAGATCTTGGCAAGATCTTGGCAAGAAAAATACTAGATCTTACAATACAATCTTGCCAAGATCTTGCCAAGATTTTTCACCAGGGAAGCCATCAGGAAAAACACCAGTGACCTCAAAGAGATGAAAAAGGCAATATGGGCCATTTATTTCCACAAAGCATCCACAGACGAAAAGTCTCAACACGAACTCTGCCCTAAAGGAGTCGACTCTTGGTGCAAGTTCAACAAGAGCCTTGAAACAGGAAAGCCCTATTCCCATTAACATTCTCTCCCATATGAGGTCTTACAGTGCATCAAACCAGTTTTCAAGGACCTCAAAATGAAGAACTCTTAAAAAAGTGTCTCCACGGTAAAACGCAAAATGTAAACGAAAGTTTCAATAACACCATATGGCTGCGTTGCCCGAAGACGGTTGACGTTGGGTTGGATGTGCTCGAACTGGGAACGCATGATGCAGTGATATCGTTCAATGAGGAGCATGTTGGAAAATACAAGGTTCTTGAGAAACTTGGCTGCTTAGCACTGATCGGATCCAACACTATCAGGCAGTTACAAGAGATCGACGATGAAAGAATACAGAAAGCCGATGCTGCGACCACCGCAATTGGGAAGCTAGCAAGGAAAAAGAAAAGTGTTCAGACTTTTCACCACTCATATTTCGCAGCAAGTTACCGATATTATCTTTTGCTACTTGTGCGCCCTCTAGTAACTATACTAGTGACTTTTCCTAGTTAGTATCTGTGTTGACCACTAGATTTCGCTGACTACGCATTTCCGCCTGCTTTGCTCTCGCGACGATGGAAATCGCGTGAAGGCGAGACACTGTGGCTTGGAGCTTCGTACGAGAAGATTGATTGTTTTGCTTTACTAGTTAGGGGCGTTTCTGGCCTTCTGCCGGCGTCCCAGAGATGCTTGCCATGCATTCTCTTTACCTTTGTTAAACTTGTTAACGTGTATAAATTATTGTGTTCTATTAAATATTCTACAAGTGTTATTTTGGCGAGTTCAAGCTATACTTCTTTAATCTGAAACATTTCCCCAGTCGGTTCATTCCTTGATTCGATTGGACAAAAAGGAACAAGAAAAGGAAGAATGATGAAGAAGCTAACCCAGATGAACCAGACTATGGTCCAGGAATTGCCTAAATAAAGCTAGGAGGAATGAATTCAATGCGGCGTAAAAAAATTCTACTGATTTCGTAAGTCTTAAACATATTTTATAGGCCTAATGTTTTATTTATTTGTTCTGCAATATTTTCTCTGCACAGTTAGCCTAGGTCTGATGGTATCTTCCAAGTACATTATTCATAACCTTCATTTTCATCTAATAGCACATATTGCTTGTAAACCTAAAGTTATTTAGTAAACAAAATTTTTTGAAACCAGAAAATTTACATTTTTTTTTAAAATCATATAAAAGAGTGTTTTGTGAATGAAACCTAAATAAAACTGCTGATTAAGAATACTTACACCATGTTGTTCATGTACAAAAAATTTGGTTGTGATCCTACAACTCAATATGTTTTAAATTGTACACATGGTAGAATAATATAACAAAAACGCACCTAAAGTTTAAAATTAGTTTATTTCCGAAACTATATTTTACATTTTTCGGTACCTGTTTCTGAAGAAGTATCATAGATAGAGCTCTGAAATTTGGACCACATATCAATTACATATTGGTACACTTCTGTAGAGAGTTCAAATTGTTTATCTGTGTAAACAAAAGTTTTGAGAATTTTTTCATGTCTGAAAATGTAGAAATTTTCAACAAAAAAATATGCAACTGCTTTTATCTACTAAGAGAAAAAAATATTTAATTTAGAGGAACCATTTTTTCAGTGCATATGTACCATGGATATATGGACCAGAGCATAAAATTTGAGGGTGATCGCATGAATACTTTCTGAGATACAGGTACCTGCGTTTGTCAAATTTAACACAGGCAGCATAGGCGAGGACATCTCACCAATTAGCTCTGCAACCATCTTTATAAGTATCAGCAAGGTCGGTAAGAGATGCTCCTCGGGCAGCAGCAATGGTTCGATAAGTTGATATATGTTGATCAGTTCCAGTATAGGTGAGTATTCTCAAATTTTCTGAAAAAAAAATGTTTTAAGAAAACCTTGCATTTACTAAACTGAAAAAATCAGTTTATGTAAATGCAGGGTCTACATACATGGTTACTTCTAGAAGGTAAATGTAGATTCTGCATACATGGTTACTTCATTAAGGTAAATGTAGAGTCTACATACACGGTTACTTCATTAAGGTAAATGTAGAGTCTGTATACATGTTTACTTCATTAAGTTAAATGTAGAGTCTACACACATAGTGACGTCATTAAGGTAAATGTAGAATCTGCATAGGCCTACATGGTTACTTTATTTAAGGGGTATTTAACCGCTAAACTCAAAAAATATATTTCATTCAGGCTAACTAGTAATGAATTTAGCAATTAACAGAAAAAATATTGGGGCCACCATGACCTCCCAAAAAATTGTCAAACATGACATATTTCGAGCTAGGTCCCATCGGCATAAATCTTCCATAAGAAATAACATGGGGACGATCCTTATGCCCCGTGACCTTGGAGGATTTTGATCCAAAAAATATTGTCCATTATTGACGTACTCTACAGCCTTTTCTGTAAATTCTCTAAATTTTGTTTTGTAATTTGAGCAAGTAGTTCGGTCAAAATATGCTGATTACCAAGATGGGGTGTGATTTTGGAATGCATATTTTTGCGTGTTTGAGGGTATATTTGGGCACATTTTAAAGACACGATGTAAAAAATGAGCATTTTAGATTGGTACTATGCTCTAGTATCTATGTGGACCAAAAAAGAAGCAGGTTAAAGCCGATTTAAGAAATTTCCCAAAACACCAATTTTTGCAAATTTCTGGATCAAAATAATTTAAAAATACGTGTTAAATCACAGTTGCGAGATATAATTTTTTAAACTGTCATTTTAGTGTAGTATTGTGCTATAGATCCCGTGGTAAAAAATATTTTTTTGACTTAATAGCCCCTTTAAGTAAATGAAGAGTCTACACACATAGTTACTTCATTATGGTCAATGTAGAGTCTACACACATAGTTACTTCATTAAGGTAAATGTAGAGTCTACATACCTTGTTACGTCATTAGGGTAAATTTAGAGTCGACCCTCCAAATACAAAAAATTGTAAAAAAAAAAAAAAAAAAAAAAAACGGCAGCCAAACTCTCCTTCAAAAGTCTTTGGCTGTGAATGTTGTGAGGTATAGAATTTGAGCCAATCTTTTCATTCTTCCTCCCTAATTTCGCATAGAAAAGAAGTAAGATCATTTCGCCTGTTGACGAGCGCCTAGCCAACTATTTTCTTGTTAAATTTTTTTTTAAATTTTAAACTAAAAATCATGAAAAAAATTACTTTGCCATTGAATTTGGTTCATTACGAGAACTTTAAAAAGTCAACGGCCAAGTATTATTTTTTATGATTTTGAGTGAAAGTTTTAAATTTTTTCCACAAAAATGGTTGTCTTGGCGCTCGTCAACAGGCGAAATGATCTTACTTCTTTTCAATGCGACACTAGGGAGGAAGAATGAAAAGATTGGCTCAAATTCTGTATCTCACAACATTCACAGCCAAAGACTTTTAAAGGAAAGCTTGGCTGCCGTTTTAAAAAAATGTATTTGTGGGGGCTCTTCGGTTAAGTCATTGTAGACAAAGTCGCAATAATCAAAATATGGCATAATGAGACGTAACCTTTAGTTTAGTTGGAAGAAAGTAAGTCTGTTTAATGAGTGCAAAGAGGCGTATGTTTTTTGGCACACGTGTTTCACTTTGCCATTCCATTCAGTCGTCGGCCATGTAGAGTCCTATGTTTTTGACGTGGCGTTGGAACGGTATAATCGTATTGTTCAGTACTAGGAAAACGCTTAAGTCCCGCCGCGTTGTTGGATGAGCGTAATTGGTGCATTGAGCTGCCATGTGGTATGAGGATTTTCTGTTGTTCTGTGACAAAATTATTACAAAGTCGAATAATTTTTTTAAATTAAATTAAATTAAATAAAAAATTGACTTTATTTTTTAATTTTTTTTATGAATCGTAATTTTAAAAAAGGAAAAAATCGTAAAATTGCATTTTTCATAAGAAATAATTATTCGATTGCGCTCAAATTTTACAAGAATATATTAATTCATAAAATTAAGGTTCTGTGAAAAATTCTTTACAATAGGATAAAGCATGTAGGTGTTATAAGTCAAAGACTTGTTTAAAAAAAGAAAAAACATGTAAAATTTCGATTTTCATGAGAAATAATTTTTCGATTGCGCTCAAATTTCACACGAATATCTTAATTCATAAAATAAAGGTTTTGTGAAAAAATCATCAAAATCGAATTAAGCATGTAGGTGTTATAAGTCGAAGAAATATTTCAAAAATTGAAAAAATTCGTAAAATGGCGATTTTCATGAGAAATAATTTTCCGATTGCGCTTAAAAACGTGGCAGTTCTAAGTTCAGAGATTTCGAAGGTCTCCATAAAATTTCATCGCAATCGGAGTATCGGTTTAGCCGGAATCGTGTTAACAAACAGACAAAAATACAGAAAAAAAAAAAAAACATTCCGGATTTTTTTCTCCAGTGTAGTGAAATGGAATCTTCGCTTCGCTCGCTACGCTCATCCAATTACTCTGTTTATTTTGTCGTGGTTCACTTTACTAAGGAGTTTAAGAGCGAGTGAGAGAGAGAGAGAGAGAGAGAGAGAGAGAGAGAGAGAGAGAGAGACGCGAGTTGAATTGAAATTATTTTCTATATTGGGGACTTGCGTTTAAGATTTAGACTCCTGGTACAATTTGTAAACTTTGTACAGTCTGAAAGAAAATCGTGCAAAGTAAGTTTCTACAGAAACATTCTAAAAATAATTATAAATTGGTAGATAGAGTTGGAAAGCAGCCTGCTTAATTTTAAAAAGTTGCTAAAAATTGAATTTTGAACAAGTTGACTTAAGTCAATGTTGTTAAACGGTCATACATTCATATACACATATACATCATATATAAAATGAAAGTTTTGTCCCGGTGTAGCAGGGACTAGATACCCCCGGGATGGGATACCCCCCGGTATCCTAGCCCTAGGGCTGGAGTACCCCAATAAGGGCTGGGATACCCTCCACGATATAACGTGTATTACGACCAAAGGGGCTTTCTTGGTTTCTAGGGCTGGAAAACCCCTTACGATATTCCGTGAAATTCGACGAAAGGGGTATTTGGTCCCTAGGGCTAGGATACCCCCACGATATAACGTGTATTTCAAAAAAGGGTGGTACTTGGTCCCTAGGGCTGGGATACCCCCCATGATATAACGTGTTTTAAGACGAAAGTTTGTAAATTTAAAAAAAAAATTGCAGCGTCCATTTTCAATAATTGAATTATTTTTCAACGAAATTATAAAATCACTATGGTATATCAAGAGCTACACAATTGACGTTGCTTTTGAAGCTTCTACATTACTTTTAAATACTTGGACATTATCTTAATGTATTGTTGAAAAAACAATGTAATTATCTACAATTTAAAATAGTTTTAGATCTATTACAATAAAGCTACATAGAAAAATGATATTTAAAAAATAAATTAAAACCTACAAACAAAAAACTTGTAAATAAACAGTCAAACCTTTATCAACAGAAATAAATTAAATCTAAAAAAAGCCAAGCAAATTATTCAATTGATATTCACATTAAATAACAAGTATACAAATTAAATAAAAGGCTTAAGATGGGACGCTGTGCATGGCCCAACTCAAATGCGCGCACTCAGATGTTGATGATTTCTACTAAATGGTTGGCAATATCATTACGAAATTTTGCATGGATGTTAATAAAGATCTTTTATATTGATATTCGCAACTGGTTGCAATAAATACGCTTTAAAGATCCATTGCGAGACATAATAACATAAATGTTGAAATCCAAAACATGGATTTCAATTCTGAAAATTCCCACCAACCGTTTATCTTACGATAAAACCAAATTAACTTGCGCGTTCACATTGATTCAAACGTTGATATCTAGTAGGTATGCAAATTTGAATTTAAAAAATCTGTACACTTGGATTAAATTCCCGAAGTTGACCATAATGAAGTAAATTTCGGTGATTTCACTAACTTTTAATTTAAAATCAATTAACTTATTTAGGAATACGCGTACTGGATAGCATAGATTTATTCTTTATTAATGTAAGTAAGTGGAGGAATGCTAGAGTAACTAACCCGTTGAGGCGGACTTATGAAACTGAATATCTAGGGCGACGGTCGTCGCCCGGCAGACAAGCGCATGCGACTGCTTAGGCGACACAAACTCCAGCCCTATATACAGCTACCAGAGTTGGGGGGTTTTCAGCTACCTGCACACGCCGCCCCGAAAGAGTTACAATCTTGAAATTCGGTATATGACCTGGTATGTGGTCCATGACATACCAAAAAAAAAATCAACCCGATCCGACAACTCGTTCTGTGTTAAAAAAGGCTCTCAACATCGTCAAATTCCTTTCGGCTGGCTGGTGGCTGGGTGGGTGGGTGGCTGGGTGGGTGGCTGGCTAGCTAGTTCTCCGCGGAGATTAATTTAGCCTACAGAGAAAACGGTAAATCTTAGAACTATGAAACTTGGACCACACTTAGATGTACTTCACACGCAGTGACGTTTGCTTTCAAAACCAAAATCGGGTAACAGGGCCCGGAGAAAATCAAAATTTGGATGATAATCAAAACGCGTAATTACCAAGGCGTGGTAATTTGTACAAACTTGAAATTAAACATGCTATTAACCATTATAAATATCTTGCGTCCAAAACACAAGGGGCTAAATTTGGGGATGACCATGGGCCCAAAAATGACAAAAAACATATCTGAACTTTAAGAAATGAATCATTAAAAGAAAACGCTACAACTGAGATGTTTCAAACGTGGAATACATTTTGTTATCTCTCATTCTTTATCACTTTTGAATATGGAAAGCAAAATTGGGTAACGGGTACTGGAGAAAATCAAAATTATCGAAAGTAGGTAGTTCCGTACTGTTATGAATAATACGCTTTACTGAGAAAACGGTTCATCTTAGAACTTTGAAACTTGGCCACACTCAGATGTACCTCATATAACCAAAACCGGGCGATTGGGACCGGGGAAAATCCAAATCCAAATCAAAACGCGTAATTACTCAGGCGTAGTAATTTGTACTAGCTTGAAATTAAACATTCATTGTGTGGCTCGTTGGTCTTGTTGTTAGCGTATCTGCTTCCTATGCAGAAGGTACAGGGTTCGATTCCCGTCAAAGTCAGAAGTTTTTTAACTTCTGATTTGGACTTAAATCCATCAGTTCGTGTCTTAGGAGTTTGTAAACGGTTACTTTGGAGCCGTCCTAGCAACGAAGCACATAATAAATTCAGAGTTGTTCTGAATCGGCCTTGTTGATTCTGGCGTCGATACGCAGGTGTTCGCACTGTCCATACCACTGATTGCTATATTTCCTATTAACTAGGAAAACGCTTAAGTCCCGCCGCGTTGATGGATGAGCGTAATTTTTTTTAAACGAAAAAAGCGTAAAATTGCGATTTTTTTAATAGATAATTTTTCGATAACGCTCAAATTTCACACGAATATATTTATTCATAAAATTAAAGTTCTGTGAAAAAATCATTACAATCGGATAAAGCATGTAGGTTTTATTCGTCAAAGAAATGTTAAAAATTGAAAAAAAATCGTAAAATTGCGATTATCATGAGAAATGATTTTTCGATTGCGCTCAAATTTCACACGAATATATAATTCATAAAATTAAGGTTCTGTAAAAAAATCGTTACAATCGGATAAAGCATGTAGATGTTATAAGTCGAAGAATTTTTTTAAAAATCGAAAAAAATCGTAAAATTGCGATTTTCATGAGAAATAATTTTTTGATCAATTTTTCCCTCCGTGCAGTTCTTCGTTCAGAGATTTCATAGACCTCCATAAAATTTCATCGCAATTGGAGTATTGGTTTAGCCGGAATCGTGTTCACAGACACACAAAAATACAAAAAAAAAAAAAAAAAAAAAAAAACATTCCGGATTTTTTTGTCCAGTGTAGTGAAATGGAATCTTCGCTACGCTCATCCAAAAATATCGATCTTTGGTTGGTTATCGCTCACTCGTCGATTGCGTCGGGGCCTACAGGGTAGGCTTAGTCGCTTTGATTTACTGTCCCCCACTGAAAATCAGTTATATAACTGAGTGGGTAGACTCTAAATACAATTTATTTATTTATTTATTTATCTAGTGCTTAAAACACAAGGAGTATCTTTGGGGGGGTCGTGGGCCCAAAAATGTAAAAAAAACAACTTTGAACTTAACAAATTTAATCATTCAATGTCCATCATTCACACCATGATAGCAAACGAATAACAAAAAGATGTAATATCCAACCAAATACAAAAATTTGTAAAAAAAAAAAAAAAAAAACGGCAGCCAAGCTCTCCTTTAAAAGTCTTCGGCTGTGAATGTTGTGAGATATAGAAGTTGAGCCAAGCTTTTTATTCTTTCTCCCTAGTTTCGCTTTGAAAATAAGTAAGATCATTTCGCTTGTTGACGAGCGCCAAGCCAACGATATTTGTGGTAAAAAAGTAAAATTTTTAAACTCGAAATCATAAAAAAAATTCTTGGCTATGAACCAAATTCAATGGCCAAGCCATTTTTTTATGATTTCGAGTTTAAAAATTTTACTTTTTTACCACAAAAATCGTTGGCTTGGCGCTCGTCAACAGGCGAAATGATCTTACTTATTTTCAAAGCGAAACTAGGGAGAAAGAATAAAAAGCTTGGCTCAACTTCTATATCTCACAGCATTCACAGGCGAAGACTTTTGAAGGAGAGCTTGGCTGCCGTGTTTTTTTACAAATTTTTGTATTTGGTTAGATATTACATCTTTTTGTTGTTCGTTTGCTATCATGGTGTGAATGATGGACTTGGAATGATTAAATTTGTTAAGTTCAAAGTTGTGTTTTGACATTTTTGGACCCACGGCCCCCCCAAAGATACCCCTTGTGTTTTAAGCACTAGATATTTATAATGGTTAAGAGCATGTTTAATTTCAAGCTTGTACACATTACTACGCCTGAGTAATTACGCGTTTTGATTTTGATTTTGATTTTCCCCAGGCCCAATTGCCCGGTTTTGGTTATATGAGGTACATCTGAGTGTGGCCCAAGTTTCAAAGTTCTAAGACAAACCGTTTTCTCAGTAGCGTATTATTCATAAGAGTACGGAATTACCTACTTTTGATAATTTTGATTTTCTCCGGTACCCGTTACCCAATTTTGCTTTCCATATTCAAAAGTGATAAAGAATGAGAAATAACGAAATGTATTCCACGTTTGAAACATCTCAGTTGTAGCGTTTTCTTTGAATGATTCATTTCTTAAAGTTCAGATATGTTTTTTGTCATTTTTGGGCCTATGGTCATCCCCAAATTTAGCCCCTTGTGTTTTGGACGCAAGATATTTATAATGGTCAATAGCATGTTTAATTTCAAGTTTGTACAAATTACCACGCCTTGGAAATTACGCGTTTTGATTATCATTCAAATTTTGATTTTCTCCGGTCCCTGTTACCCGATTTTGGTTTTGAAAGCAAACGTCACTGCGTCTGAAGTACCTACATCTAAGTGTGGTCCAAGTTTCATAGTTCTAACATTTACCATTTTCTCTGTAGGCTAAATTAATCTCCGCGGAGAACTCCTAGCCAGCCAGCCAGGCACCCACCCACCCACCAGCCAGCCGAAAGGAATTTGTCGATGTTGAGAGCCTTTTTTAACACTGAACGAGTTGTCGGATCGGGTCGATTTTTTTTTTGGTATGTCATGGACCACATACCAGGTCATATACCGAGTTGTAAGATTGTTACTCTTTCGGGGCGGCGTGTGCAGATAGCTGAAAACCCCCCAACTCTGGTAGCTGTATATAGGGCTGGAGTTCGTGTCGCCTATTACAACAATATCATTGTAATACCTGTTTATGCAACACTTGCACTGCCTTAGTTGCCTTTCAATCCCCTCCTCTAGTCCACTCATTCGTCTTAATTCAAAAACCATTGCCCGCTCATGTTATGTACAATTTTTAGGATTGACAATGACTGAATCTCTAGACTGGGGTATCCACATTGATAACGTCTGTGGTAAAACTAGGGAAACGCCAAAGTCGTTGTTAAACGAGTGAGTGAGCCATGTGTTGAGTACCCGATTACATTACTTTTCTTCCCCCTACCTTAGGCCTACCTAGCCTATCATAGGCTAGAGAGGCGCATTATGACCTTACAGTTGACGCGCCCGTCCCCGTATACCAACTAAACTTTAAAAAACTATTATTTATACGAATATAATCAAACTTAAATGCAAATGTTCTCGGGTACTCACAACATGACTCGCTCACTCGTCTAACTACTACTTTGGCGTTTCCCTAGTCTAGTTGGCTAAGGCGCCCTTGTAGCCGATATGTGGGAGACGTGGGTTCAATGGTCGGGAAAGATTTTGTAATTTCTAGATTGTATTTCAAAAATAATTAAACATGTTTTGAAATGCATATAACGCAGGGTAGTCCATCATCTGTGGCAATAGGGCCAACTATGGTAAACATAGCCAGTACGAAATACGTGAAAATATTGCAAGGTTTACTCAATCTACGAGCGGAATTTGGGGGTACCTTGACGTCCAACATTCGACTGACCTTGCATGGGCACGGCATTTTCACGGCCAGGCGAAAAACAAACAAAAAAATCTTTTCAAAATCTAAAACATTGTCGTTAAAATAATTTCTAAACATTGGAAGTCTATTTCTCAGTTTATCATTTCTTGTAGGTTTAAATCGCAATGAATCTTGCTGATTTTGTTAGCAGTTCTCAATAAACTCGTACCGGATGTCCGTTTAAAATTTCAGCGCAATCTGTTCAGCGATTCGGCTGATTTTCAACGTACACACACACACACACACACACACACGCACGCACGCAGAAAAACCATCAGGGCCGTTTAAGTCGAATGGAAATCACTACGTTCGCTACGCTCACTCGTTCAATAAGAAGCGGTTGTTACCTTTTACGTAGAATGAAACCAATCATAAGCCCACAAACACTCCGTTTAATTTATTTTGCTCACATCCATTCACACATCTCATATGCATTGATCTTTTGGGGTGCATCACCACATGCCAGTAGAGTATTCCGCCTTCAAAAACGAGCCATCCGGGTTATGGCGGGTGCCTCCTGGAAAACATCTTGCAGAGATATTTTTCCTAGCATTAAATACTCACTCTTACCAACTGTCTTATACAATCATGTGCACTAGTTGTACGCAACAACCAAATCTTTTTCCACGAACTCTGCAACACACTCATATCCTACTCGTTCACACTCTGATATACATCTCCCTACTCACAAAACATCACGCTTCTCCACTAGTTCCCTCCTATCTTTGTCTCACTATCTATAATAAACTACCATTGGATATAAAAAATGCCCAAAAATCGAGTATTTATAAACAAAACTTAATGCGTGGCTGAAAGAAACCTGTTTTTATACCTTAAATGAATTTATAAACCCGTAACCAGCAACTTGTACCAATGGGATTTTATAATTTTATACATATGGTACTCTATACTGTACCCATAGTATTTTCCATATTCCATTCCTAATGTAGGCCTACTGTAAACATTTAATTAAATTTACTTTTGTAAGATAGGCCTATATCCACATGTTTAATATTCCATAGTTCTTGTACTTCTAATCTATCTCTTCCATGATATGTGTCGCATACTTTTTATATTGTATATATATTTATTAGCCTATTAATTTTTATACAAATTATTAATTATTAGATTTAGGCCTAGTTTGATAATTTTCACTAAGCCTACATGTTAATGTACATTTTATAACCTATGTTATTATTAAGAATTATTCACTTCACTCTACTATCTCTCTCACAAGAGGATAATGTGTGTATACTTATACTATGTATTGGTCAAGCGAATAAATTACTCTACTCTACTCTACTCTTGTTGTTCACAGCCATCCTGGTACTATTTGTGCACTTTAACTTCATTGTTTATTGCTCACCGCCATCCTAATACTTTTGTATCAATTTCTTTGGTGTTGAAAAGGACGCTATGTTTCTTTGTTTTCAACAATGTTAATCATCAGACTGAAATTACTTACTGCATCGGCCATTCGTATGGTCTAGTGTTATTCTCTGTTAACTTTCGATAAGTTATTAATAAATACAGTGTTTTTACTTGTGTTGCCTTTCCCAAGTGTTTGTTATTTTTCCCCCGTGGATCGCTAACCAGGGCCTTCATTTACGTCCCCTCATTTTTTTATTTTTAAAACATGGTCCCCATTAAATCCAGATTTCATTTTCACCCTTCATGTATCCCCCATTATCCTCTTTCCCCCAAACATAATTTGGTCCCCCCGGGGCCCGGATACAATCAACATGGTTCCACGGGGAAAATTTTTAATCGGCTTTCGCAAGAAATTTTTTTTCCCTTTCCGGCGACTTAAACAACGCAGTTTGAACTTTCCTGGGCCCTCCGAGGGTTAGCAAAAAAGCCCTTCTAAACGGGCCCCAGCAGCAGCTGAAGTACGGCGTCATCGGGAAACATTTTAAAAACCCGGGGCGGACGCGTGTTTTCCCATGGCAACATCACCCACAATTCAGATAAGCTATCTGCTGTCCCTTCATAATACCCCTTTTAACCATACTTTCTTAAATCTTCATAACTTTTTCATCATGAAAGCCCCCAAGAGAGAAGTGTTTAAAATTAAACTTTCGGGGAAATTTAATCAAAGTTTGGGTTTAAACAGCATACCACTTTTTAAAAAAACAAAGGGTCAAAAACCACTCAAATCTGGTGAAAATCAGATTTTGGTCAGAAACTTTTTATTTCTTTTTTGGGTTTCAGTTCGGGGAAATCCCAATCACGTCTTAAAAATAGAAGACACAAATGACGTTCCCGAATCATGAAACCTACAAAACCCAAGATTTTAAAAACTTTTAAAATTTGAGGCTTATCAAATCTAATGACTACTCACGCCACCCAGGGGTACCTTTTTGTACCCCCATCAAGTCTGTTCGGGGAAACGGGGCTTCTTACACCCCATAAAAAAAAATCTGATCAAATTTCCCCTGGTAAAAAATTTACCACAATTCTAAAGGTAGTTTACAGCCCTTTGGTCAAAATTCCCAAAGACACCTACTTTCGCGCTCAACATGAAAAAATTTTCTCTTACGGACTTTTCACAAATTCCATTATCTGTTGTCTTCATTACGAAAATGATAAATTTAATTTAAAAATTTCCAAAATTTTTTCCTTGGGGCCTGCTAACATCCATAGCATGGAATTTTGATTCTAAAAAGAAAATGAAAAAAAAAAAATTAAACTCAGAAACACATAAATGCTCTTCTCGATCTGCCACATGTGCAGAAAAACTGGGCTCACGATCTTCGCCAATTATTTAAAACGAAGAAAACAAGCAATCTTAATGCTATCAAGGGGCCCCTCACCCGGGGGGGTTGAAATTCCGAACTCTTACTTATTCAACCTACTCTTGTTTTTAACATACACACCAGGGGGGAATTTTTGAAACAACACAACATGCAGACTCAGAGTTTCCTTCACAAGGGAAATTATGCGATTTCCTTGAAAAGAGGTCCCGAAAATTACTACTCGTACATTCATACCCTTTATCCAATATATAAACCTTTCGGGGGTAAATCACCAAAGTATAAGCAAAAAGGGTTTTTAATACTATCCAAAATGAGAAATTAGAAACTTTTTTAATCTCCGTATTTTCACCCACGATCCATATATTAAAACTTAAAAAATACTACCTATCCAACTCATTTTGAATACCGACTTGTTTCTTCATATAAAAAATTTTTTTTTGGGGGTTTGTCACTTTTCCAATCTTTACAAAAACCCAAACTGGGTACTATCACGATCACAATACGCGTACTAAAGATAACCTACACCTAAAAAACATAAATAGCCCCTAAAAAGGAAAACTTGGGCATCACTCCCCTAGGATAAAACTTTATAAAACAACCTACCCAAAACTTTTTAAGGCCCTGAATAGTGAAACTCTTTAAAAACTCACGGAAAAACATTTTTTTTAAAAAAAATTAAAAAACTGCTTTTAAAATAAACCCCTCTACCCCCCAAAATACCCCCAAACTCTTCCCTGCCCCCCCTTTTAAAACCTCTGTTTTAAAATTTCAATTTTCTTATAAAGCTCTAACTACAAAACTTTTAATATTTTAAACTCAGGGAACCCAATGGAAAATTTCTCGTTTTTACGATGCTGTTGCTCATCCCACACCTGCCCTTCTTTTCTTTTTTTGTCTAACCTTAAATATGCTACTTTTTTGCATGTCAAAAATTCAGATTAAAATTTTTTTCTTTTCTTTATTTTTATTTTTAACATTATTTTTACTTTTGTTTTATAAAATTCTCTTAGTGTTAGTTTTAGCTTTTAGTTTAGTTTAGGTTCAAAAACCCAGTTAAAATTATTTTCCCTTTTCTTTATTTTTAGTTTTGGGCTTATGTTATTTTTTGTTATATTTTTAAATTTAGGTTTAGTTTTATTTAAAAAGGCCTATTTAAAACATAGTCACCGTAAACATTCCAACTTGCAATTAAAAAACTAACTAAATCTTATTTTAGTTTTATATTAGTACCATGTTTAACTATGCTAATAACAACAATGAAACTAAAAAATCTGAAAGAGGTAATACAACTCAAGTTTGGGTACAATAAAGATTCATTCCTTCATTACTCAGTCCAATCTGCCTTTTCCTCAAACTAAAAAAAAACAAGTCTACTAAAGTACTTACCAGTCTAACATACGAAATTTTTTCCACAAAGCCCCAATAAGTGTTTGAAAATTGTAACACAATGACCTTTAAATTTGGGTACAATTGAAAAATCTTTTCGTAATCTGCCTTTGGGGCTGACGGGTGGCTTTAAATAAAATCTAAAAATGCTTTTTCAAATTGTTTTGCTCCCAAAATCTAAAGAAAATGCTGCAAGTTTGGGAGCTACTGCAAGTGGGGTTCTTGCCAGCACGTTATTTCCCACGTTTTCTACAAGATAGGTCTACCATCAAGGTCGGGTGCAGCGACAACGTCACAAAACTGATAATTCAGTGCAAGAAACTA
This sequence comes from Sweltsa coloradensis, assembly GCA_024449915.1. Classification (NCBI taxonomy): domain Eukaryota; kingdom Metazoa; phylum Arthropoda; class Insecta; order Plecoptera; family Chloroperlidae; genus Sweltsa; species Sweltsa coloradensis. Next base: position 296,421 of record JAMZAV010001742.1, read on the forward strand.
GCCATCCTAGTACTTTTTCACCCCGGAAAAAAATACGATACAGGTATTTACTGTTCGTACAGCCCAAAGCCATTAAAACAAGTATTTTTGGCCCCAAAAGCTCGGGGTATACGTTCGGGAAATAATTTTTTCCAAATTTAAAATCAATTCAGCATTACGGGGTTCAGCAAGCCAAAAATCTTTCCCACACATTGCCCTTATTTAAATAAACTTAAATTTAAAAAAAAGGAAAAGGGGGGGTAAATCATACACCCATACAAGGTTTAAAAACACAACTCAAACAAAGCCCCTTTGTCAACATTTTCAGCCCAAATCTATTTTTACTGATTATATTCCCCAATTAAATTTGTTTTATTCTGCCAAAAAATCACTGGCACCCTACCGTCGCTCCGATTGACTAAAAGCACTTGGAACTTTTCCTCGTGAATTCAACTACAATTCCAAATTTTCAAAACCCAGGTGAAGTCGAACTGTGATGGGCGCAAAATTTTAAACTACGTTCTTCCTCCGCAGAATTCACTATCTCGTCCAGGTTTCCCACACTTAAAAGATACGAAGCTTGGTTGGATCATCGGGGGAAAGGGAAATGCCATTTCGACTACGGGCCACTCCCGCTCCCCAAACACCCAGTTTTTTTCATTAGTAATGAAACCATTAAATCATCAACTCAAGCGTTTTTGGGGAAATAAAAGAAACCCCAAAAATTTTATCGCCACAAAAGAAGAAAAAAAAATGTGAAAAAACATTTTTTTAAAACAATACAACCCGAACTCCAAAGGGAAATTCATTGTTCGTCTCCCGCTTAAGAAAACGGGGTGAAATGGTTTCCAGATTCCAAACGCTGCGACGACTGCAGCCGTTTTGAACCCTCGTCTTAAAGGGGAATTCAAAGCCAGAGAAGAAAACAATTTTTTTTCTACGAGAATATCGTGAACTTGGACCCCATGAAAAAGTTTTGGCCCAAAAGGGTGTCGAAAAAACAATCTGATAAGTGCTTCTTTTAAAACCCGCCCACAAACATGCAGTAAATTTAAGGAATCTACTACTACTCACAACGTGTTGTTTTCGTGGGTCAGCAAAAACCAGCACTGGGGCAGTCAATAAACGATTTTTTTTCAACTCGGACCCACAATAACCCAAAACATAAAATTTCTCAATTAAACTTTCGTTCAGAACACTTTTAATAAACATTCCTGCCGCCCTTGCTAAGAAAGTATAGACAAATCGAATCTCCTAGCGATTGTAACCCTTTCAAACGCATTTAGGAGAGAATCCTGGAATTTCCCCCGTTTTAGGAAAACCAACTAACTACAAATAACATAAAGGCACAAAAAAAAGCACCATTTCTAGCTACAAAGTGCCTACATCCTTGGGAGACCCCGAAGCTTTAAAAAATATCCCCGGGGGGCATCTTTTTTTTTTAAAAAAAGTTTTCTACTTTGAACGGCTTCTATCAGGTTTAGATAAACTGGAAGATGCTCTACAAATCCGCAAAAATTTTCGATCTCTGTTGCCAGTGGGGTTCCCCACTACTAATTTTTGTTTTAAACCATTCGGCTTTTGGAGGGTGTTCCAGAAGAAAATCGTGAAACTAAAACTTCCACTCCAGTTGGGGAAAAAGATGGTCTGGGGGAAAAACTCTAGGCTTGCTAAAGGGACCCCGCCCTTTTGACACTTTTTAGTAAAGATCGGGTTCTTTGACCTTTCCCCAGCCCCCGCAAGGTAAATAACTCCCACCAAACGTAAAAGGGTATCGATCGTATCTACCCATTTTTGATCCACTGGGATTAAAAAAGTCCCCCTTGTCATTAACTACAAGATTTTTTTCTACAGGGCCCCTTTTGGGTAGAAAAAACTAGAAATTTGGGGGTGATCTTTTACCCAACCCCCCGAATAAACAAATTGGAAAGAGTTCTACAATCAAATTCCTTAACCCCTAAAAAACCATAAAAAAAAAGGGTTTAAAAAAGAAAAAAATTCTAATTCAACCAAGGGAAACAAATTTTTGACATTCCCAAATTTAGGGGTTCTCCGATGCTTCCGAAAGGGCTTTCGGAGCTTGCATATATTTTCCGATCCACTAAAAACAGAAGGCAAACTGTAAAACCTTTTTCTTTGCTCTAAGGGCAAAAGGGCGACCTTTGAAAAAAATTTCGATTTCCCCCCCCTTGGAAATTATGCGATGCACTTCTACTCGCCAAATTTTTTTCAAAAGGACAGTGGGAAACTCTATGTCTTGACATTGGTTTCTTAGTTTTTCTCTGGACAACTCTACAATTAAATTTTTCTTGCCTGGGGTCAAGGCTTTATTTCCCCAAAAAATGGAAAACATTCATTGGGAAAAAGAGTCACGGGAAAAAACAAGAACCCCTGCAAAAGAAAAAAGGAAACGTCGCCTCAGCACAAAAAATTTTGCAGACCTTATTTATCAAGAGGAACTTCATAGAAACTCTTGGGGCCCCCTTTTGACTTATGGTGGCACGGTCCACAATGGTTTTTCACTAATTTATTATTGTGGCCAGTTTTTTCCAAAATGCAAATCAATTTCCCAAATTTAAAACTGCCGGAAAAAAAGGCCCAAAAAAGCAATCCCGGATAATAGCGGGACTTCTAGAAAGCGATCTTGTCCCCGGGGAAATCTTTTTTACCCAAATTTTAAAAACCCAAAAAACTAGCATGTTCCGGGGGTTTTTTTTTGTCAGGGATCCCCTTTTTTGGTTTGCCTTAATTAAACCCCCCAATTTTTTCCCCCGCAAAAAAACAAATGTTCATGGGTCCCTTTTTAAAACGTTTTCCCCCCGCAATTTTTTAGTTTTCCTTTTTTCCCCCTCATAAAAAATTTCTTTCCCTTTTCCCTAAAATCCAAAAAAAATTTCCTTTTCCTTTTTCCAAAGGGCCCTCAAAAATTTATAATAACCTTTCCATAAAATTTCCAAGGGCCCCTTTTTATTTTTTGACCTTTTTCCTTCCCAATTTCCCCCCAAATCCCCTTTCTTTTTTTCCCTTTCCGTTTAAAAACGTTAAATTTTAAACCCCCTTCCAAAAATTTTTTCCTTTTAAACTGAAAAAGGAAAAAGGGGGTTTTAAGACAAAAAGGAAAAAAAATAGGGGGCCCTTTTTAAGGGGCGCCCCCCCCCCCCCCTTTTTTGGGAACCCCATTTGGAAAAATTAAAAAAATTAACCTTTTTTAATTTTGGCCTTACTTTTTAAAGGTTTTTTAAATTTTCCCAAAGGGTTTTTTTCAATTGGCCCAGGCCCTTTTTGGGGCCCCCCCCCCCCCCTTTTAAATATTAAACCCAAAAATTTTTATTTTTTGGGTACTCAAAGTTTTTTTCCAAATTTTTTTTTTAATTTTTCCAATTTTAAAATTTCCTTTTAAATTTCAATGTAAATTTTTTATTTTTTTTTTATTTTTTTCCCCCATGGACTCGGAAGTCACCGGGGGGAAACGTTTTTTACTGCACGCGCCCTTTCGCGCTTTTTAAAGTCTTGCGAAACCCCAACGGGGTTCTAGAGATTCAGGTAATTGGGAATTTTCCAGCCGATTCTACTTTTTCGTTTAAACACTATGAAAAAGCAGCCCCCGTGATTTTAAGGGAAATTAACTCGGCAACAATGCGACTCATATATCTCGCCAAAATTTATTTCAGTTGACAACCCACACTTTTAATTTTTTATCAATTCTTTGCATTGTTTTTGGGGTTTTAAACTTAAATGATTTGAACATTTAATTGTTCTGTTTTTTTCTTTGGACGTTTCAAAGTTTCCGAAAACCCATTGCCAGCATTTTCCAATCCCTTAAAATCCGTGTGGAATTGTGGGCTTTCCACCAAAAAGTTGACAAAGGGTCAAAACACGGGACCTTGGGGGGGGCGGGATGTCACCCATTGGGGGTACACAACTTTGCCATTTTACTTCTAAACCCTGTAACAAGTTTTTATTAACTCATTTAGACCACGTTTCCATTATAATGGAAATAAACAAATTTTTTTTTATTTTTTTTTAGTTTAAAATTTTTTTTAATTTGGCCAACAAAAATTCAAAAAAATTGGGGAATTCAAATTCCCCATTTTTTTTACCGCATTGCCCCATAGGGCCAATATTCCGTTTTTTTGAGCAGATTGGAAAAATTTAAATGTTAAAAACGGGGAAAAAAAGTGTTTTTGGTTTTTTTCCCGGGAAATTTTAAAAAATTAATATTTTTTCCAGTATTTGAATACAGAAAAAACCAAAATTCAAAAAAAAATTTCCCAAAAAAAACAGTTTTGAAATGCACTTAAAATTTACATTTGAAACATCAAACGTTGCTTTTATTTGAAATCCTAAATTTCCCATAAAACCCTTTAATATTTCAATGAAAAATATAAAAAAAAAAACTAAAAAAATCAGAAAAAATCAAGAAATTTTAATTTTTTTTGCTTAAAATATCCCTTTTTTGGGGCCAATTTAAAATTTTGGGCCTGAATGAGTTTAAAAAATCTATTTTTGTCCGAGTAAAGACGAAAATGCCCGTTTAAAAATCCGTCAATGTTTTTATTAAAGCTGTGTTTACAATGTAGGGCCAATCTTTAGTAAAAGACTGATTAACCCCCCGTCACTGGATTTTTGATTAAAACAAAAAAATTTTTAAGCCCTTTCCCTTTCAGATTTTTCAGCGCGTTTTTGACAGTTGAAATTTGAAGTAAAAACGGCTACGTGAAAACATTCCCCTTTTGGGAGTTTTGCCCAAATCAATAAAAAACTGTAAAGGGGGACCGCCCCCAGCCTCACTTGATGATTTTTGGGTTTTTCAATACCTTTTGGCCCAAAACAAATTTTCCCCTGTGGGGCCCCAAAAAAAATGCTTTCGAAGTAAACCCTTTTTTATACTTTTTAACCAATTTTTTTTTAGGCAGTCGTGGGGGGGAGAACAAACTGCAAATGGTGGGGAAAATCCTTTTTTTGCAATTTTTTTGAATTTATCAATTTTGGCCCAAACTCCCAGTCCCTCAATTTATTATATTTTTTGATTTTGGGCCCTAAAACACGTGCCTAGTGTGCCTATTGGGGAATCCCGGGCCCCGCTGAGGCTCTCCCAAATAAATTACCTTGTTGATTGTCATTAATACAAAATTTACAAAAGTTTAAAAAATTTTTATTGTGTCGTCATTGTTTAAAAGTTTAATTTTCATTTTTTTTATGTTTCCTTTGTATTATTAAATTTATCTATGTATTAAAAAAAACATTTTTTTTTTTAAACCCTTAAATTTAGGGGCGGGAGGGAAACAAAGTGGACCAACCCCCAAAATTTTTTTTAAAGGGTTTTGGTGCATTTTCCCCTTTTAGCCCCCATTCAAAAAAATTTTAAATGGTAAACGGACCCAACCCCTCACCGCCACCGGGTTTTCATGTAAAATCAAAAAACAGGGTTTGGGCCAACCTAAAATCATGAAAAAAGTTTTTAGAGGCAAAATGGAGCCCAAACCAAAAAAGTTTGCTATTGTCTGCTGCAAACTTCCCCATTTTTACCAGGGGAGTTTGTAATATATTAATCGGTTTTTTTTAACGTTTTTTTAACCCAATTAAATTTAAAAAGATTTTAATTAAAAATTAAAACCGTTAAAAACCAAACCCCCTTTAAAAATTCCCCCAAAATTGGATTTTTTGGGAAAAAAGGGAAAGAAAAAGCATTGCTAAGATGTATAACAATCGATGCATCCTAGCGATTGTACTTAAACGCATATAGGAGAGAACCATGGATACCGTCAGATCCAACTAACTAAGTACATACGGCACAAAAACAGCACCATTTCTAGCTACACGATGCCTACATCACTTAGCAGACCTGGAAGCTGAAAGATATCCCAGCGCATTCTTTTGTTTTAAAAAAACGATTTCTACGTAGACGACTGTCTATCAGGTTCAGATAATCTGGAAGATGCTCTACAACTCCAGCAAGATTTGCGATCTCTGCTTGCCAGTGGAGGGTTCCCACTACGTAAGTGGTGTTCAAACCATTCGGCTCTTTTGGAGGCTGTTCCAGAAGAAGATCGTGAAACTAATCTTCCACTCCAGTTGGAACAAGATGAGTCTGTGAAAACTCTAGGCTTGCTATGGCACCCTGCTTCTGATCACTTTCAGATAATGATCGATTCTTCGACTCCTCAGCCACAGCAAGGTACTAACTCTACCAAACGTAAAGTGCTATCGATCGTATCTACTATTTTCGATCCACTGGGATTAATAAGTCCCATTGTCATTAACTACAAGATTTTTCTACAGCACCTTTGGCTAGAAAAGCTAGACTGGGATGATCTTTTACCCAACCCCCTGAATAATCATTGGAAGAGTATCTACAATCAACTTCCTACCATAAGCACCATAAAGGTTCAACGACTAGTTCTAGTCACAGGAATCATTTCTGACATTCAACTTTACGGATTCTCCGATGCTTCCGAAAGGGCTTTCGGAGCTTGCATATATCTCCGATCCACTAACACAGAAGGTCAAACTGTAAACCATTTACTTTGCTCTAAGTCAAAGGTCGCACCTTTGAAAAGAATTTCGATTCCACGCTTGGAATTATGCGGTGCACTTCTACTCGCCAAATTGTTCAAAAGGACAGTGGAATCTCTACGTCTTGACATTGGTTCTAGTTTTCTCTGGACAGACTCTACAATAGTTCTTGCATGGATCAAGGCTCATCCACACAAATGGAAAACATTCATTGCAAACAGAGTCACAGAAAATACAAGAACTCACTGCAAATGCAAAATGGCAACACGTCGCATCAGCACAAAATTTAGCAGACCTTATATTATCAAGAGGAACTTCAGTAGAAACTCTTGCCACTTGTGACTTATGGTGGCACGGTCCACAATGGTTGTCACTAGATTCATTATTGTGGCCAGTTTCCAAAGTGCAGTCAATTTCAATTGAAGACATGCCGGAACAAAAGGCAAAAGAGCAATCAGGATAATAGCGGGAGCTTCTAGAAAGCGATCTTGTCGGGAACTCTTTCGACAATTAGAAATCCCAACACTAGCATGTGTCCTGATTCAGTCAGCATCTCTTTTTGTTCGCCTTAATACCCACATCTTCCAGCAAAACACAACTGTTCATGATCACTTTACACGTTCCAGCAATTTAGTTCACATTTCCTCTCATAATCTTTCCCTTTTCTCTAAAGGTCCATACATCCATCCATCCAAGCATCAATTATTTATAATAACCTTCCGAATAAAATTCGCTTATGCCCATCTGACAATTCTTTCAAATCTAATCTTAAGTCCTTTCTGCTTAAAAACAGTTATTACTCACTTCATGAGTTTCTATCTGACGGCCAGGGCCGTTTTAACTAATAATGAGAACATAGGCACACATTTTTAGGTCGCCCCCCCCCCCCCCACGCAACTATGGAATCCAAAATATCGTTATGTTTATTGTGTGCATACAATGCAATGTTTTCTAATTTCACAAATATTGTTTTTTAGGCAATTGCTAGGGCCTAGTCCTACATTTAAATATTATGCAATTTATAATAGGTACTACATGTAAATGTTATTCCATAGTTTCCGTTTAATAATGTTATTTTATATTACTCACCCACATGGACTCGGAAGTCACCGAATCGTTTGTACTGCACGCGCTTACGCGCTTTACGTCTTGCGAAACCGCAACGAGTTCTAGAGATTCAGGTAATTGTAATTTCCAGCCGATTCTACTTTTTCGTTATCACTATGAAACGCTAGCCCTCGTGATGCTAAGAACTTAACTACGGCAACAATGCGACTCAATATATCTCGCCAATATTTCATTTCAGTTGACAACTACACTTTTAATTTAGTATCAATTCTTTGCATTGTTTTGGTTCTAGCTATAAATGATAGAACATTTAATTGTTCTGTGTTCTTTGGACGTTTCATGTTCTCGAAACCTATTGCCAGCATTTTCCAATCATTATATCCGTGTGAGAATTGTGACTTTCCACCAAAAAGTTGACAATGGGTGCAAAACACTGTACCTTGGGAGGGCGAGTATGTCACCCAGTGGCGGTACACAACTTCGCCATTGACATTCTACCGATGTAACAAGTTTTTATTAACTCATTCAGACCACGTGTCCATTATAATGGACATAACAATTTTTATTTATTTTTATTTAGATTTAAAGTTTTTTCAATTTGGCCAACAAAAAATTCAAAAAAATTGGGGAATTCAAATTCACATTTTTTTTACCGCATTGCGATAGGACGAATAGTACCGTTTTTAGAGCAGATTGAAAATTGAAATGTGTAAAAACGGGCAAAAAAAAGTGTTTTTGGTTTTTTCCCGGAAATTTAAAATATTAATAGTTTTGCCAGTATTTGAGATACAGAAAATCCAAAATATGCAAAAAAAATTCCGAAAAAAATCTAGTTTTAGAAATGCACTTAAAATTTACATTTGAACATCAAACGTTGCTTTTATTCGAAATCCTAAATTTCCCATAATTCCTTAAATATTACAATGAAAAATATAAAAAAAAATACTAAAAATATCAGAAAAAATCACGAAATGTTAATTTTTAGCTTAAAATATCCTTATTTGTGCCAATTTAATTATGGTCTGAATGAGTTAAAATATCTATTTTTGTCCGAGTAAAGACGAAGTGAACCCGTTAAATCTCCGTCAATGTTTTGATTAATGCTGTGTTTAGCAATGTAGGGCCTAATCTATGAGTAAATGACTGATTACCCACGTCACTGGATCTTGATTAAAACAAAAAATTGTCAAGCCGTTCACTTACAGATTTTTCAGCGACGTTGTGACAGTTGAGTTTGAAGTAGACGGCTACGTGAAATCATTCCTTGTGGGAGTTCTGCCCAAATCAATAAAATCATGTACGGCGACCGCCACAGCCTCACTTGATGAGTTCGGTTTACAATACCTGTGACAATGACATTGCCCTGTGCGCCCTAAACAATGCTAACGAAGTAACCTTTTCAGCATACTTTCTAACCCAATTTTTGTAGCAGTCGTGGGGGGCAGAACAAACTGCAAATGAGTGCAAAGTCAGTTTTATGCAATGTTTTGAATTAATCAATCTTGCAATCTCCCAGTCATCAATTCATATATATTTTTTGATTTGGGCCCTAGGCACGTGCCTAGTGTGCCTATTGGGTAATACGGCCCTGCTGACGGCTCTCCCAAATAAATTACCTTGTTGATTGTCATTAATATCAATATTTACAATGTATTAATTATTATTGTGTGCGTCATTGTAAATGTAATTGCATTTTTTTATGTTTCATATTGTATTATTACATTTATCTATGTATTAACAAAAACATTTGTTAACCTTAATTGAGGGGCGTAGAAGCAAAGTGGACCAACCCACATTTTTTTTTATGGAGTTAGGTGCATTTCTCTATAGCTCACATTCAAAATATTAAGTGGTAAAACGGACCAACCTCTCACCGCCACCGTTATCATGTAATATCAAGAAAACAGTTGGACCAACCTAAAATCATGAAAAAGTTGTAGAGGCAAAGTGGACCAAGCCACAAAAAGTTTGCTATTGTCTGCTGCATCTTCCTATATTTTACCAGGTGAGTTTGTAATGATATTATAATCGTTGTTAGTTAACATTAATAATGATTTTATGCATGTACTTAGCACATTAGTCACCAAATGATTTGGACCAAGCCACAAGATAATTAAAATACTAACATCATTGTTGAGAGGCAAAATGGACCAACCCACTTTTAAGAGGCAAAGTGGACCAATCACTTTGAAAAGGTATTTTCTATTGAAGTTATGAATTTTTAATAAATTTAAAGATGTGATATTTTAAGCTAATATGTTAGGAAAGCAATAGACTGCATTCCAATCCCAACAGTTGAAGCTACATTTTATAAGTTGCTCCCAACTTTAACCCAAATTATCTCAGAAAGAGAATTGTGTGGGTTGGTCCACTTTGCTTCTACGCCCCTCAATTTTATTATAACCTTATTCATTTCACTCCACCTATCTCTCTCTCTCTCTCTAGAGAATAGGTGATAGTGTTATACTTCTACTCTGTATTAGTCAAATGAATAAAACATTACTTACTTACTTACTTACACTCACTGCCACCAAGCAAGAAGATGGCATTATCTGCAAGTTCTCAAAACTAATCAAACTACAACGTGTAACGGCACACTGTCTTCGTTTTTGCTACAACGCTCGCAAGCCATCTGCGGAGAGAAACTACTCCGTACTATCTGCCGCAGAGCTGCAAAACTCACTTAAAGTGTGCATCAAAATAGCGCAAAGTGAAGCTTATGCATCAGACATCCAAGCTTTGTTAGCATCAAAGGAAGTTCATAACAAAAGCAACATCAAAAATCTCTATCCATTTTTGGATAGTGAAGGCATCTTAAGAGTAGGAGGTAGACTCCGAAAATCATTACTGCCATTTGAGTCAAAACATCAAATCATAATGCCACCACAGCATCATCTCACTAAAATGCTCATTATGAATGAACACTTACGACTGTTACATGCTACAGCACAAATGTTGAAGTCATCACTTCGACAACATTACTGGATACCATCCATAAGACGTATCCTGAGATCGACATTGCATCAGTGTTTGCCGTGCTACAAATTGAAGACATCTGTAACGCAGCAACTCATAGGAGAACTTCCAGCTCCTAGAATACAACCAGCTCGCCCCTTTCTAAACACAGGAGTCGATTACGCTGGACCGTTTTTCGTAAAACAAGGATCTACACGTAGCAAAGTTAAATTGAAGGCATACATCACTATTTTTGTGTGTCTAGCTACAAAGGCCGTCCACATTGAATTAGTCAGTGATATGACTACCGAGGCATTCATTGCTGCTTTAAAACGATTCACATCACGGCGAGGTAAATGTTCAAACATTGATAGCGACAACGGATCAAACTTTGTTGGTGCCAATCACCAGCTTGTTGACCTTAACAAGTTGTTAAAATCGAAGTTACATCAAGATACTCTGAAAAACCATAGCTCTGTCGATAATTGTAACTGGTTTTTCATACCTCCTCGTTCTCCACACTTCGGAGGTTTATGGGAGGCTGCCGTTAAATCCTTGAAATACCATCTCAAGAGGGTAATTGGAAATAACTCTCTCACGTTTGAACAAATGGTAACTTTACTTACACAGATTGAAGCTTGCTTAAACTCACGCCCACTTATTGCCCTTAACAATGATCCTAATGATATATCTTATCTTAGTCCAGGTCATTTTCTAATCGGCGAGGCAATCACCGCTATACCAGAACCTAACTTTACTGACAACTCAATTCATACGTTGAATAGATGGAAGCAACTTCAACACTCCATGCAGCTCATCTGGAGGAAATGGTCAAGTGATTATCTACACTCTTTGCAACAAAGACAGAAGTGGTCTAGTTGTAGTCCAAATCTTCTAGAAGGCACAGTGGTCCTGGTGAAGAAGACAACCTATCTCCTCTCCAGTGGCAGCTTGCTGTAATCACCGCTCTACATCATGGCGACGATGGAAAGGTTCGAGTGGTCACAATCAAGACTTCTCGAGGACATTACAAACGCCCAATAGTGAAATTGTGCCCACTTCCAACTTAAATTGTTTCAATATTTCCTTTCTTAAAAAATATTCATTTTTTGGGCCCCAGTATGTTTATGCAACACTTGCACTGCCTTGTTGTTCACAGCCATCCTGGTACTATTTGTGCACTTTAACTTCATTGTTTATTGCTCACCGCCATCCTAATACTTTTGTATCAATTTCTTTGGTGTTGAAAAGGACGCTATGTTTCTTTGTTTTCAACAATGTTAATCATCAGACTGAAATTACTTACTGCATCGGCCATTCGTATGGTCTAGTGTTATTCTCTGTTAACTTTCGATAAGTTATTAATAAATACAGTGTTTTTACTTGTGATTTGCCATTCAAAGTGTGTGTTATTGTGTCCGTGGATCGCTGAACCAGGGCCTTCATTTACAGTCCACTCATTTGTTATCTTTAACATGGTCCTCCATTCACTCCAGAGTTTCATTTTCATCTTCATGTATCACCCATTCATCTCTTGCCCCAACAATACCACTATTGCCAATAATAATATCGTGTAAAATAGTCACATAGCTCGGAAAAGTGGTATAAGTCATTAACTTTAGACCACTCTTGCTTGAAATAAGTGACTTATACCACAAATGCAAAACTATAAGGTGCAGTAGACCCTACTGGTAACATAATGTTTATAATGTTTATAATAATAATAATAATTATAATACCCAGACTGTTATTTTAAAATAAATACATTTTGAATCAGTAAAATGTCATGCAGCACGCAAACTTTTAAATTAATTATATCGATCATGGCCATTAATCTTCCACCCAAATCTAGGATAATACTTACTCTTGTAAAAACCATACGTCTCTCGACATGTCCACACTATGAGGAAGTTCTTATAGTCAGTGTCCAAAATCCACCAATGCATGTACGCACCTACAAAAACACATTGTTCGAAATGGACAAAATTAAAAATTTATTATACAATAAATAAACCAGATTTGGAATACTGTGTAACAATATTTTGTAATGCATGTGCAAACGAGACTATCAACAATCAAATGATACAAACAAGGCTATGAGATGCATATAACAATGTAGGAAAATAACGCTAATTTCTGATATGGTAAAAGATTTAAGATGGTTAACCGGTTCCAGAAAATTTTAAATTAAATGTTAAACTTTTATATACAAGATTGAAAATAATTATTTGCCAGGTTATTTAGAAGAAAAATTAAAACGTGTGGAGGAAATTCATGGAAGAGAGACCAGACAAACTGCTAAATAATATTACATGATTTTTTTTTTTTAAACAACGCTTATATTTAAACGTATTAAAAAGTAAAAAATAAATTTTCGCCCGACAAATTTTTGCCTTATTCGGAAAATAAAAGCGTTGGGCGCTTACGGTATTGACATAGATTACAGAATTTTGTTGTTTATGGAGGAAAAGCGCCAAACGCTTTTATTTTCCGAGTAAGGCAAAAATTTGGCGAAAATTTATTTTTTACTTTTTAGTACATTTAAAATAAGCGTTGTTTTTTTAAAAAAAAAAAATTTCATGAAATATTATTATATACTTTTTTTTCTTAATAACGAATGTTGTAATCGAATATGTTTCTCACTGGACGTAACCGAATTTCTGCATCTGGTTGGCCCATCCCCACTATAGCTGTGACTAATTTCCCATATTTCCCATTTTCCATATTTTCATATGTTTGATTAATCAATTATGATGAATTAATTGATTAACTAGTGAATGTGATATGTATTGTCATCAAGAATATACGTCTGTGTGAAAAATTTCAGCTCGATCCGACATTGGGACGAGGGTGAAATATCGATTCCCATATAAAATTTTGATTATTAATTATGATGACTTAATTGATTAATTAGTGAATCTGTTAATTGATTCATCTATTGTCATCAAAAATACGTATGCGTAACATACGTAAGATGAGATAAGATAAGATCCGTCCAGACAGACAGACAAACATGTGAAGCTTTATAAGCGTTGTAAAATGAACTATGTGTAAGTAGAAGTAATTGAAAAAAATACCAAAGGTCAGTTTTGTATGCAGGGATCAGAGACTACAACAAGTTGCCATCAGATGTAAAGGGGGTTAGTTTTAAATTAAAATTTCGAGAATATTTTTGAATGAGCGAAGCGAAGACTTCAATTTCACCGAATCCCCAAAAAATTTAGCTCGGGTATTTTTATTTATTTTTTCTTTGTTTTTCTGTCTGTTTGTTCGCTCTCTACCGGGCAAACGGCATTTGCGATCTGGATGAAAATTGGAGGGGACCTTCGAAATCTCTGAACTTGGACTTGCTACGTTTTTGGGTACAATCGAAGGAATATTTCTCATGAATATCGTACTTTTACGATTTTTTTCGATTTTTAGTGCGATATTTTCGTGATATTTTGGCCGATTCTGACCAAATGGGTGGGACTACAACGTTCGTATTTCACATTTCACACATGGACATTGAGGTAATGGTTATGTAGTACATTTTGAAAGAAAAAGTTGAAAAAGTTAGCCAGAATCGTTAGAAATAAAGCTTTTAATATAAGTTTTTTGATTTTTTGTGCGATATTTTCGTGACATTTGGGCCAATTCTGACCAAACAGGTAGGGCTTCAAAGTTCATATTATGCATGGACATTAAGATTATGGTGACGTAGTACCTTTTGAAAGAAAAAGTTGAAAAAGTTAGCCAGAATCTATAGAAATAAAGCTTTTGTTTACGCCAATATAAGATTTCCTATCAATTTTCATCCTTCCCACCGGCTGTGATGTATTCTGTATCACGGCCCGCAATTGGCTTGTTCACGCAAAGCTCCACGCAGATCGCGCCACTGCACTAACCCCCAAAACCAGGGTCCACTAGATACTTATTCCGAGCTGCTTGTTAGGTATCTAGTGGACTTTGCCCAAAGACCGTGGCGGTGTTTGAAATAAACTATGTATAGCAGGCTCTGCATTGTCAAATCTGTATGCTTCCTCAATTGTTTGTTTACGTATTGTTTTACCATTACTTCTTTAATCAATGGTTTTACGTAAGTAGTCGTACGGCCTATTTCAAGTAATTTTATTCAATAGCATATTTTTGTTTGTTTAAACTTTTAAACAATGAAAACGTGAACGATAGGAAAATTAAAATAAGAGCTGAAAGCACATGGCGCCGTTGATGTCTAAACCTGGGGCCTAGCACTGTTATTGAGATTAGACCTAGGCCTACTTGGAATAAGGCTACTAAGGACTAGGGCCTAGGCTTTTCTTCAGCATTAGATGTAGACCTAGGCATATCAATATCATGGTATTATAAATTAGCAAGTATAGGCCTAGGCCCTACTTGCATACGCCTCAGCAAAGCCTAGGGCTTAGTCCTAGCCAGTGTTGATTTGTTGACATGAGAGAGGTTACGTAGGCAGGAGGCCAAATAAAGACACAATTGTCAGTATATTATGTGATTGTATTTATTTGTAGTAATAAACACGACAGTATGCCCTCCTCTCTCCTTACACGAATACACACAGCAATTGGGCATTTTGCTTTCAACATAAAACTATGCAAACTGACAGTAAAAACAGTAGGCTGCTGACAGCTATGAGCAGCCATGACACCCGCAAGTTGGGCTATCACCGCCGTCTATACTCTACATCCGCCTTTACAGGCATCCAGACGGCGGTGGGGTTTAGTACAATAGCGCAGCGTGGTGAGTAAAAGTCGCAGTGAACAAGCCAATTGCGTCTGTCAGCACTATGCTGGCAACTCGCGCCTCAGTGTACTCTCAGCCGCTCCGTCGGAAAGAAGCTCAAGTCTCTCGCTCGTAGAGAACGCGCGTGTTGTCTACGCATTCTACTCGCACCTCGCCAGTGTATACGTATACAGTGTACCTGGAAACTCTTTCTATTGTGTTTAACATTATATTAGTGTATATTTTCACCATTATAATCGCTCTCGACGCCGACGCCCCCGACGCCCCCGACGCCTGCCGCCCAGCTGAGTAATCTACACGCCCGCCGTCCTGCTACCTTGCCCAGCTCATACAGCAAGTCGGTAAGTGATTTCAGTATATTTCGCAGCTCGGTTTCCCTATAACTCTCCGTCTCTCACGGTAATCTCGATTCCAAAATCCTAATTATACAGTCCACTAACACCCCCCTCACCCCCCTCATCGAATACCTAGTCGTCAGTTGGCCCCCTCGCCCTACACTAGGTCGCTTGTAGGAATATCTCGCCTACGCGCAAACAGCTTTTAATATAAGTTTTTTACGGTAAATAATACCAATTGACAAGAAACAATAGAAACTTGACAACAATCACCTTCAATGCGTAGGCAGCAAAACAAAGCACTTGCAAAAGTAAAGATGTCCCACGCAAACTAAAAACTTTAAAAAGCTCATCCATCAACGCGGCGGGACTTAAACGTTTTCCTAGTACTAGGAAAACGCTTAAGTCCCGCCGCGTTGTTGGATGAGCGTAATTGGTCAATTGAGCTGCCATGTGTTTTGCGGATTTTCTGTTGTTCTGTGAAAAAATCAGAACTTTGTTGAATTTTTTTTTAAATTAAATCAAATTAAATAAAAAATTAACTTTTTTTTTTAATTAATCGTAATTTAAAAAAAGGAAAAAATCGTAATATTGAAATTTTCATCAGAAATAATTATTCGATTACGCACAAATTTTACACGAATATATTAATTCTTAAAATTAAGGTTCTGTGAAAAAATCATTATAATCGGATAAAGCATGTAGGTGTTATAAGTCGAAGAAATTTTTTAAAAATCGAAAAAAATCGTAAAATTGCGATTTTCATGAGAAATAATTTTTCGATTGCGCTCAAAAACGTGGCAGTTCTTAGTTCAGAGATTTCGAAGGCCTCCATAAAATTTCATCGCAATCGGAGTATCGGTTTAGCCGGAATCGTGTTAACAGACAGACAAAAATACAGAAAGAAAGAAAGAAAGAAAGAAAGAAAAAAAAAAAAAAAAAACATTCCGGATTTTTTTCTCCAGTGTAGTGAAATGGAATCTTCGCTTCGCTCGCTACGCTCGCTACGCTCATCCAATTAAAAAAGGAGAATAATTTGTAATAGTTTTTTGTGTTTTAGTCTATGTGAAAAGACAAAATTGTAAATTATTATGTGACAATTTATTGTATAGAAGCAATATGGCTAAATAAAGTAAATACAAATTAGAGATTGAATAATATATTATTGAACGAGCGTAGCGTGCGTCTCCACTTGACTCTTATGGCTAGAATGTCTTTTTTTTCTGTTACTGCTTCGGTACAGGTCGCACAGTTTCTCAGATCGTCCTGAAATTTTGCACACATGTACATACCACTTATGCGGGTTGATGTATAGTTTTTGAACAAAATCCGATCGTTGGTTATAAAAAATAATAAATAAATAAATAAAATAAATAAATAAAAATGTTCCGATCGTTATGAAATTTTTCAGGGTCAATAAGTACAATATTCTCTCCTATTTCACAAATTTTCACAAATTTTCAGATAAATCGGTCAAGAACTTAAGTAGTGTAGATAAAAATAACATTTTAACAAAAGTAACGTTACCATGGCAACGAAAATTCGCACGAGAATTCTTGTCACTATGCACTGCCACCTAGAAGTAATCAAAATACTATCGAGGAAGCAGTGTATTATTTGCTATCAAAGAGTTAAAATAGTTTTTCCCAAAGAAATGATGTCAAGGTCCTCTAGATGGCGGTGGATTTTATCCATTCTCTACTATCCGCGATGCAAAGATGATCCAGATTCGGCACCAAAAATAATATGACATCGTGCCGACTTGGCTAACCTTTCCCCTCTCTGTCTAGCGTGGCGCGCGCACCATGCTAACCCGTCTCAGTATGCGCGCGCATCACATAATGTCTGCCGCTCAGTTCAAAGAAATAGTTAACCTTATTGACTGAGGAAATAAAATAAAAAAACCTTCAAAACCTTAACGTTTCTAATTAAAATATAAATTACTTTTACCCGGAAAGTAGTTCTATTAACTATTATTAAAAAATAAACAAAAAATACCTTCAAAACCTTTAACGTTACTATTTAAAATATAAATTGCTTTTACCTGGAAAAGAGTTCTATTAACTATTATTAAAAAATAAACAAAAAATACCTCCAAAACCTTTAACATTTCTATTAAAAAAAAAAAAAAAACATTGTTGGGGGTTTGAACCAGCGTAGAGCGAACCCTACCTTAGCAATCCCATCTGTTACCACCCTGCTACGGCGCACTGTGTACGTTGTCCGCCTATAAACGTATATAGTGGCATCGCAAGCGAGCCGTGAGCGCGCGGCGGTGGGGGAAGGTTAGCAAAGTCGGCCTTTAGATTCAACCCACCAAAAAGTACACTAGCGCGGCCCTGTTGGCGGAACGTAGAACCCGAGCAGTAGTGATCACTCAGGTATAGACACAGCGGCAAATAACGTGGAAGAACGTGTAGATGTAACTAAAAAGTTGAGTTTTCGGCGTGATACGTTTTGTTTACGGATGTTGAACCAAGTTGAACGTTAGAAATAAAATAAAGAAATATTTGTGCTATGGTTATCACAAGAAAACAAATTTTAAATGAAAGAATTCAGTGCACCATAAAATGGACACCTGACCCAAGGGTTATGTCTCTAATGGTTAAGCATTGGCCTACATTTCTCTTTTAAAATACAACTCTTTACACTTCCATAACAACTTTTAAATTATCGTGATCTCAATTTAAATTTCGGTAGGGCCTACTCTTAATAAAAACATTATTCTTACATTTAAGTCCAGGAATAAATTCCGAAAACATATAGTCAGATGACAGTGTGGTGTCACCCACTTAGTTTTCCCGTTGTGTTTGATAGATTTATTATTTTTTTATGTTCATTTTTTAATAATTATACTTATTGTTTTTTTGCCCGTCACCGACACTCATATTAAATCGCGTTTTACAATTCAGACAATAATTTTAATTCATTCTTATGCCAATATAGGCTATCACACCGTATACAGGCCTACATAGTACATAGGCCTACATTCAATTTGTTTCGTATGTGATGGGCTACCTCAAAATTACTACACTGTAGTGCGTTTTTATCAACAACAAAAAAGGTAGGCCTATGTATAGTAATAAATTCGGAAAAATCGTTTTCAATGAACATTTTTCATAATAAATACTAATTTCTGCAGCCAAGTATTTTTAAAAGTTGCGTCATGTTTTGAATAAAGCACACTTTGTCGATGATTACAAATTGACAACATCCGGATTATAGCATATAGATGTAGGCCTAATTTATTGACATTTTCAGGGAATATGATGAAAATAATACAAGTTGTACTATTGCTATTGCATTATCGCGGGAAAACGTTAAATATTGCACCTTGCACTTTAGCTGTTCAGTGTTATATCAATTTGTTGCAAAATATTTGTTGATACAACGAACAGACTCGTTTCACTTAAAAAAATTAACATTCTAAATTCAAATTTGGTAATAATTCCTTGGACCAATACCAATTTCGGCGTGCAAATTTACTTATATTAGTAGGACTGTAGAACACAATATACTATATAATAAATATTAATCTGCTTATGAATTATTTTCTGGATATTCTTACGCTAAAACATAATAATATACCAAACTATTATATGATGATATTATTATATAATATTTTACATTTCATCCCTATCCCATTCAGGAATATAGGAATAGGAAGGTATATCTAACTTAGGTTCAATTTTGGCTATAGTTGGCCTACCTACGCAATTACGCCTACTTGTGGTTGTATAAGAGCATAAAAAATGCAAACCGTAGATGAAAATATACATCTTATTTAATGCGTGTGCGAGAAAGGTAAATAAGAGTGAACAGATCGGAAATAATCCCCGAATTGTCATAACCGGCGCGACTGACACACGTTAGCGCCATATACGCTCCAGCCCGGAATCACAATTACGCCAGCCATGTTGTGACGTAGCGCGCCGCCAGTGCTGCGATCTACATGTCGTTTTGGTGCCGAATAGTTTTTTTTTTAGTACCCGAAGGACTCGCAAGCAGCACTATAGATATTTATAATTTCATAGCCACAAAGATCGTAAAGGCAAGCTACATTATCCAGTAGGCCCAGGCTTTGTATAATATACATGGGTTGACGTGCAAACTAGGTCAGCCCACTAAGCTGTCACAGCCACAATATCAGATCGAGTTTGATGAGGTGACGATTTGCTTTTCTTAGCTTTATCATTCGTAATGGATCAAAAATTGACTTGTCAAGAGATAATTTCATATTGAGGTAATGGTATGACATATAGTTGAGGGGGGCGCTGTTTTGCTGCAAGGCAGGCAATTCGAGCCGATGTAAACACAGACCTACAGTCAGCACCACTACTCATGTACATCGCCATCTATATTATGGTGTGTTAAAAAAGCTAGAAGAATAAAGAAGGCCGTAATCTGTTCTAGCTATAGTGCTGCTTGACGAGTCCTCCGGCAACTAAATATTTTGAAGCTTTTCTCTTTATCCGCTAGATGGCATTGTGTTCCTTTGCGGCGCGGATTTTACAAAGTTTCAGCTGGTCAAGACCTTAAAGACTTATTGGTATGTAACATTATGGGAATGTCGTACTCGGGTCGTGTTGCACGTACCGGTGCTCGCTCAACAACGCGACGGGACTTGAGCGTTTTCCTAGTTATAACTTCACAAGAGAGTGGCAAAAGAGTATGTCCTTCAATTTAAGTTTAATGGGTCTAGGGCAGTGATAATTTCTAGAAGTATCTAGATATACATATTAGGTTATCTTGTTGGAGCCGCGGAGCGCTAACACACTCAGGCACCTCATACAGCAAGCAGAGTGGGTGTTACCGAGGCTACAGGCAGTAATCATGAACATGAGTAAACAAGGTGATAAGTAGGTACATGACCATCCATCCATCCATCCATCCATCCATCCATCCATCCATCCATCCATCCATCCATCCATCCATCCATCCATCCATCCATCCATCCATCCATCCATCCATCCTTCCTTCCATCCATCCAACCATCCATCCATCCATCCATCCATCCATCCATCCATCCATCCATCCATCCATCCATCCATCCACAAGGCACCACAAGGCAGCTAACACAAGGCAGATAACACAAGGCAGATAACACAAGGCAAGATCGCTCGTCTATCTAGACGGGCCTTCCCGGGTGACGTCGTGATACTTACTTCCATACGTTGTCAAATACTTCGAGGTATTCCCTGGTGCTTCTGGCTCCACCCTCATATCATTCGCATATGGAAGACCCCAACTAGAACAAAACCAAATCAATGAGAGTAGGAAAGCCAGTAATGTTCGCCGCCTTCCTCGTTCGCGAGGCGTCTCCGATGAAGACAGCGGATGATGCCGAGTTGCTACGCGGTGGGTGGACCTTGGGAGCTGAGGGAGTCATGTACAAGGCTGTGAACCTTAATATGCTACACTCAGACCGTATAGTAGGGGGTATATTATGTCTAAGATGCTACACTCAGACCATATAGTAGGGGGTATATTATGGTATAAGACGCTACACTCAGACCGTATAGTAGGGTGTATATTATGGTATAAGACGCTACACTCAGACCTTATAGTAGGGTGTATATTATGTCTAAGATGCTACACTCAGACCGTATAGTAGGGTGTATATTATGTCTAAGATGCTATACTCAGACCTTATAGTAGGGTGTATATTATGTCTAAGATGCAACACTCAGACCGTATAGTAGGGTGTATATAATGTCTAAGATGCTACACTCAGACCGTATAGTAGGGTGTATATTATTGTCTTAGATGCTACACTCAGACACATAGTAGGGTGTATATTATGTCTAAGATGCTACACTCAGACCATATAGTAGGGAGTATATTATGTCTAAGTTGCAACACTCAGACCATATAGTAGGGTGTATATTATGTCTAAGATGCATCACTCAGACCATATAGTAGGGTGTATATTATATCTAAGATGCTACACTCAGACCATATAGTAGGGTGTATAGCATGTCTAAGATGCTACACTCAGACCATATAGTAGGGTGTATATTATGTCTAAGTTGCTACACTCAGACCATATAGTAGGGTGTATATTATGTCTAAGATGCTACACTCAGACCATATAGTAGGGTGTATATTATGTCTTAGATGCTACACTCAGACCATATAGTAGGGAGTATATTATGTCTTAGACGCTACACTCAGACCATATAGTAGGGTGTATATTATGTCTAAGTTGCTACACTCAGACCATATAGAAGGGTGTATATTAAGTCTAAGATGCTACACTCAGACCATATAGTAAGGTGTATATTATGTCTAAGATGCTACACTCAGACCATATAGTTGGGGGTATATTATGTCCCAAGATTGCTACACTCAGACCATATAGTAGGGTGTATATTATGTCTAAGATGCTACACTCAGACCATATAGTAGGGTGTATATTATGGTCTTAGATGCCACACTCGCACCATATAGTGGGGTGTATATTATGGCATAAGACGCTACACCATGGAGTCGGAGAACCGCGTCCCTCTCAGCTGCGGAGTCTACGGCCACCATGTCTTAAATATAACTTTTACCGCGTAGGGTATTGTTCTGTTTACGTATTATCTGTTTCCCGTAAACAAGTCCTGTTTTATTTAAATCAAATAACGGTAACTGTTAATAGTTGTATCCAATGGTTATCAAATAAAATTTGACGATACTTACCCTCGGTAATTATATTGTGTTAATAAGATATGTTTAGAACCTCTATCGTATCCACCATTGGATTCTGCTCCCACATATATTTCGAGTATTTTGCACGTTCTTTTATTATTCCACACCCAGATCGGGTTACGATATGCTTGTTGCTCAACCCACATAGTGCCACTCAGCTGCAAAAGATCACAAATATTCGAATTAGTTGTTGTTGATATATAAGGGGTTGACAACAATACTATGAAGTAACACTAGGAAGCTTCGCAAACGCTTTTTCAGGCGCGTTGTTGGATTAGCGTAATTGGTGCATTGAGCTGCCATGTGTTATGCGAAATTTCTGTTGTTCTGTGAAAAAATCATTACTATGTCGAAGATTGTTTTTTAATTACTTTAGAGTAAATAAAAAATTAGCTTACATTTTTCAATTATTCGTAATTAAAAAAAAAGAAAAATATCGAAAAATTGCGATTTTTATAAGAAATAATTATTCGATTGCGCTCAAATTTAACACGAATATATTAATTTATATAATAAAGGTTCTGTGAAAAAATCATAACAATAGGATAAAGCATGTAAGTGTTATAAGTCAAAGATTTTTTTTTTTTTTTTTAAGTATAAACCAGTAAATTTCGATTTTCAAAAAAAAAAAAAATCGATTACACTCAAATTTCACATGAATATATTTTAAATCATAAAATTAAGGTTCTGTGAAAAAATTATTTCAATCGAATAAAGCATGTAGGTGTTATAAGCCAAAAAAATGTTTTTAATAAAAAAATCGTAAAATCGCGATTCTCATGAGAAATAAATTTTTGATAACGCTCAAATTTTACAAAAATATATTTGGATGAGCGTAGCGAGCGAAGCGAAGATTCCATTCTTCTACACTGGAAAAAAAAATCCGGGATGTTTTTTTTCTTTCTTTTTTTTGTATTTTTGTGTGTTTGTTAACACGATTCCGGCTGAACCGATACTCCAATTGTGATGAAATTTTCTGGAGACTTTTCAAATCTCTAAACTTAGAACTGCCACGTTTATTTAGCACAATCAAAATATTATTTCTTATGAAAAACGCAATTTTACGATTTTTAAAAAAATTCTTGGACTTATATTATGACATGCTTTATTCGATGGTAATGATTTTTTTACAGAACCTGAATTTTATGATAATAATAATAAAAAAAAAATTAAATAAAAAATTAACTTTCATTTTTCAATTCATCGTAATTTAAAAAAAAGAAAAAATCGTAAAATTGCGATTGTCATAAGAAATAATTTTTCGATTGCGTTCAAATTTGATACGAATATATGAATTTATAAAATTAAAATTCTGTGAAAAAATCATTGCAATAGGATAAAGCATGTAGGTGTTATAAGTCAAAGAATTGTTTCAAAAAAGAAAAAACCCGTAAAATTTCGATTTTCATGAAAAATAATTTTTCGATTGCACTCAAATTTCACCCGAATATCTTAAATCATTAAATAAAGGTGTTGTGAAAAAATCATTACAATCGAATAAAGCATGTAGGTGTTATAAGCCAAAAAAATGTTTTTAAATTAAAAAAAATCGTAAAATCGCTATTCTCATGAGAAATAATTTTTCGATTGCGCTCAAAAACGTGGCAGTTCTAAGTTCCAGAGATTTCGAAGGCCTCCATAAAATATCATCGTAATTGGAGTATCGGTTTAGCCGGAATCGTGTTAACAAACACACAATAATACAAAAAAAAAGAAAAACATTCCGGATTTATTTCTCCAGTGTAGTGAAATGGAATCTTCGCTTCGCTCGCTACGCTCGCTACGCTCATCCAATAATTATTATTTGAAATACAATCGTAAACTATAATTTTATACATTTTTTATTTTTCCATGGGTAAGGGGGGGGGGGGGGGAAGGTAATACTCCGCCTCCCCAGGAATTTCATGGATCTGACAAGAACTACCACTTGTCCCGAGGTTTCGACGCTGCTGTGTATGTGTATGTCTCATGTCTCGTTCGGTGCTCGGCATTACTCTTCCTGCAGTGTAGATATGTGCTACCACGTGCTCCTGTCAATGTCAACACCAGCCTGGCAGGTTGTCCTACCCCTTCAATGATGCCTGGCAAATTGTCCTAGCCCCACCGTGACCTCATACACTTGCCTGGCAAATTGTCCTAGCCCCTCAAAATAGACCCTGGCAAATTGTCTGCCTGGCAAATCGTCCGGTTACCTAGAATGGAATCTTCGCTACGCTCATCCAAAAATTAGGTGATTAAGTTTTATCTTGAAAATTTGTTAATGTTTTACGCTAATACGTGTTGAACACGATTCGCATTTTGAATGTTCAATTTAAATTGTTGCAGAGTGAGTTCCAATTTAAATAAGGTGACCAGACGGGTAAGTGAGCCAAGTGTTGAGTACCCGGGAACATCCCCTTTCCTCCCATATACCTAAGGCTGGATCTAGCCCAGTATTGGGTACTAAAAACATGGCTCACTCACTCGTTTAACAACGACTTTGGCGTTTCCCTAGTATAGGAATATAGTATAGGCAAATTAAGGTTGGAGACGGAAATAATTATTAGAAAGCTGATTTCTTTTGTAATACGTTCATTGGGGCCCCCTGTATATCTCCAGAAAAATCCCCAAAAATCCTACGTGGGCAACACCCTTAAATTTTGAAAAAATCGCCGCCATCTTGCAGTTTTCAAAAAAATTCAAAATGTGATTAGAAAGCTGATTCCTTTTGTAATACGTTCATTGGGGCCCCCTGTATATCTCCAGAAAAATCACAAAAAATCCTACTTGGGGAACACCCTTCAATTTTGAAAAAATCGCCGCCATCTTGCAGTAAAAAAAAAATCCATAACTTAGGAGTAGATAGTCCTTTAGAGGCTGCATGGAGGTGACATAACATGCGTTGAACGGAGTAAAGATGAAGCTTCCAGTCGCCTGTCCTTTCTGCTCTCACGAAGTATTGCATTACCCACACTTGATCGAAGTACTGCAACCACAATTAGGCAGTTCGGCTACTTTCTTCGAGTGCTTTCATCGCGCTGCATATGATGATCAGATGATGACCTGGCGACTAGCCACCCCCAGACCAGAGGACCGTGAGGCTAGGAAACGGGACGGCTCGAGGTACCACTGGAGTAACTACCTTGATAAGATATGCTCGATAATTCCCTCACGCCACACTGATGCACGTCTCATCATACTCTTAAACGAGAAGTCAGACCTTCCCTTTAGCATCAAGGATGATGAGCACGATCGACGGGCAGCAAAACATCTACACATCCCAAATGTTTTCCCTAAGCCTGAAGACCCGTTTCCAGAAGCTGCTGAATTCAATAAGCTGATGGTCAATTCAGGAAATAAGGTCAGACTGCAGAGACTTGTGAAGGAACAGATGAAAGCAAAAATTGGTCAGCTGCGTCGTGGTGTCATATATTGTGAGGACGATACGTCAACTAACCTGAGCACTGGCGTGACGAGCGATGAGTACGTCTTCAAGCATCCAGAAGCAGACACAATGCTGCTTTCAACGTATGCCAAGCTGAGAGCTGGGAATTATACTGGAGCAGTTGTTCTAGACAGCGAGGACACAGATGTATATGTACAAGCAGCTTATGTCTCACAACAATTCAGAGGAGACCTGCTGATAAAACGCAAGCATTCAATAATCAACTGCAATGCCCTACTGTCAGCAGAGGTCGCCGATGTCATCATACCTCTACATGTCATCACAGGCAGTGACCACACATCAGGTTTCTATGGGCATGGCAAAAAAACAAGTATTGCAGAAATTAATTAATGACTCAGAGGCCAGAGAACTTCTTGTAAGAGTAGGTGAAAGTGTGGAGCTAGAGGACAAAGTCAGATCAAATATGAAGGCATTTGTCCTCTCAAAGGTCTATGCTGAAAGTGCAGATGCTACCTGCGCGCAAGCCAGAGCTTCCAAGTGGCACAAAATGAAGAACAAGAGTACGATTCGACTCCCACCTGACGACGACTCGTTGGATCTCCATGTGCAAAGGACGAATTACATTGCGTATTGCCAGCTCCATTACGAGCTGATAGAGCATTTGTCTTCCATTGGTCACGGCTGGGAAATTCTAAATGGGAAGTGCCGACCAGTGTGCCACACCCTACCCCCCTTGCCCCAGCAGCTCAAAACTCGTGGTTGTCCAGATGATATAGGCCTGTAACGAATTTGCTCTAGCTCTTCAAATAAAGAAGTTAGGTGCACAAACCGTATAACAAGCTGAAAATTTAACCAAGTGTTCTCAACACCCTGATTAAACTACTGTGTAAAATTACCCGAAATCACTTTAGCGGAAAAGGGGTTTAAAAAATGGCAAACGGGTAACTTTTCAAAAAAGGGGAAGTTTTGTAACATCATTAAGAAATAGCTGTAAGCTGATCGTCTGGACAAAACTGCACATACCTTGTTTTTAACACTACTTTTTAATATCCATAAACGTAATAAAAGGCAAAGGCCAACAATTTTAATTTGGTATAGTCTGTTTTACACATAAATAGACCCCGAAATGCATTTTTAAACATTTTCGCAATATTTCAATCTCATTCTTCAGACGAAATATGTAGAATTATCTAAAACTTATCCAGCAATAAAGTCATCTATGTGTCTACTTCGATAAAAAAAATTGACGACTTGAAAAACGTACATTTAAAAACATTGATTGTACGCTCGAAGCCGCGTATGCTTTATTGTCCATTTTTCCCGCCAAAATATAAACAGCTAAATTTGAATTTGAAACATTATATACAACGCCAACTTGTAGCATATGTTTTAAAACTCCACAAATACAACCCTTTTACATTAGACATTAGTTAGAATATCATAGATCATGTTCAAAATAAAATAGAACCCTACAAAATAAATCACAAAATATGCTCTGTACTTGTTCTTTAGATAGAAAATCAGCATCACAATGACTACATACAAATTTATACACTCTCTCAACAATTCATTGAAATATAAAGAGCCTTTTAAAAGGCTAAATGGGCTTACAATGGGCAAAAAGGGCTTATGATGAGCAATTTTTTTCTTGTTTGTATTTGTTGTAAAATTTAAATTTTTTTATACTTGTTCATATTATATTAATTTTAATGATTTGTGAAGGTAACGTATTTGTATTGTCATGAATTTTATATTTTAGAATTGTTTGGTTTTAGTTAAACCTAACACTTGTGGGTTTTGATACCTGTTGTTATAGATAAATAAATTATACATAAAAAATAAAAAAGTTCAATGATTTATGATTTCTTTAGTGCAAAGTCTTACGAACACTCGCGAAATCACATCAGTTTAGGTTAACGCCGTGGTAACACTGCCCGAATGTATTAGACCTAGGAAAAAAGAAAATGTTATGAACATTAACTTGTATTTGGATGATTTCGTAGAATTCATATTTTCATGACCGCTTTTCCTTAATTTTGGTCATCATTAGTGATTTAAGATGTGTCTTGAAAATTGAACACGTTGTAACAGTCTCGATTACATCGGCAAATATCTGTACAATCCAGTCCATTTCGATAGCAGGGGCATTTATCGGAATCAGTGCACAAGAGCTTTGTTCTAAAAGTGCAGAAAAAATCTTTCAACTTTTCCATTACACAAGGTCCCTCATGATTCCGGATAAATGGTCCTGACTGAGAATGAAACAACACGGTTTGAATACTTTTCTGAAATTTTTATTTTAATGGCAAAAGGACGGAATGCATTTGATATCTCAGTGTCAACTCCAGCTTCATTTAAAAATTGAATGTACATTTCCAAAACTTTAGGGAGCTGTATTTTTTTCCGTTTTCAATCGAGTCTTTGCAAGAATCCCAAATAAAGTCTGCGGCTTGGTCATATTTGTTATTGGTTTGATATTTTTTTGCGGATTTGATGTTTCTTGTGCTTGTGTATTTTTGATAACAGTTTCGATGATACCTCGCGTTTACAGCAAAGAGATCGCTTTCAAATGAAATTCGTTTGCTTATATTTTGATCACCTCTAGTAAATGGGGCTTGCAAAACAGACTCTCTGACTCGAACAGGATTCATGTCGACAAGTAAAAACAAACGCCCTCGTTTAAATTTATCTTCTACCTCGCCACAAATGAAACAGTTGATATTCCAATCAAATTTAAGTGATTCATTCCTAGCAAGGCGTTTAGACTCAGTTGGTACAATGTACGTAGTGCCTTCTTCAGATAAATGTTTTTTGCTCTTTCACGTTTGCGTGAGTCTGTATAAACAGTTCTACATTTTTGGTGAAATTTGTATGGGAAACTGTCAACTGTACTTTTTCGGTATTTAAGAACTTTAATAGCCACATCGTCCTGCCCATCTCCAAACGATTTTATAAGTGTAACAAAACCTTTCTTAGTCAAAATCGTTTTATATTCTGTGGAAACTAATGGGCCTTCCTTGCCATCACAAATACCACACACGGTAGTTCTGTGAAATGTTGATTTTATATATTCTTTCGCCGAAGGGATTGCAAAATCGTCCTTGTCACCTATTTTAATAAATGTGCGGTTGTGTGAGTTTTGTTAAATGTATAATTTATTAGTCTTATATTATTATACATTTCAGTCAGTCACCCATTTCCAGGTTATTTTGTATGATTTTTCATGATTTACATTAAAAGAAAAAGGTAAAACAACAGGCACAACCATTCGTAGACTACAATAAAACTTCCACAAAATTAGTGAATTAACACAATAATCTGGCACCGAGTTATAAAATACTGAACGAACTGTCCTGTTCGAAATATCTAACAGGACTGAAATGATATTATCCTTTAGCAAAGCTCTTGCACCCTTTCACCAATTCATTTTTGTATTTGTAATTATTTACAATAACCTGAGTAGAGTTGAGCATACGATCATTTAGGTTTAAGTATGTTGGAGCATAATGCTTGATAACACGAATGGGAAGATGCGGTAAAGAAACGATATACCACACATATTTCAGTGGAGGGACTCGATTTTAATACGCGTCAACAAATTTGTATGCTTATTGCATTGGTAGTAAAGATATATGTAAACACAGAAGAGATGAGCAATCATAACGTAGGTGGATCGTACAGTCGCTTCAATTTTTTATGCGTTGTGTGCATGTATTATTTTAAAGCCAAACTGGGGGAAGGAGCTGAACAACTGGACAATGTCATGAAAATTTGGCAATTATTTGTGTTTAGAAATACATATTGTGTTGTTAGTGTTATTAACAATGTTATCGCCATTAAAAATCACAATACAATATGAAGGTTTAAAACTATTTTAGCACACAGCAACATTTAAATAAAACACAGCACAGCTCTTAAATTTAACATTAGGCCAACCAATTTACCATGTTGATACTTTTATAGTCTTAATTATATGAATAAAAAGGATGTGTGTAAATTCGATATAATTTTACAAAACGTTTCATATACATAAGGAAAAGTCGGGATCATTTCAGCAGTGTAACCCGTATGAGTAATCTAAAAATACAAAGCGACAAAAATCACATCTGAGGTTTTATTTATTTTTTAAACAAAGGAATTTGACCATGTAGTAGTAAATTTAAATACAAACTTAACATATGATGTAACTAGCAGGGTGAAATAGAAAATTTCAATTAATTTCTTTCCATTTATGACCCATTTTTATTTTCATAACATACTATAAGAAAATGTAATATAAAGATTTAATTTCATATACTTATTACTTACGTTTCTATGTGAAGATAGTTTATTGTATACAAGGAGATTCTAAAGCAAAATTGGAAGAAATAGTGAAAGAAAACATATATTTTTCACTTTTTGCCGTTTTACCCCATTTTTTGTTTTACCTTTTCCGCTAAAGTGATTTTGGGTACATTTGCACCACACATTTGTGAGGGCCTAAGGAAGGCTTGGTTATAAAATCAGCGTGTTATACAGTTTGTGCACCTAAAAGTGAAAATTTCAATATTGGTTAGTCCTCCATAAATCATTGAAGTTGCCCATTGTAAGCCCATGAGCCTTTTAAAGGCTCTTTATAATTTAATGAATTGTTGAGAGAGTGTATAAATTTGTATGTAGTCACGTGATGCTGATTTTCTATGTTAAGAACGAGTACAGTGCATATTTTTGTGATTTATTGTGTAGGGTTCCATTTATTTTGAACAGGTTCTATGACATTCTACTAATGCCTGATGTAAAATGGTTTGTATTAGTTTGAGTTTTAAAAACATATGTTACTAGTTGGCGTGGTATATAATGTTTTCAAATTCAAATTTAGCTATGTTTATATTTTGGCGGAAAAGTGGACAATACAGCATACGCGGCTTCGAGCGTACAATCAATGTTTTTAAAATGTACGTTTTTCAAGTCGTCAATTTTTTTTATCGAAGAGACACATAGATGACTTTATTGTGGATAAGTTTTAGATAATTCTACATATTTCGTCTGAAGAATGAGATTGAAATATTGCGAAACGGTTTTAAAAATGCATTTCGGGGTCTATTTATGTGTAAAACAGACTATACCAAATCAAAATTGTTGGCCTTTGCCTTTTATTACGTTTATGGATATTAAAAAGTAGTGTTAAAAACAAGGTATGTGCAGTTTTGTCCAGACGATCAGCTTCCAGCTATTTCTTAATGATGTTACAAAACTTCCCCTTTTTTTGAAAAGTTACCCGTTTGCCATTTTTTAAAACCCTTTTCCGCTAAAGTGATTTCGGGTAATTTTACACAGTAGTTTAATCAGGGTGTTGAGAACACTTGGTTAAATTTTCAGCTTGTTATACGGTTTGTGCACCTAAAAGTGAAATTTCAATATTTTTTACTCCTCTAATAGTGGTGAAGATAGTGGCAGCGATGATGACCTTTACGATAAAACCTTCTTAGAGAACAAATCCGTTGAGAAATTGCCATTGTCTCTCAATTCATGTACCATAACCACTCTTATCACAGCTCCTTACAAAATCGCTAAATTATTGTCTATAAAATGAACAAACCCTCGTTCATACCTGCGTAAAGGTAATGACATTATAATTAATGTTTGGTGGTCAGTTCAAAGGCAGCAGATATTCGTTGCAGTACTGTTCCATCCATTCAGATGTATAATGCAACTACAATTATTCAGAGCTTAAAATGTACCCGTCCTGATGGTCTAGTGGTTAAGACGCCTTTCTGGAATGCGGGAGATCCGTGGTTCGATTCCCGGTTGGGGCGGACTTTTTTAATTTCTGAATTGTAGTAACTAGGAAAACGCTTAAGTCCCGCCGCGTTGTTGGATGAGCGTAATTGGTCAATTGAGCTGCCATGTGTTTTGCGGATTTTCTGTTGTTCTGTGAAAAAATCAGAACTTTGTTGAATTTTTTTTTAAATTAAATCAAATTAAATAAAAAATTAACTTTTTTTTTTAATTAATCGTAATTTAAAAAAAGGAAAAAATCGTAATATTGAAATTTTCATCAGAAATAATTATTCGATTACGCACAAATTTTACACGAATATATTAATTCTTAAAATTAAGGTTCTGTGAAAAAATCATTACAATCGGATAAAGCATGTAGGAGTTATAAGTCGAAGAATTTTTTTTTGCGGATTTTCTGTTGTTCTGTGAAAAAATCAGAACTTTGTTGAATTTTTTTAAAAATTAAATCAAATTAAATAAAAAATTAACTTTTTTTTTAAATTAATCGTAATTTAAAAAAAGGAAAAAATCGTAATATTGAAATTTTCATCAGAAATAATTATTCGATTACGCACAAATTTTACACGAATATATTAATTCTTAAAATTAAGGTTCTGTGAAAAAATCATTATAATCGGATAAAGCATGTAGGTGTTATAAGTCGAAGAAATTTTTTAAAAATCGAAAAAAATCGTAAAATTGCGATTTTCATGAGAAATAATTTTTCGATTGCGCTCAAAAACGTGGCAGTTCTTAGTTCAGAGATTTCGAAGGCCTCCATAAAATTTCATCGCAATCGGAGTATCGGTTTAGCCGGAATCGTGTTAACAGACAGACAAAAATACAGAAAGAAAGAAAAAAAAAAAAAAAAAACATTCCGGATTTTTTTCTCCTGTGTAGTGAAATGGAATCTTCGCTTCGCTCGCTACGCTCGCTACGCTCATCCAATTAAAACATATTTTCGTATTATTGCTGAAGTTTTGACCAATTATTAGATTTATGAGCACTATCTGGTACTCTACTGTCAGTTATTAAAAATGTTATAAACAGGGCTTTCATTTGAGTCTTATATGAAAGTTCTACTACGATTTCGAGAAACTGGGTATTCCAAGCTGCAAATCGACGGCCATCTTGGATTCGAATTAAAAAAACTGTTCTTATCGACAAACCGACTTCAGAAACGAATTTCTCGACCCCCAAAACCATAAAAACCACATACTTCGCGATACTTTAGGCCAGTGTTGGGTCAGTTCTTTTTTTAAACTAGGAAAACGCTTAAGTCCCGCCGCGTTGTTGGATGAGCGTAATTGGTGAATTGAGCTGCCATGTGTTTTGCGGATTTTCTGTTGTTCTGTGAAAAAATCAGAACTTTGTTGAAATTATTTTTAAATTAAATCAAATTAAATAAAAAATTAACTTATTGAGAATAATTATTTGATTACGCTCAAATTTCACACGAATATATCAATTCATAAAATTAAGGTTCTGTGAAAAAATCATTACAATCGGATAAAGCATGTAGGAGTTATAAGTCGAAGAAATTTTTTAAAAATCGAAAAAAATCGTAAAATTGCGATTTTCATGAGAAATGATTTTTCGATTGCGCTCAAAAACGTGGCAGTTCTTAGTTCAGAGATTTCGAAGGCCTCTATAAAATTTCATCGGAATCGGAGTATCGGTTTAGCCGGAATCGTGTTAACAGACAGACAAAAATACAGAAAGAAAGAAAGAAAAAAAAAAAAAAAAAAAAAAAAAAAACATTCCGGATTTTTTTCTCCAGTGTAGTGAAATGGAATCTTCGCTTCGCTCGCTACGCTCGCTACGCTCATCCAATGAACTTTTTAAAAGTTCAGTTCACAGCTCAAATAATGAACTTTTAAAAAGTTCAAGTTCTTTTAAAACCTAAAATTTTGAAAAGTTCAAGTTCGTCTAAAATATGAACTAAGTTCTTTTAAAAGTTCTTTTGTAAAAAAAATCACTATTTTATTATAGGTTGGCGAAAAATGAAGAAAAACATTAAGGTCGGTGCGAGTATCACTTTTTCAAGCCGAGTTCGAGTAGTTAACAAATCAAATCTGTAAGTTGTTTTTGTATTTACTTAGGCCCTATCTAGGCAATCTATAGGCAATCTAATTACCAAATTATTTTTTTTTCAATGCATTAGCATAGCCTTTGCAAGTGGCCAAAATAATTTATTATTATTACCCATTTTACTAGGTACAAGCTAGTTAAATTCAAATCTGTCTACACCTACACAAGTGCAATCCCCCCCCCCCCCCCCCCAACAAAGTAAAGAGCGAGCTACACAACTATTATTGATGATGTTAATAGTTCCATCTAAAATATATTCTTAGATATGCCACTGCAGTCTAACGCGTAATCTACTGTCAAGTGTCAACATAATCATTGGAAGCTTCGAGCTGAGACCTTGCTTGATAGCCTACCAGTGCTAAACTTTTCTCAATGGCTAAACTGATGAGCTGACATGTCAAGCGCTTGACAACCGACCAGCTGCTGTGACAGTCGCAAGATAAAAAAAATGCTAGCCACCCGGCAAAACTATTCACAGATGTTGTTATCGGTAACAAATGTTTGGAATTGATTTATGATAATAATAATAAGAACAATACGACTTTCAGATTAAATTTCGAAACTATATTATTACGCACACGAAGCACGGAGATGGCTTCATGCTGATGGTCTAGTAGCAGGGTTTGACGGGGAGGGGGGGGGGGCGTGTCATAGATCGCGATCTTCCCACGGCTGACGGCGGTCGGACGATAGTTGACCTGTCTTTGCTCGTGTTGATGATTTGTATTACATTCTCGTCGACCAGCTTGTAAAATTACAGCAGATACTTCGCGTTTAAGGCTTCTAAAATTTATTTGTTTCCGAATGAGTTGGCGTGCATCTTTTTAAACTAAGTTAGACTTCGTGAATCGTGCGTGACCTTGTCAAAATCAGCTGAACGTACGTCAACGTAGGCCAACGATGGAACAACGATTTTTAATTGTTTTTAGCGTCGACGGAGGCGAGTCGACGGCTGCTCGACGCACGAAAAGAACTTTCAAATGAACTTTCTAAAACTGAAAAGTTCGTTCTCGAAAAGAACTTTTAAAAGTTCAAGTTCATTCATTTAAAAAAGAGTAAGTTCACTGAAAAGTTCTCAAAAAAAGAACGCGTTCTTTTTTAAAGTTCCTTCCCCAACACTGCTTTAGGCTAAACCCTTGCAAAGATAGTGTCAGACGTGGCAAATGGCAGCCATATTGGATTTTGGGCTCTGGAGGAGTATGCCCACACTTTCGCGAGAGGCATGGGTGCTAAATGTTTTATAAAACCTTCTTAGAGGACAAATCCGTTGAGAAATTGTCATTGACTCTCAACGGTCACAAAAGTATCGGAAATGACCCTAGTTTTTTTGAAAACTGCAAGATGGCGGCGGAGTTTTTATAATTTAAGGGTGTTCCCCACGTAGGATTTTTGGGGATTTTTCTGGAGATATACAGGGGGCCCCAATGAACGTATTACAAAAGGAATCAGCTTTCTAATAATTATTTCCGTCTCGAACCGAATTTCAGTCGAATTTGACTAAAGGTTCATTAAGCTTATTATTCAGTGTATGAACCTCGATTACTTGGTGAACATCCTTCAATTTTGACACTTATTGAATCGAAATGTGCATAAATAATGAAGGGTACTTTAAATCCGAAATTAAAATCTTTATATTGCATTAAAGACTTATCACCAAACGGCTTGACTTCTCTTTGCGCATCGAGTTTGTCACAGAGGGTATGATGACGAGTTAGACGTATTTTGGAAGAAAATTTGTGAACAGCGATAATAATAAAAAACTGCGTGTTCGTGTTTTGTCAGGGAGCTACAAAGTCGGTTTACCATGTAGATAAGACAGTAATGAATGTAGTCTTGATCCGGAAGGTAAAGCAATTCGACATTAGATCGCGCGTTTTCAAATTTCGGATGCACGGCGGGAATATGAATCCCTCAAAACCAAAAACATTAACCGAAATTTGTTTGTTTTTCTCAGCTCAAATTACCGCCGAGCTGTCAAGTGATGATCTAACCCTCTTAAGTCAGGACAACTCTCGAACCTAAAGACGTATAACAAACCATATTGTGTATGTGTAATATTGTGTGTATATATAACCACCATATATAACCATATATATAAACATATTTTGTATTGTATTGTTTCTCATTATTATTGTATTTTGTTACTACTTACTAGTCTGAAATAATCTACAATTATTTCCTTGAATGTATCTTGTAAGTGACTGAAAAGTATGTTATATCTCATGTAAAATAATGGATGGAGATTATTGCAAGAGTTATTATAGAAATCAATAATGTGATAAATTGTGCTAGCCTATATTTGTAGGCCTGTGTTTCTTGATGTTTACTGGCTTACTTTATGGTTACTGGAACGGAAGATTTCTGGACTCAACCAGACTAATGTCTGAAAGATGTAAGACTTTATGCTTATCCTTGTAACCATATATTGTATTGTTTTTCATTATTATTGTATTTTGTTACAAGTCTCAAAAAATCTATAATTTTGTCCTTGATGTATCTTGTAAGTGACTGACAAGTATGTTTACATAACATTTGTAAATTAATGGATGGAGATTATTGCAAGAGTTAGGGCTTAATAATGTGATCAATTGTACAAGCCCATATTTTGTAGGCCTATGTTTCTTTATGATGGTAAATGTGATTGTTTTATAATTATATACAGAATGTATTGTATGTGATGATAATGTGTTGTATGACATGTAAAATAGCAAAAATGCTAATAAAGATATACTACTACTACTAACCCAAGATCCTTGTTTTTATCATATATAATTATATAATATGTGTGTGTATGTCATTATTATTATCACTTTTATTATTATTATTATTATTATTATTTATAGACTATTCACTTTTTCTGCAATGAGTAATTGTACACTGTGCTAGTCTAAGTGAATAAAAATATCTATATTTCTATCTATCTATGACTTACCGCTGTGATGTTGAGTGTTACTTTAGCTACAACGTTAGGACACCCCCCGAACCTATAGAAGTATAACAAACCAGATAATATGTAACTTACCGCTGTGATGTTGAGTGTTTCTTTAGGTACAACGTTAGGACACGACCCCAGTTTCCAGATTTTGAAGTGGTACAGCCCATCCACGCTCAGCATCGCCAGCACGAGC
The DNA here is from genome assembly GCA_024449915.1 of Sweltsa coloradensis. Lineage (NCBI taxonomy): Eukaryota > Metazoa > Arthropoda > Insecta > Plecoptera > Chloroperlidae > Sweltsa > Sweltsa coloradensis. Next base: position 333,071 of record JAMZAV010001742.1, read on the forward strand.
ACAGCCAGCACCCGTGAGAGTAACATCGTTGACTCTACTGACGATATGATCACAATAATTCCTGGCCAGTATTTATAGTAGTTTTCAAGGGTATGATTTGCCAACTCACAATTGTATAATCTCCATTTTAATGATCAACTTTTTAATGATGTTGACGTCAATGTTAATTTAAATGATCTGTATGAAGTTTAGAGCAGAGGTTTTCAAACTTCTTCAGTCTACGACCTTCTCGATACCGTGAAATAATTGAGCGACCAATTACTTAATACAAAAACATTGGGCAATTATTTCAGTCAAAAATGTTTTTTTCATTTTGAGACGGATTCCGATCAAGGATATTGATTTGTTTTTCAATTAAAACATGCGTCTTCTCAACTAAGTTTAATAAGTATTCGCCTTTATGATGAAAGATTATTGTTTGCATATGAAAAAAATACAATATTATTATATACAATCTGGCGGCATAAAAATATGGCACTAGCCGCCAGCCGCGAGAGGGGTAATGCACAGATAGACAGCTCGACATGATTTAATGCCCGACTGGCTATACAACGACAATCCATCCATCAACGTGACTAAAAAAAGCGTTTGCGAAGCTTCCTAGTAGGTATAGGCCTACTAACAGGTATATTATACTTATTTTTGGATGAGCGAAGCGAAGACTTCAATTTCACTTTTTTTTTTTTTTTCACTTACGTTACCGCAAGAAAAATAGCTCGCTCGGGTGATTTGTTTTTGTTAGTTTTTTTGTCTGTTTGTTCGCTCTCTGCCGGGCAAACGGCATATGCGATCTTGATGAAAATTGGAGGGGACCTTCGAAATCTCTGAACTTAGACCTGCCACGTTTTTAGGTATAATCGATCAAATATTTCTTATGATTATCGTACTTTTACCATTTTGAATTTTTTTTATTGAGATATTTTTGTGATATTTGGCAAACGGCTACTCCGATATTGATGAAACTTTATAGGAACGTTTAAAATCACTGGAATTATATAAATATTTTATGATTTTAGAGACATTTGAAAAAATATTTCTTATAGAAATCGTACTTTTACGATCTTTCTTCCGGTTTTTAATACGATATTTTCGTGATATTTTGGCCGATTCTGACCAAACGGGTGGGGCTACAACGTTCATATTTTACATTGACATAAGGATTAGGCCTATGGTGATGTAGTGCCTCTTGAAAGAAATTTTTGAAAAAGTTGGTCAAAATTCATAGAAATAAAGGTTTTAATATAAGCCTTTTACAGGTGTATAATTAACAAGTAATATCAAGTAAGTATAGAAAAAGCAATGATATTCCACTTAAAAACGTAATCATCGCACAGAAATATTCTAATAAAAAAGCTCATCCATCAACGCGACTGGAAAAAGCGTTCGCGAAGCGGCCTAGTTGTAAATATGCCATATACTACGTACGTATACGGCGTATACCCTTTTTATAGGTATACTGAGAGGTATATTATACTTATTTGTGTAAATACGCTGTATGCTCGCGTATCTCCCCCCAAGACGCCACTGATTTTACCACTCGTCATCCCAATATTTCCAATCATTATTCAATAAACCCGATTGCAGCCTACTGTTTATGAGACATTTTGCAGGTAAAAAGTCAACTCTGATAATTATCAATGGTAAACTCGCGGGAGGTTAGGCTATTCGACCGCGTTTTTCTATTTTCCAAAATATGCTTCCAAGTCAAAATATAGTGAATAGCTTTGAAACCTGGCTATTTTATAAAAACTACTTTTTCAAATTATCTGATCCGGTACACGGCCAATATCGCCACCTGAAAATAATTTCAAACTTCAATCGCCAAGGCACACCATTCAACGTAGGGTGTTGTGTTTTTGTGACATTAATCTTTAACTGATTTTCTATAGGCTGTGTATAGGCTATATTTTAAAAAACAATTGTCTTTCCAGCGAATTTTTACATTTGGCGGTATTTTGTACCGATTTGTACCGCCAAACGAAAAAATTCGCAGGAAAGACAATTGTTAAAAAAAAAAAAAATTTCTCTCAGTCAGCCTAAAGAAAAACTGTTGGAAATTAATGTCACAAAAACACAACACCCTACGTTGAATGGTGTACCTTGGCAAATTGAAGTATGAAATTATTTTGGTGGCGATATTGGCCGTGTACCGGATCAGATAATTTAAAAAAGTAGTTTTGATTTTATAAAAGAGACAGGTTTCAAAGACATTCACTATATTTTTACTTGGTAGCATATTTTGGAAAATAGAAAAACGCGGCCGAATAGCCTTCATGTTTGTTGCTTGCAATCGAGGAAATACGGTACTTGATAAATATTGTGTTTGCTGAGTCTTAATCTATATTTTTTTATATTATGTTTTATTTCAAACATGGAAACAACTTTCCAAGGGAGAAAGTGACTGTTAGCGGGTACTCAACAAATATCCCACTCACTCCGTCACTCGTCTAACAACGACTAGACCAAATTACCGTAATCCGCCCTCGAATCATTTCGAGTTACTGAATAAGGCCCATAATCATCGGAATATTATTGTTGTTGTGTCTGTTTGTATTATATTAAAGGGGTATCCACCCACTAAACTCAAAAAAATATTTCATTCAGGGTAATATTGGACCCACTCCTACCAGAAAAAATATCAATCCTGGTCAGGCCATGACCTTGGATGATTACGGCCAAATAAAATATTGGCCAGCATTGACGTACTCGACTACTCATTTTGTAAATCTTCTTTTTGTTTTTGTTATTCGGGCAAGTGGTTCATTCAAAGTATCCTGATTACCAAGAAGGGGTGTAATTTCGGAACACATATTTTTCTATTGCGTGTTTGATCGTATATTTTTGTGCGCAGTTACAAGACATTGGTATAGTGGTCCCAACGAAAGAATGCAGGTGGCTCGAAAATTGTTTCCCAACCTAACAACTTTGTCAATTCTATTCACGCTAGCTCAGCGTGGATCTTGCACACGGACGAACTCTGTGATTTAGCACAGATAATTTTTGCTTACGTTGGTAAAAGATATTTCTCTTTCATACACAAAGGCGGCATTCCATTTACCGCGTATTCATTCTACCCCCACCAATACCAAGCATCTACATTCTTTCGTTGGAGCAAGTATATGATGCTCTACTAGTATCTATATGGAACAAAAATAAGCAGGTTGAATGATGAAATTCACCTAAACTCAAATTTTTGTGAATTTAATGATAAAAAACTTAAAACGATAAATCTTAAATCACAGTTACGCAATATATATTTTTAATGTAATTTTAAGTGTAATATTTGGTCTGGGTTGTGTGTTAAAAAAGTTTTGGTGGCGTAATAGACCCTCTAATTATATTTTCTGATTTGCAATGTTTACAAGCAGGCAATATAGTTTCGTCATTCGTTCCTTGACCTTGTAATTAATGTTTTTTAAGCGTCAATGAATGAAGAAATGTTTTGCATTTTAATCGTTTTAATAAATCCAATAAATAATTGACGCTGGTTTTATCATGTCACAATTCCATTGTTTTATCAATCAATAAAGTAAGCATCGAATTGAAAATATCATTAAAATATCTTACCACTAATTGAACGGCAAAGTACGGTGTGACCTGTGACAGTAATAATTTACATATATTTTCTTTAAAAACATCATTTTAGCTTAGCTTAGGTTAGAATATGCAATGAACTAGTAGGCCTATGTGTTCTTGCTTGCGTATTTAACAATACCGGGTCTGTAACCCTCAAATGTAGGATAATTGTATTAGGCCTACCAGGGGAGAAAAAACGCGTTTTGCCACGTCGGCAGAGTGGGTTGTGGGGCATTGAGAATGTAGAGTTGACAGAGATTCTGTCGTGATAGAAGTACAATGGAATGCACTACATTCAAGTGATTAACAGCTTATTCTCCTTCAGCCATCTAAGTCTTCAAGGTTATGAAATTGACAAAATATTGTAAAAATAAATCAAAACAGGCAAAGACAATTATTGTCTTAGACTGTAGTTATTGTCAAAATTTAGACATGATATTATTGACATGACATGCTAACATGGGGAACTGTCCAATTTAAAATTAGAAATAGAAATAAAAATATGAAGGTTATTACGAAAACTTAATTTAAACTTTCTCAATTTATTTTTTGAAACGTTGATTGTTATCGGAATAAATGATGCCAAGTAAATAAATAAATATCTCACTTTTACTATTATTGTTTACCGGTCAAATATATTTTATTCAATTCCATAAACATAATAAAACATTATAAAACAAAGTTCATAATAAACACCACAAACAGTCTCCCAAGACCGTTTCCAGAGATCGGGTCAACGATTTTTACAATTTTAAATGTCCATTTAAAAATACGCTTGATCGTCAAATCCAGCTAATTTCACGTGCAGTCTGGACAATTTTTTGAACTTAAATTCTCATTTAAAACATGTGTATTTTGAGGAGTTGGCTCAGTAAGGATGAGCGCATGTCGCTATCAGAGCACATTTTTACATTTCAAATTAGATTAGATTACATTTATTTAGTTCAGTTTTGAGTTCAACAACTCGGTTACCAAATATTTACAACAATAATCACATATTCTGCACAAATGCAGGGCACTGACAAGAGTCAACAACAACCTTGGTATTTTCTTATGCGCTCTTTGAATTCAGAGACATTTCTAGGCAATGGATTTACAACTCTTTCATCCAAACCATCACCATCATCAGTTTCAATAAGTTTGAAATGGAGTAGCCCTACCTTTTCCGCAGTTTTCATGCTTTACCCCCAAATGCACTATAGTGGGTCATGGGTCTGCAAATGAGCTATTTTCGCAAAACAAATTGACCTTTAGTAACATTTTGACCCCAAAAGGGTACTTTCCACAATCATTTGAACGTACCATATAAAATAAAATAAATCCTTTTTTGTCGATTTTTTTATAAAAAACACAATTTGGCCTATTTTGACCTTCACTGACATGAATCAAATTTTGTTTAACAATTTGATTTTTTCCCCCTTAAACAATATAGTTGGTCATGAAATATGGCTAAAATAATACTGTTAAAAATATATATAATCAAAATATGTCTTTTTCAATGATTTTTACATTTTGACCTCCAGTGAGAAAATTTTAGTTGATTCATCAGTGGATCCATATCAGTTTTCAATATCAGTAATAAAGTACCTTTTTCCACAAAGGTACAAAGTTTTACGTTCCCCTTTTTTTTCGCGCTTTCCTTGTGAAAAGACGTGTGACGTCATGTTACCCAAAATATATTGTTGTTTATGAATGAAACTGACCACAGTCTTCTAGATCACGAAGCCTAATTCACCGCTCGGCTGTAAACTAAAAAAAAATTCATTCAGTCTAAGTTATGAATTAAGTAATCAACAGAAAGATTATTGGGTCCACCATTGACCCCAAAAAATTGTCAAACTTGGCGTTTTTCGAGCTAGGTCCCATCGGCAAAAATCTTCCATAAGAAATAACATGGGGACGATCATTATGCCCCGTGACCTTGAAGGATTTTGTTCCAAAAAAAATACTGGCCAATATGTTCGTACTCGACAGCCTTTTCTGTAAATACTCTATATTTTGTTTTGTAATTTGGGCAAGTGGTTCGGTCAAAATCTAGGTGCCCGTTAGGGCGCCGCAGCCAAGCCGCGGTGCGCTACACACTCAAGCACCTTATACAGCAAGCAGAGTTGGGGTGATTTCGAGGTGTTACCCAGCCGTCATGTAACGTGATGTGAACTTGAAAACTATCACAATCGAGGGGATTTAGGTACCTGACAACACATGCCAAATTTTATTGGGGTACGACCATTCCTTCTTGGTGAAAAAATGGCTTGAAACATGCTCAAAATCAAAAAATCACTTTAAGGATGTTAGCTACTACTGCTACTACTGCTACTGCTACTAACATCTAATTCGTCAGTTTCAATCGGACCGCGATTCTGACCAGACGGGTGGGGCTACAATGTTCATATTTTACATGGACATTAAGGTTCTAGTAATATAGTCTCTTTTGAAAAAAAAAGTTGAAAAAGTTTGTTGGAAGGCTTCCAAATAAAAGTTTTAAAATAAGCCTTAAACACTAGGCATACAATTAAGAAGTAACTATAGTTACTTGACACTTGTTGACAATACAAGCAGAGTTAGGCGGGAAAGTGCGATACGTAAACAAATGGCGTACATTTTAAATTTGGCTTCTATGTGTGAAACGAGAAAAGTTGTCATTATACTCTCATAAAACAAATCAGAAACCGTCCCTGACCTAGGCCCAGATGTAGAAAATTATTTATAATACAACAGTGTAGGCCTAAAGTTCCATTAGGCTATAGGACTAGATAAAATTAATACTTACATTACATGTTTGACAAGCCTAGCCAATCCTAGGCCAGCACAACCTTGTTCTGACACACTTCCCGCACAAATAACTAGTTTTGATTACTAAAAGCCTAATGCAGATAAACAATAGTATGATTGTCCACCTAGGCTATACAAAAATGCTCGGAAGTAATACACATAATCTTTTCTTTTAAGTCATGTTTAGCCATGATCAAAGTCAGCTTGCTGCTACACACAATGTCGAAGCAAGGTGTCGAATATGAGCGTGCTCATCTGTTTGTTTACATCATTGCAACTGTTAGCGCGTAGGCGAGAGAGTCCTACAATTGCGACCTAGTGTAGGGCGAGGGGGGCTACAAGACGACTAGGTATTCGATGAGGGGGGGGGGGCTAGGGGACTGTATTATAGGGTTTTGGAATCGAGCTTGCCGTGAGAGGCGGAGAGTTAGGGAAACCGAGCTGCGAAATAATCTGAAATCACTTACCGACTTGCCGTATGGGCTGGGCAAGGTAGCAGGACGGCGGGCATGTGGATTACTCAGCTGGGCGGCAGGCGTCGGGGGCGTCGGCGGCGTCGGCGGCGAGAGCGATTAGAATGGTGAAATATATACACTAATAAAATGTTAACACAATAGAAATAGTTACCAGGTACACTGTATACGTATACACTGGCGAGGTGCGAGTACAGTGCGTAGAAACACACACGCGTTCTCTACGAGCGAGAGACTTGAGCTTCTTTCCGACGGAGCGGCTGAGAGAACACAGAGTAGCGAGTTGCCAGCATAGTGCTGACAGACGCGATTGCGGGCCGTGATACAGAATACATCACAGCCGGTGGGAAAGGATGGAAATTGATATGAAATCAAACATTGGCGTAAACAGCAACAATCAAATCATTTCATGCAACTCGTCTTTCGATTGGCCCGCGTTTATAATAAATATAGAACGTTTTCGAGCTCTTTGCTACGCAAATCTTTTTAAAGTGTCTGGATTTCGTGAACCTCACCTCACGTGAATAACAGCAATACTCTTTCAACTCACAACCCATGACGTTTTCCACGATACCGTTCAAGAATACCAATTCCTTCGAAAACGAAAACGACTTCGTTTTCAAATTGCGTTTTCAACTCATCCCCCACGAACTCAAGAATTGGGGTCCAGTCCTTATACCGTCGTTATACCATGGTTATACCACCTATACCCAGGATGTACATGAAAACGGGTCTAGATAATTATTTTGCATTCTATTGTTATTGCTAATACAATAGAAATTAAATCAACTTTGATAAAATTATTATATTTTAACAAATAATTTTACAATGGAACTTGAAAAAGTAATGAGATCACACACATAACAAAAACTTGTAGAAATACAGCCAAACCTTACACACTCAAAAGAAATGAGATCTAAAAAAAGGGCCAAGCTCATCTTCCCTTCCACATTTGCGCATTCTTAATTCATAAACGTACAGTGTCCCATAACAGCATCCTCGAAAAGCTAGGCAAAAAAAATTTGCATGTTATTACGTTTAAATTAATTAGAAAAAAGAACTTGGTTGAACTATTACGTTTAAATTAATTATCGCAAATTCTATTTTGCCAAGCTTTTCGAGGATGCTGTTATAGGACACTGTACGTTTATGAATTAAGAATGCGCAAATGTGGAAGGGTAGATGAGCTTGGCCCTTTTTTAGATCTCATTTCTTTTGAGTGTGTAAGGTTTGGCTGTATTTCTACAAGTTTTTGTTATGTGTGTGATATACTGATAACCAAGAAGGGGTGTGATTATGGAATGCATATTTTTGCGTGTTTGAGTGTATATTTGTTCACAGTTTCAAGATACGATGTTATAAAGGGCCATTTCAGTTTGGTATGATGCTCTAGTATTTACGTGTGGCTCGTTGGTCTTGTGGTTAGCGTATCTGCTTCCAATGCAGAAGATCAAGTGTTCGATTCCCGTCAAAGTCAGAAGTTTTTTAACTTCTGATTTGGACTTAAGGCCATCAGTTCTTGTCTTAGGAGATTGTAAACGGTGACTTTGGAGCCGTCCTAGCAACGAAGCACATAATAAATTCAGAGTTTTCTGAATCGGCCTTGTTGATTCTGGCGTTGATCTGCGGATGTTCGCACTGTCCATACCACTGATTGCTATATTTCCTATTAAAAAATATCGATCTTTGGTTGGTTATCGCTCACTCGTCGATTGCGTCGGGGCCTACAGGGTTGACTTGGTCGCTTTGATTTAAAGTCCCCCACAGAAAATCAGTTATATAACTGAGTGGGTTGACTCTAAATACAATTTATTTATTTATTTATTTATTTATTTATTTATTTATTTATTTATTTATTTATTTATTTATTTATTTATTTATTTATTTATTTATTTATTTATTTATTTATTTATTTATTTATTTATTTATTTATGTGAAACAAAAAAGAAGCAGGTTAAAGCCGATTTAAGGAATTTCCCAAAACGACAACTTTCGCTATTTTCTGGATCAAAAAATATAAAATTTGTGTAAAATCACATTTACAAGATATCATTTTTTAAACGGTCATTTAAGTTTAGTAATATGCTGTAGATTATGTGGTCAAAAATATTTTTTGGGTTAATAGCCCCTTTAAGCTGTATTTAAACGGTTAATGTTCGTTCAAGCCATTGAATTCAATGGTTTGATTCAAGACCCATTAAAGGAAACATTGAACAGCTATTAACACGGTTCAATGCATTGAAATGTAGTCACAGCTATTTCTATATGTCCTAGCCATCCGTGATAAAATATCTAGAAGGTTGTAGCACCAGTGTCAATCCATGTGTCAATCAACAACACGAAGAAGTCTCGCCTTTATTTAATTTCAACTGTGGGAGTTTGAATGAGCAGTCATTATCCTTTATACTTCAGTCTTCTATGATAAGCTTTGCTTTGGAAAAGTGGAAAACACAACAAGCAAACTTAACCTAACCTTAAAACAGCTGTCAAATGAAAACAATCATGGCCGGCCGTATCGTCTTTGATGCAGTACTGACCATGTTTGGGCCAGTGACGTCATTACTAAGTTTCTCCTGATTGGCCGGTTGAATAAAACCTTTGACAAAAAATAGGACATGCTCTAAACTGAATCGTCTCAAAGTATTATTGAATTCATAGTATCGAGAAGGTCGTAGACTGAAGAAGTTTGAGAACCTCTGCTCTGAACTTCATACAGATCATTTAAATTAACATTGACGTCAACAATATTAAAAAGTTGATCATTAAAATGGAGATTATACAATTGTGAGTTGGCAAATCATACCCTTGAAAACTACTATAAAATACTGGTCAGGAGTTATTGTGATCATATCGTCAGTAGAGTCAACGATGTTACTCTCACGGGTGTTCGTGGTGCTTGTCGTGGCTGTCCTGTGCACGGATGGGCTTACATTCTTATGGAAGATCGGGTCGTGTCCTAAGGTATATCCTAAAGAAAATTTCAACGCCACCGCGGTAAGTCATATATTATATGGTTTGTTATACTTCTACAGGTTTGGTGGGTGTCCTGACTTACGCGTAAGATCAATACTTGACAGCTCGGCGGTAATTTGAGCTGAGAAAAACAACCAAATTTCGGTTAATGTTTTGGGTTTTGAGGGATTCATATTTTCGCTTTGCATCCGAAATTTGAAAACGCGTGATCTAATGTCGAATTACTTTACCTTCTGGATCAAGATTCTGTATTATAATAAACTTTAACCGACTTTGTAGCTCCCTGACAAAACACTCAAACGCAGCATTTTATTGTTCTCGCTGCCTTCACAGATTTTCTTCCAAAATACGTCTAACTCGTCATCATACCCTCTGTGACAAACTCGATGCGCAAAAAGTAGTCAAGCCGAGTGGTGATAAGTCTTTCATGCAATATGAAGATAATAATTTCGGATTAAAAGTTCTCTTCTCCATTTATGCAGATTTCGAATCAAGTGTCAAAATTGAACACCAAGTAATCAAGGTTTATTCACTACAAAATTAGCTTCCAATGAACCTTCAGTCTATTCCAATATTATCATTGGTTCACAAAGAAAACCTGTTAAAGCCCCATGGTATATAGAGGACCTCACGCTGTAAATGAGTGTTTTAATTCAAATCTCAATGAAGAGAAAATTGTGCTTGAAACATTAGAATCAATCCAACCTCTAGTCATGACTTAGAACAAGAGCGTCGGTTTCATGAAGCTACAGATTGTCACATTTTCTCGGAGCCCCTCGGAACAGATCGTGTACGTGATCATGATCACATAACAGGCGAGTTTCTCGGAGCTGCTCACAATAGCTGCAATCTTACTGTCAAGTTGGCTCCATTAATCCCGGTTGTGTTCACGACTTGTAAAACTATGACGCTCACCTCATCATGCAGGGTATAGGGAACTGTGGCCGGGCAGCCTGTTAGGCCTGCCACACCCAAATTTTTGCATAGATATTTGCATACGCAAATATCCAAAGTTTACCATAAAGCGGAGAAATCTTAATAAAATAATATCACAAGTGTTTTCAGTGCCTAGTAATTAGACCTATGGTCTACATAAATAGCCTACTAGGGGGCTATAGGCGATTGACAAGGTGGTTTGTCAATCGATTTTTTATGCTTAGTTTTCGGGAGCGCGAGCCTTGCCTGTAGGGTAGCTCAGACGGTCGATTTGGGGATCGTTCGTTCAGGCGACAACCGAGAAAATCAATAGTCACGTGACATTGGCATGCGGCCAGGCCAGCAAGCTAGGCCGGGGAGCCAGTGCCCAGTGGAAAGTAACACCAACCAAGGTCCTCTAGATCTCCGCCACCTGGCGGAGGCTCGTCTAACTCGCTCGTGTGGCCACTAGGTTAGGTCGTCGCAACCCGTTCCACAATGTATAGCAGCCATATTGGTGACATGCACGAGAAATAGAGGGAATTTAAAAAATCAAAGTGAACGCGCGCCCTAAAACTTGACCACAAAATGACGATGTAGAGGCCAGAAAAGAATCGCGTGCATTTCGAGATAATAAAATTGACAACCCAATAAAAATGAAGCTAGTTATTTGTTGTAATGTAATTAATAAAATTAAATAATATTAAATACCCTATGTTATAGCACAGATAATAGAGTACACTCAGTGTACTCTGTTATCTGTGGTTATAGCTTTGTGTTTGTAACGGTTATAGTGTGATGTGTAGGATATCCATGAGCAATTTTTCTTACGATTTTGAAAATTTATTTCTAAAAGCCTGTTTCTGATAATTGGATGAGCGTAGCGAGCGAAGCGAAGATTTCATTTCACTACACAGGAGAAAAAAATCTGGAATGTTTTTTTCATTTTTTTCGTATTTTTGTCTGTCAACTAACACGATTCCGGCTAAACCGACTCCAATTGCGCTGAAATTAATGGAGGCCTTCGAAATCTCTGAACTTAGAACTGCCACGTTTTTGAGCGCAATCGAAAATTTTTTTCTCATGAAAATCGCAATTTTACGATTTTTTTCGATTTTTAAAAACTTTCTTCGACTTAAAACACCTACATGCTTTATCCGATGGAAATGATTTTTTCACAGAACCTTAATTTTATGAATTAATATATTCGTGTGAATTTGAGCGCATCGAAAAATTATTTCTTATGAAAATCGCAAATTTATGTTTTATTTTTTTTTTTTTTTAAACATTCTTTGACATATAACACCTACATGCTTTATTTGAATGTAATAATTTTTCACAGAACCTTAATTTTATAGACTTATATATTCGTGTGAAATTTGATCGCAATCAAACAATTATTTCTCATAATAATTGCAATTTTACGATTTAAACAGCGTTTTGATAAAAATGCTAAGGCTTTTATAATTTTCATTTATTTTTTAAAGTGAAAGATGTTTTAGATTAAAAAACAATACATCTAAACATTCACTAGACGGATTTTATAATTTTCGTTTTGTTTGATAAATATGATTTTTTCCTTTGCATAGTTGGAAAATGTATGTTTTTTTGTAACAAATCTTTATTTCCCATATTTTAATTAAAAAACTATAGGCCTAAATCTCATCAAAAATTTGTCTAATAAATTTTTCAGAATAAGACTTGTGAGCATATCAAAAAAGAAATTATACTAAACTAAATTACTAAAGTAGGAAAAAAATGCTAGAATAAAAGTTTTTGATAATAGCATTAAAAGTTTATTTATGTTTTTTTTTTTGGTAAATTTGAGTATAACATAGCCTAAAGGTTCAGTTAGTTTATTTTTACATGAATTCACTGGGCCTTTATAACCTGTTAATCTAGGCTTCTTTAAAATTGACTAAAAATGTTATGATAACACTCTATACAGCCCTAGATTAGGCCAAATATCAGTACTGGTAAGCCATTTTCCCATATAAAATAGCATACAGTGCTCAAGAAAAAAATCATTTTATGCTTTCAGCATTATATCAGCATAAAATTAATTTATGTATTCATTAAATAAAAAAGTAAACTTAAAAGCAATGAAAACAATAATAATGCAAAAATTGCTGGTTTTTCATACATTTTCAGTGAAATAACCCCTTAAACAATTACGCTCATCCAACAACGCGCATGAAAAAGCGTTTGCGAAGCTTCCTAGTTTATTACCAACATGCCTTGTGCCCAAAGCAACACAATGTGATAATAATAGTGTCTTCACATAATCATAAAAACACTAGTAAATGACGGTATTTTACAAGGTGGCGTGTGAAAAATTACTATGTCGCCGAGAAATGCGAGTTTTAAAGGAAAACGACGACATGTCCAAACATAACCACTATATGACGTTATAGTGGCATTCATCCTGATTACTAACGTGGTATTGAAAGTCGTTGACAACCTCCAGTTTTTTAGGTAATGAACTCACTAGTATGCAAAGTGCGTGAATATGTACTAGTTACTACATTCCCGCTCTAGAATTAGGCACCAAGATGGCTTCTAATTCGCTGCTGCGACGACCTAACCTAGAGAGTTAGACGATCCTCCGCTAGGCGGAGATCCAGCAGACCTTGACACCAACAGGTGGAATCGAGTAGACCGTGATTCAAGGAACGCTGCCGTCCCATTGGCTTAGGGCCATCGGCGAGCACTCGAAGTTTGAATTTACGGCGATTCGATACACCCGCGCCTGAGAGATGCGCGACACCCGCCTAAAATGCGGAGGGACGCATGCGCAAGGACGTTGCTACGGGGTTGAGCGTCCACTTGGTCGTGAGGAAGAACCGAAGCGTGATCTTCTTGTGAGTTAGTGCGAAGAAATAGTGGTTTTTGCTGTACCCGGAGTTCATAGGAAATACCATGGAGTCGCAAGATGACCACGGATCGCCGACGAGAAGCGTCGCCGATCGAACAGGCAACTAGATATCATTTTTAAAACAATCCTTTCAATATTACGTAGGAGAGCGTAGGGTATCCTTGGCCCAGCCATGCCCACGCTAGGCGCCATTTTTCCATCCTCTCACGTACGAGACGACCCACGCCTGATCATGGTTATCCATACGGCTAATTGTCCTATTTTCTCCGATGTTTCCTAATGTGAACCATACTTTTTCTTGTTTCTCATAATAATTTTGTCATACTCGAACTATAACAGTTCCGAGCCTCCTCAATCAGCACATTATGCTGGTGGTATCTAGGCCTTCGGCGCATTCATACAGTTAGTCCCAATTCTTGTGCGTGCATACACATCACGTACCCTCCCCATCAGTCGTCGAATATTCCACGTCGTTCTGGAGGAAGCCAAGACAAGGCGCCAGGAAATCGCCGGACGACGGACTGGACGCAGGGCGCAGGGAGCGCTAACATGAAAACTACGCGTACGACGCCGTGGGACAAAGCCGCGCAGAGAGAGTGTTGAGTAGCAAAACAAACCATTTATGTAATGAGGAAACTGTATGTCTTGTATTCATTTGATCATGTTTATTTGAAATTCTAAACAAATTTAAAGGGGGAAAATTGGATCCAATCATTTTTTTTTTTTTTCTTTGTCAACTTGTCATGTTTTGTACCATGTTTTACCAGATAACTTTCCATAATATGAAGTTGAATCACATTTACCTAAACAGAGAGTCGAGTCAGTCAATGGAAGCATCCTTTGTTCCATTCATAACCTAGCATGTTGACGCATCACGTCGAACCAGCACCAACTTCACCCAATGCATGCTCTAGCTAGTTGCATAGTTTATAAAATTAGCCATTAAGCACGTGAGGACCAAGGAGTGGGTACCGGCAGAGCATCATCGCCTGGAGGCGACCCCCTCATCGCAGCGCCAGGGTAAGGTTGGGACCAGTGTACTTTGGGTACACAGATTCCAAACGGCGTCGTTGAGCGACTTTCAGCGGCGTCACTGAATCGGTTGGCCGTGAGTTCGGGTTATTTAACTTTTGTTTCTTTGTACAAGTTATCGTGAATGAGTTAGTTAGAGAAGCCCATCTTTTTATTTTTATTTTTTTTTTGTTTTGTAATTATTGCGGACCTAGATCTGTTTTTGCGACTTTCGAGTTCAGAACCAGCCTACAAGTCACAATTGGCGACCCAGAACGCGGGGCAGTAAGGTCAGGTGTACCTCAGTCGAGTGGGCTTAGTGGACTCAGAAAGTCACAATTGGACCCTAAAGTCACAATTGGCGCCCACCGGTGGAGCTTTCGTAACTTCCGACGACGTACCGAGAATAGAAATAAAAGTAAAAATATTTGTTGAATAATTGTCACACGGACAACATGGCGGACGCGCAGGAAAAGAACGCGGCAAGCGCGCGGCGTAGAGGCGAGAGTAGGAGAGATGCAGCGCGGCAGAGCCTAGCGGTCGAGGTGCCGAGCGCTTTCATAGAGCCAGGGGTGCAGTACGTGCGTGACACAGATCACGGGGGACAAGAGGTGTTGCGGGACGCATCCTTCACGGAGCCAGGCGAGACGGATCCGGAGGCGAGCAACGAAACATTAATATTAGAATCGCGTAGCGAGGAAATAGAGATGTCAGCCACGTCAGAGGACGATCCGCCGGTCCGGAAATCGGAACTGAATGCGATGCTAGAAAATATTTTAGACAAAATCGACCAGAAGTTTAGGGAGGCCGAACAGCGAATGGAAAAGGCTAGTGAGAGGAGAGACGCGGAAATGGTGAGGAGAGACGCGGAAATGGTGAGGAGGTTCGAAGAATCCGAGGGAAAGATTAAGGAACAGATCACTACGCAGATCGCCGCGCAGATGAAACAGTTTGAGCGCGCAGCGGAAAACAGGTGGGAACGCGAGTTAGCTTCGCAGAAGGCTAGGGACGAAAAGTACGCCGCAGCACTCGAGAATAGCAAGGAAGAGGAGAAGGAATACAGGAAGAACCTCGAGAAGGCTAGGGAAGAGAGCAGACGGGTACTAGAGCAGAAGATTATTGCACAAGCGGCGATAGCTCGTGATAACATAGACACTCAAACCACAGCGATAGGCCAAAAAATAGATCAACTAGGGAGCCAGGTTCGAGCCCTGCGGGACACAAATGAAGGGTCCATACGCGATCTTGATGCCAGTGTACGGATAGAAATAACCAATCTAAACACTGCATTAGAGAGTGACCGCATGAGAACAGAACAGGTCGATCTAGCAAGGCAAGCACAACTATCCGGGATAGAAGAGGGAATGAGGGACAATGTTACTAAAACACAGGGTGAGCTAACCGAACTTCGCACAAATATCGATAATCTAGCGGTCAAGATAACGGAAGTAGCTAATCAAGGACCACGCTCAGATCCATCTAATGTTGGCCAGACGATAACTAGCCGTGAAATAGTACGGGAAGAGTCGGACACAAGAGCGACTGTCAAAGAAGTGCTTTTTAAAGCTAGGCGTATCGAGACGTTTGGTTGTGGGATGCGACGCATCAAAGAAACCACTTGGCGTGATTGGTACCCGACCGGGAGATGTGCAGTGAGTGTACCCGGAACCACTCGAAAAATGTCAATGCTTGGGCCGATAGGCGATAGGGTCGAGTCTACGCAGACGGACCCGGACGCAACAAAATGTTGGCTAATTACGGGAGTGTTTGAAAGAAAACACTTAACCGTGGGTGGCCCTAGCAGTTGGGAAACACAAGGAAGCGTGGGGTAGCCAGGTCCGAGTGGAAATGCAAAACATAATGCTGTTCACACAGCTGACGAAAGTGAAAATGAAGAGCTTAAACACATTCCTGCTAGAAAGAGAATGTGAAGCTAGGGAAGTATAGCTGGCAAGGGGTGAAGAGAGACGACTGCCCACCTAATAGCCAAAGAGAGCTTGGGGGTAGGTTCGGTTCATCAGTTAAGAAGGCCCGTGTGCTCGCTGATGACCGAGGTCTAGTCTAGTGTAGTGTCTAGTGTAGTGTCTAGTGAGTGACAACTGTCAAGTCGGCCCACCGAGAGAGTGCCGCGCTAGACCAGCCGGTAAGTAGGGAAGTGTCAACGGAGCGCGCACGTGTGTCTGCAGCGACCACAGCTGGACGGGAGTTCCGTTCAGGGCGACGCTAGTTACGCGCAGGTCATCGACCTTGACTGTCAGCAGGACAGCACATTGGAAGCAGCAAGGGTAGAAGTAGACTCACGACTCCATATCAACTCAGGGAACTAATGACTTGAAATATTGCCTAAGCAACGCATTGTATTATCGTCTTGTACAGAAGGTACCACGATAATGAACCGGTAACTGTGATTACCTACCCTACGCTACATCGTTGTCCACCTCGCCAGGATCATGCATCTTTTGAGATCTCGTGTGCCGTGAGCCAGGACGTACCTGTGGTAGCTAGACTGAGTCGCACCTAGAAGGACGTACCTGTGACAATACAGCGATCTGAATCGACTGGTATCACGCGATAGAATCTAGGATAGCTCTCTGAATCACTGAGCCTAGGGTCCCCGATGTTTTTGTTGCCTCCGTGGCGTGAGATGGTACGTAGAGGTCTTTTGGTTCTTGTGTGGACACGCCACACGCGTTTGCAGTGCAGTTTCGAGTTTTTCGTCGCATGTTTGCGCAATCTGTCGGTCAGTAGAGTTACCCGTAGAGTTTGGAATTTCACAGTTAAATTCGAGTCCAGGCACAGGCCAGTGAGTCAACCTTGTTGTGATTTGTTGCGATACGCGCAGTAGCTTTGTCGTCATGAGTGGCACGCCCACTCAGTGTAGTGTGAGAAGTAGGCGGGCGGAACACTTCGGTGTAGTTTCTTTGCGAGCCTAGTCTTTGACTTTGTAACGTCACGGGACGTACGGGACTTTGGTTTTGTAAATTGTTTTTAATTCGCCGTCTTTCTTTCTTTTGTTTGCCTTCGTGGCAGGGGCGTGTACTTAAGTTTAAAGGTACAATGAGACAGTACCGTCGTGAACGGCAGCATTGTATCTGTGGCGTATGTTAACCTTGTTTTGTAAAAATATCGCTCTATAATATATTTGTTTGTCTTCAAGAGACGTGTAAAGTAATTCTGCCTGTTTAACGTAAGAGAGTCGAGGAACCGTGGGGGTAGTGCGAAGCAGCACGGCCACGCGAAGAGGGGAGGGAGGAGTGAAAGTCTCAGCTGTTACCTATAGTGCATTCCACAGCGAGCTGAGAGTGCCTCAGGCTACGAAAGCCGGTTCCTTTCCCCAGCCGATGTTGGACATCCCCTAGAGTAGCTCGTAAATGTTGAATGGGGGGTGGTAAGGTTCTGAGATGTGGTGTTCAGTGGAAGGGGGGAGGCAATAAAATATATAATTTAAAACGTGGTGCGTTCTTGACCTGCATTAATGGTATTCCTAAATTACCATATCATTTCGTAAAACTATCGTTTAATAATATATTTCTGAAAATGCATGTTGTAGCAGTCCGTGTATAACTTTTATAGTTGTTTTATAGTGGCATGTACGCTTTAGCGCAAGTCTGCATATGGCTCGCGGAGTAGTGGCAAATGACCTATCGATATCGAATATTCTGCTCTATGAGTATTATGAGTTATGAGTATTTCTCGGTGCTATTCTCGCAACTGATTTTCAGTGGGGTCAGGTCTTTTAATTTAAAGAGGAACGAATGAATTTTAATTTGTTTCTGGACAGTCACCATTGTTAATACATAAGTAATACAAAATACAAATCATTGTAGATTGTGTCGTCTAACAATAATATAAAAATAAAGATAAAAGTATACAGTAACAACACAACATGTAGATAAAAAACACAGCTACAGATATACCGATCCTGTATACATATTGATACAAAAATACATGTCAAAGCGTTTTTAATGTTAAGCCCTGTCGGCACCACCGACACCAACCCACGGTATTTTGCATCGGAAGCAGAGAAATTAAACATACATTCATATGAAAGCAAGCCACTGTCAGGGTGGTCATGATGTTCACAACTTTCGGTTGTATAATAGGCTTTTTAGCTCCGTGAATTAAATAAAGAACTTTTATCGTCTATGCTTCCAGTTTATAGTAACTTGCTTGATAATGGAAATAACATGCACAAGAGGAAGACAATAACGAAGCAAACATAGGCGCATCGGCGCATAAAGGACGTTCGTGAATACGGGTCAATCTCAGTATTGTGACGGGTTTGTTAAGTTGGTTTATTCATGTTTCCTATGCCGATGATTCCGGGTTTTAAATCCCGGTACAGGCTGTGTTTTCTTTTTACTTCTTTCGATTTGGCATAAAAACAATAATATGTTGCTGGTTACTATTTTCCACAATAGAAAAGGAACCATCCAAATAATGAAAAGATGGTGACAAAACATTTTGTTCGCAATCTATCATGTTTTGACCACGTTTCTCCCAAGATACCCCCCCCTCACCACACACACACACACACATTCAATGCAAATTATAACCAATGTTACCGTGGCAAAAGTTTTTTGATAAATAACCATAAGATTGTTGGTATCTGTTTTGTGAATTCCGTCTTTTACTGATAAACATCAGTTATAAATAATAAAATATGTCATTATTGAGTCAATGACGAAATAAAAAGGTATTTTACGCGGGATTCGAACGCACGTGCGTTGGTGTCAAATATACGTAAATGTCATTTTTTTAATTTCTTTCTTTCTTTTTTTTCGGGTTGTATCGTAGCGGCGGTAGTGATATCTTTTTTTTTATACACGTAAATGTGTTACACTTGTTGTAGAATATGGTATGATATTAATATGAATTTAATTATTTTTAATTTAAATTTAAATATTTTATTAGTTGTGGATGTGGCTCTGAGTTGGGAAGGGAGAAATCGTTGTCAGACCTCAATAAACTTTATGATAGAAAAGGTAGTTTACAACATGGCCATTGAAGGAAGGAAGGGATCGGCGAACAGACAACAATAACACAAGGACTCGAACTAGCTGCAACCCTATTAAGACGACACAAAGAAAGTTGGGGCTAACCAAACTGTTCTGCATTTGGAAGCAACGCCAAAACATCTACTCTCAGTTGATCATAAAATGGACTATAGCTAGGCGCGTGTCCGCTAGCGCAGCGAAGCCTCGCCCGAGGAGTGACAGGTCGGCTGATCTGACAGACAGCTGAACCTACCGGCTACCGAGAGAGAGAATCGGTCAGGAGAGAGAATACCGCCCGTTCGACTCTAGGCACTGTGGAGTACGCGCAGAGAGAGAGAGAAGACGAACCGATCAACGCAGATCGCGAGAGGCCGCTAGCCGGCGAAAAGAATCTGTCAACACGGCAATAGCTGCCAGACAGCTGGAGAATGCAACAGGTTGCATTGACCGACTCATAGACTAGGAACACGACGGAATGGTATTTAACTTGGATGTGTGTGTGTGTCTGTTAGGCTGGCGTGTGTCATGGTCGTTAGTCCAAGGACGCGACGGGAATCGATTGTTATGAAACACGATTACCCTTGTTGACGTTGTTATCGCACACCAGAGCGTGGGACCCACTGTTCTGGGCAGTTCAGCGTTTTGTAGACCACACTGGTCGGGTGTCCCGGCGAGGTCTCTTACGAAGGTGTTTTCCGTAAGGTAAGGCTAGCCCTGTGGGACACTATTTAAGCCTTCAGCACCCCATTTTGCCACGCGAACTAGCTTAGACCGTGTTTGGTCACCAGTAAGTCCCGTGTAGCCGATTTGCGACGTTTTGTGGGCAGTAACCTGCGTGGTCACTGCGTGGAAGGTTGTTGGATGGTTTAGCCGTCGCCGCCACAGCACCGGATCTAAGTTTCTGTAAGTCGCTAAACGGGCGCAAGAGTTGCTCCTTGAGAGTTGAGTTAAATTTCCGTAAACCGAGTGTTTTGTTCCGAAAGTCGAGTATGAGGGTCGAGTCAAGTTTTGTGCTTTTTCAAGCTTAGAGCTGTTTTGGGGGCGAGCCCCGTGTCTGACGTGTTGCCTGGCAAGTGCGCAGAGCACTGTTAGAGTTGGTAGTGAAACCAGCTGTTGCGTAGGTACAGTCCGAGTCAGGAGGTTTTGTTTCCGAGTTGTCTCAAGGAAACCGCGTAGTTTTTGCTTCGTGCAACGTGTACGATAGGGGTAGTCCTCTTAAGTTTTTAAAGTCTCACATGAGCACGTATATGTCATTGTAATTTTTGCTTCGTGCAACGGTTTGATTTGGGGTGGTTAGCTTACCACGTGTAGATGCGAGTGGTTCAAGTTAGGTGTAGCTCCGGCCGCCTTTTTAATCTTTTACTTGTGTTATCTACTGTCGAGGTGAAGGTAGACAGAATACCTGTGTTAGGGCGGTGATGTAATATACCACCATAGTAGCAGCCAGCGTAGTAGGGGTTGAGCGAGGTCAACGCCCCAGCTGCAAGGCTACGAGCCAGTTGTGTTTGGGCTCACTGCGAGAGCCAGCTGATTCAGTGGTGACGAAAGCGAAAGCGACGGCCAGCGCTGCGAGGAGGAGTGTCGCGGCCAGGCGGGGTGCCGGTCGGTGCGCGCGCTGTTGGTTCACACGCTGCAACAGTCCACCCAGTGGCGTAGCGCCCTGGAGGACTAGGAGAAACTCTCTCGAGTTTCGTGGGGGTGGAACTTTCCTTTTGTTAGGGGAGGTTCTTGCTTAGTGTCCAAGGGAGTAAACAGCTTCCAGGGGATTAAGTTTTGTTTGAACAGTTTTGTGGGGGCTGGGGGACCGAGTGTGGGGTCCACAGCGTAATGTTAGTCAAAGGGGGGCATCCGTGGATGAGCCAGGAGTAGTTAAATTCGTAAATTGGACGAGGATTGACCCTACCTTACCTTTCCTATGCTTAGTATGTAAGATGTTTTTGTGCCAATTGGAATTCAACTTTGTAAAAATTTTTGTGTGTACTACCGATATGCTGCGGTATCACCTCTTTGTGTAACTTTTTAGATGACTTGAGTGCAAGGTCACCAAAAAGTTGTGGGGGTCATTGTGGCCGGGCAGCCTGTTAGGCCTGCCACACCCAAATTTTTGCATAAATATTTGCATACGCAAATATCCAAAGTTTACCATAAAGCAGAGAAATCTTACTAAAATAATATCACAAGTGTTTTCAGTGCCTAGTAATTAGACCTATGGTCTACATAAATAGCCTACTAGGGGGCTATAGGCGATTGACAAGGTGGTTTGTCAATCGATTTTTTATGCATAGTTTTCGGGAGCGCGAGCCTTGCCTGTAGGGTAGCTCAGACGGTCGATTTGGGGATCGTTCGTTCAGGCGACAACCGAGAAAATCAATAGTCACGTGACATTGGAATGCGGCCAGGCCAGCAAGCTAGGCCGGGGAGCCAGTGCCCAGTGGAAAGTAACACCAACAGGTGGAATCGAATAGACCGTGATTCAAGGAACGCTGCCGTCCCATTGGCTTAGGGCCATCGGCGAGCACTCGAAGTTTGAATTTACGGCGATTCGATACACCCGCGCCTGAGAGATGCGCGACACCCGCCTAAAATGCGGAGGGACGCATGCGCAAGGACGTTGCTACGGGGTTGAGCGTCCACTTGGTCGTGAGGAAGAACCGAAGCGTGATCTTCTTGTGAGTTAGTGCGAAGAAATAGTGGTTTTTGCTGTACCCGGAGTTCATAGGAAATACCATGGAGTCGCAAGATGACCACGGATCGCCGACGAGAAGCGTCGCCGATCGAACAGGCAACTAGATATCATTTTTAAAACAATCCTTTTCAATATTACGTAGTGAGAGCGTAGGGTATCCTTGGCCCAGCCATGCCACGCTAGGCGCCATTTTTCCATCCTCTCACGTACGAGACGACCCACGCCTGATCATGGTTATCCATACGGCTAATTGTCCTATTTTCTCCGATGTTTCCTAATGTGAACCATACTTTTTCCTTGTTTCTCATAATAATTTTGTCCATACTCGAACTATAACAGTTCCGAGCCTCCTCAATCAGCACATTATGCTGGTGGTATCTAGGCCTTCGGCGCATTCATACAGTTAGTCCCAATTCTTGTGCGTGCATACACATCACGTACCCCTCCCCATCAGTCGTCGAATATTCCACGTCGTTCCTGGAGGAAGCCAAGACAAGGACGCCAGGAAATCGCCGGACGACGGACTGGACGCAGGGCGCAGGGAGCGCTAACATGAAAACTACGCGTACGACGCCGTGGGACAAAGCCGCGCAGAGAGAGTGTTGAGTAGCAAACAAACCATTTATGTAATGAGGAAACTTGTATGTCTTGTATTCATTTGATCATGTTTATTTGAAATTCTAAACAAATTTAAAGGGGGAAAATTGGATCCAATCATTTTTTTTTTTTTTCTTTGTCAACTTGTCATGTTTTGTACCATGTTTACCAGATAACTTTCCATAATATGAAGTTGAATTCACATTTACCTAAACAGAGAGTCGAGTCAGTCAATGGAAGCATCCTTTGTTCCATTCATAACCTAGCATGTTGACGCATCACGTCGAACCAGCACCAACTCACCCAATGCATGCTCTAGCTAGTTGCATAGTTTATAAAATTAGCCATTAAGCACGTGAGGACCAAGGAGCTGGGTACCGGCAGAGCATCATCGCCTGGAGGCGACCCCCCTCATCGCAGCGCCAGGGTAAGGTTTGGGACCAGTGTACTTTGGGTACACAGATTCCAAACGGCGTCGTTGAGCGACTTTCCAGCGGCGTCACTGAATCGGTTGGCCGTGAGTTCGGGTTATTTAACTTTTGTTTCTTTGTACAAGTTATCGTGAATGAGTTAGTTAGAGAGCCATCTTTTTTTTTTTTTTTTTTTTTTTTTTTTAATTATTGCGGACCTAGATCTGTTTTTGCGACTTTCGAGTTCAGAACCAGCCTACAAGTCACAATTGGCGGCCCAGAACGCGGGGCAGTAAGGTCAGGTGTACCTCAGTCGAGTGGGCTTAGTGGACTCAGAAAGTCACAATTGGACCCTAAAGTCACAGAACTATCACTAGTAAGAATACGCAGAGTTGTTTTCCAAATACCACGGAGAAGTATATCTCCTTCTCAATTGGGAGTTTAAGGTTTAAAGATTCACTTCAATTTCTAAACGCTTCCTTGGAAACTTTGACTGAAAACCTACACGGTTACGGCATTGACAAATTCTCTATTTTACAATCTTTCTTTACAGACGAACAATGCTCATAGGCCTACTTATGACATCACAAATGTAATTTAACAACTGCAAATAAAATACAATACAATACAATACAATTGGCATTTCTTCTTTGTAAAGGTGTTTACCCTTATGACTATATTGATGCGTTTTCCAAATTTGAGGAAACATCTTTACTGCCATTATAAAAATAATTTAATGTCTTAACACAAGAATCCGTTTCCGAAGAAGATTAAGCACATGCCTTCGATGTTTGGACATAAGCTATTCATAATTTAGGGCAATGCCATGATATGTACTTAAAAACTGATGTACTATTGTTGGCTGACATCTTAAAAAATGTCCGTACACTCAGTTTTGCAAATTACGGTATTGACCCTCTTCATTGTTATACGGCTCCAGGGCTAGCTTGGAATGCAACCCTTAAAATGACTAAAGTCAAAATGGATCTTTTGACCGATATAGACATGTATTTGTTCATCGAGTCTGGCATTAGAGGAGGTGTCTCAATGATTACTACTCGACATTCAGAGGCCAACAACGAGTATATGATAGACAGACCCCTAACTACCATCAAAATATATTTTATATTGGGATTGTAATAACCTGTATGTGGGTAAAGTATGGTAGAGAGTCTTCCAGTCGGAGATTTCAAGTGGCTATCTGACTGGGAGATTCTTACTTTTGATATTGAAAACTTAACCGACGATGATGACGACACTAGTTAAATTAACGAAGTAGATCTTGCGTATCCCGAGAATCTACATGAGCTCCACAACGACTACCCCCTTGCACCCGAGAAAGTTAGTACTATTTCAGATGATATGATTTCGCCTTACTCAAAAACTCTAGCTATAAAATTAAACCTTCACTTTCGACAAAAATCACCAAATTGGGTCCAAATTTAAACAAAAAAACAAGGTATGTTGCTCATTTTCGTAACTTGAAACAGTATCTTTAATGGGCATGAAACTCACAAAAATTCATCACGTTCTCACCCTGGCTCCGACCTTACATTAAACTTAACACTTTAAAACGTAGACAAGCAACGAGTAAGGTACTTAAAATAAAGTTGTACAAGCTTTTGGTCAATTCAGTGTTTTGACGAAGTTCAATGAATGTGAGAAATCTCATCAATGTCCTCCATCCTTACGATCAGTCATTCACCAGAAAACAACGTATTTTTACGCAAGCCTAGGGCAGAGTGGAAACCCTCTCATTGACTCCCTCGGCAACCACGACCATGAACAAACCTTAAAATACAAACGACCTAAGATGGCCTTCTTGGCTTCTCTGGTCAATTACGACTTAAACCACTCAAAGCGTTAACGCAAAAACAATTGTGAGTTGTGACCCATGAGGTCACAAGGCAAAAGAAGTCGAGTAGGCACATCAACGTTCATCTAGTAAATGAAAAAAATGCGAAGTACAAAACTCGTCACCACACCACTCTCGCTATATAAAAATATATATATTAGTAATTTAGACAGAAATTAAAAAAGTGAGTACACCGGGGATCGAACCCGGGACCTTAGCTTGCCGGGCTATGCTCTTATATATTATATATACGTTATTAACAATGTACAAAACAGACCAAGAATAAGACAGTTTTAAATTGGAGGCCGCATAGCTCAGTTGGTAAGAGCATAGCCCGGACAGTCATTTTAGTCATTTTTAAAATTTCTGTTTAAAGTACTTATACACTTATACATGATGTACTTATATATGAATGTAAGGTTTTTAAGCATAAGCCCGCTATAAGGACATAGTTGTGAAAAAATACATATACGTGCCAAGTTTCATGGAGATCGGATGAAAACACAAATGTATACTATCTGCAGGCACCGATCACCACGTAAAGGAGTAACAACAAAACGGAAAGCATAGAAACCTTCCGCGTGAAAAAAATTCATATGTGCAAATTTCATTGAAATCGGATAAATGGTGTAGTAATGCATAAAGGACAAACATACGAACATTCGTTTTATTTTTAATAGACGAAGATAGAAGAAAGATAGCAGATAGATTATCCAGTACCCTACTGGTGTCTCGGCTTATTTCCTTTAATAGACATCTGGCAAAAATTATAATGTATAAAATGTGACTTCATAGTATTGTGGTCAACCACTTATATATCTTCTACCACTAATTCATACATCCGTGATCTCTTGCAGCTGCTAAACTCTACTTGGATGAGACGAATAGAATATCGTGACCCGTGGCTGGAACCGCTTCCGAATTATGTTCATCATATACCATGGTGCATAAGACTCCACATAGACGCGGTCAACTATGCTAATGATGGAAACCCGAGACATTATTTATTGTCACAGAAAACTACAGATGGGTAAGGAGCGTCGTGTTATAACTGATTAACATTGGATTCAATTAGAAAATTATATTTGATTTAAATAAAAAAGGACTAAAACAATTGAACAAAACAATACTCTACGTGGTTAAAGATAGATTCCCGACATAGAAGCCGTACCCTCCGCAGCAGAGAGGAACGCGTTTCTTCATCTTAAACCATAATAAACACCCTACTATGGTCTAAATGTAGCATCTAAGACCATAATATACACCCCACTAATACTATGGTCTGAGTGTAGCATCTTAGACCATAATATACACCCCACTATGGTCTGAGTGTAGCATCTTAGACCATAATATACACCCACTAATACTATGGTCTGAGTGTAGCATCTTAGACCATAATATACACCCCTACTATGGTCATGAGTGTAGCATCTAAGACCATAATATACACCCCACTAATACTATGGTCTGAGTGTAGCATCTTAAGACCATAATAAACACCCTACTATGGTCTAAATGTAGCATCTTATACCATAATATACACCTACTAGTTAACTGTAGTCTAAGCATCTTATACCCATAATATATTCGAGGTAGATCTTACCATAATAAACACCCTATGGTCTAAATGTAGCATCTAAGACCATAATATACCCACTAATCTATGGTCTGAGTTGTAGCATCTTAACCATAAAACACCCACTATGTCAATGTGCATCTTAACCATAATATACACCCACTAATACTATGGTCTGAGTGTAGCATCTTAACCATAATATACACCCACTATGTCTAAATGTAGCAATTAGACCATAATATACACCCCACTACATGGTCTTAGTGTAGCATCTTAGACCATAATATACACCCTACTATGGTCTAAAGTGTAAGCAATCTAAGACATAATATACACCCCACTAACTATGGTCTGAGTGTAGCATCTATTACCATAATAAATACATACTAGGTAAGAGCATCTAAGCCAAAATACACACATTACTATGGTTAGTGTGCATCTTAACATAATACACCTATATGGTCTAATGTAGCATACTAAGACCATAATTAAAAATAATATATGTTAAAACGGTTATATCTTCCTTCCCTATTGCTCTAAATTTTCCCATAATTTAATAATATTTTGATTTTTCTTCCTTTTTTTTTTTTAGCATCTAGAATAATATACACCACTAATATTGTCGAGTGTAGCATCTAGACATAAAAACACCACTATGGTCTAATGTAGCATAAGAAATAATATAAAATCGTTATATATCCGGTCGGCAGTGTAGCATCTAGACCATATATATACACCCACTATGTTTGAAAGTTGCAGCATCTTTACATAATTACACCTACTATGGTCTAAATGCTCATTAAGACCTCATATACACCAAAATTGGTCTAGCTGGTAGCATTTTAACCATAATGTTTTAACCACTATATCTATTAGCATTTAAAATAATAAACACCACTATGGTCTGAGTGTAGACATTTATACATAATTGACACCCACTATGGTCGAGTGTCGCATCCTATACATAATATAACCCCACTTATGGTCTGAGTGTACATCTTATCTAATTACACCCCTATGTTCTGAGGTCATCTTTACCATAATCGACACACTATGTCCGAGTGTGACTTACACATAAAAATACACCACTAGTACTATATAGCATAAGACATAAATAACCCTACATGGTTGTGTAGATCTAACATAATAACACCTATATGGACTGAGATAGACATTTTATACATAATTAACCCCTCTTTTTGATTGTACATTCTTTACATCATTACACCCACTATGGTCTGAGTAGCATCTAGACTATATCACCTTATGGTACTGATGTAGAATCTGAATAAATAATATAACAGTATGTTTATTAGCACTTAGACCTAAATATACACCCCACTATGGTCTGAGTGTAGCATCTTATACCATAATATACACCCCACTATGGTCTGAGTGTAGCATCTTATACCATAATATACACCCCACTATGGTCTGAGTGAGCATCTTGAGAACATAATATACACCCTTACTAGGTCTGAGTGTAGCATCTCATTAAATAACACCCCTCTATATGGTCTGAGTGTAGCATGAAGACCATAATATACACCCTACATAAAGGGTATAAATGAAGCATCTGAGAACTTAATATACACCTTACTATGGACTAAATGAAGCATCTTAAACCATGATATACACCCTACTATATGGTCTGATTGTAGCATATTTAACATAAATAACACCCACTTATGGATCTAGTGTAGCATCTTAGACATATTATACACCCTACTTATGGTCTGAGTGAAGCATCTTATATCATTATGAACACCCTACTTTATGGTCTAAGTGTAGAATCTTAGACATAATATACACCCTTCTATAGTCTGAGAGTAGCATGAAGACCATAATATACACCCTACAATTAAGGTATAAATGAAGCATCT
Source organism: Sweltsa coloradensis (assembly GCA_024449915.1). Taxonomy (NCBI): domain Eukaryota; kingdom Metazoa; phylum Arthropoda; class Insecta; order Plecoptera; family Chloroperlidae; genus Sweltsa; species Sweltsa coloradensis. Next base: position 361,670 of record JAMZAV010001742.1, read on the forward strand.
GAGAACTTAATATACACCCTACTATATGGTCTGAGTGTAGCATCTAAGAACTATAATATACACCCTACTATTATGGTCTAGTGTAGCATCTTATGACTATAATATAACCACCCTACTATGGTCTGAATGTGCATCAAGAACCATACTATACACCCCATTGGATAATGAGCATCTAGACCATAAAATACAACTCTACTATATGTCTTATGTAGCATCTAGACATAATATACACCTACTAGGATTGATGAGCATCTTTACCATAATATACACCCTACTATATGGTCTGATTGTAGCATATTAGACCATTATAAACACACTTCTATATTGGTCTTGATGTATAACATGAAAAAAACCATAAAATACACCCTACTAAGGTCTAGTGTAGCATCTGAGAACTTAATATACACCCTACTATGGCAATGAATTAGCATCTTAACCAATATACCCTACTATATGCGTCTGATTGTAGCATTTAGACCATAATATACACCATACTATATGGTCTGAGTGTAGCATCTTATACATATATACACCCTACTATGGTCTGAGTGTAGCATCTTAATATAATATACACCCTACTATATGGTCTGATGTAGCATTTAGACCATAATATACACCTACTTACATGTGTCTAGATGACACCCATTCTGCTAGACCATAATATACACCCTACTATGGTCTGAGTGTAGCATGTTAGACAAAATATAAACCCTACTATATGGTCTGTCTGTAGCATCTTATACCATAATATACACACTACTATATGGTCTGAGTATATCAACTAAGATTTTTTTATACACCCAACTATTGATTGAGTGTAGCATCTTATACCATAATAAACACCTACTATATGGTCTGAGTGTAGCATCTCAGAACCATTATAAACACCCTACTATATGGTCTGAGTGAGCATCTTAGACATATTATACACCCCACTATTGGTCTGAGTGTTGCATCTGAGAACTTAATATACACCCTACTTTATGGTCTAAATGAAGCATCTTAGACATAATATAGACCCTACTATGGTCTGAGAGTAGCATCTTAGACAAAATATACACCCTACTATAAGGTCTGAGTGTAGCGTCTAGACTAATAATACCCCATATGGTCTGAGTGTAGCATCTGAGAACTTCATATACACCCTACTATATGGTCTGAGTGTAGCATCTGAGAACCTAATATACACCTTACTATGGTCTGAGTGAAGCATCTTAACTATATATACACCCATATTAAGGTCAATTTTTGCATCTGTAGACTAATATAAACACCTACTATATGGTCTGAGTGTAGCATCTTAGACCATTATTAATATCACCTACTATATGGTCTGAGTGTAGCATCTTAGACCATTATTAACACCCTTCTATATGGTCTGATTGTATCAACTAAAACCATTAGATACACCCTCCTATATGGTCTGAGTGTAGCATCTAAGACCACAAAATACACAGTGAATCTCATCTTCAAAATATACTATATGGTCTGGTGTAGCATCTATAGCATAATTATACACCCTACTATGGTCTGAGTGAAGCATCTTAGACATAATATACACCCTAATATAGGTCTAGAGTGTAGCATCTAGACATAATACACCCTACTATATGGTTGAGCTGTAGATCTGAGAACTTTAATTACACTCACTACTATGGTCTGAGGTAGCATCTGAGAACCTTATATACCCTACTATGGTCTGAGTGTTGAAACTTAGACAAAATATACACCCTTATATAAGGTCTGAGTGTAGCATCATAGACCATAATATACACCCTTCTTTGGTCTGAGTGTAGCATCTTAGGTCTAATATACACCACTCTAGGTCTGAGTGATGCATTGAGCAATTATACACTCTATATGTCTAGTGTAATACTAGACAACAACACCCTATCTATGTATGATGTAGCATTTAACATTATTACACCTACTTTATGGTCCCGAGTGTAGCATCTTCTTATCACCCATAATTAAACAGTAAACAGTTAAACAGTATACACCCTACTTAATGGTCTGAGTGTAGCATATTATACCATAATAAACCCCCGCTAACTAAAAAAACCTCTACTTTAATGGTCTGAGTGTGGCATCTTTCCACAAAGTAAACACCCTACTTTTTGGTCTGAGTGTACTTTTAACTATAAACCATAATTAAAGACCAAAAATTTTTACACCCTACTTATTTGGTCTGAGTTTTAGCACTTAACCATAATAACATAACCCTACTTATGGTCTGAGTGTAGCAATTTTCCTAAAACTTATACACCCTACTTATGGTCTGAGTGTGAGCATCTTAACCATTAATATACACCTACTTTGGTCAGTGTTAGCATTTCTTATACATAATAAACCAGTATAAAACCCATACTTTATGGTTGAGTCTTAGAAAAAAACTTTTTATACCATATAAACAGTTTTTCACCCTACTTTATGGTCTGAGTGTAGCATTAACAAAAATAAACACACCCACTTTTTGGTCTGAGTGGAGCATATTAATACCAAAAAAAGAACACCCACTTTATGGTCTGAGTGTAGCATCTTATACCATAATAAACAAAACCCCACTATGGTCTGAGTGTAGCATTAAATTATCACCATAATTTAAACATTATACACCCTACTTATGGTTTGAGTGTAGATATTAAACCTTTTTAACACACCTACTTTATGGTCTGAGTGTAGCATCTTAAAAAATAACTACACCCTACTTATGGTCTGATTTTTGCATCTTAACCATAATATACACCCTACTTTAAGGTCTGAGTGTAGCATCTTAAACCTTTATAATTACACCCTACTATATGGTTGAGTGTAGCATTTTATCACTTATATTAAACCCTACCTTTAATATGGTCTGAGTGAAACATCCAGAAATATATATACACCCTTCTATATGGTCTGAGTTAGCATCTTAACCCTAAATTTCACCCTACTATATGGTTGAGTGTAGCATTCCATACCATTATATACACCCACCTATATGGTTGAGTTTTTGCATTTATACCATTATAAACACCCTACTTTATGGTCTGAGTGTAGCAACATAATAAAGTATACCCTCTTATGGTCTGATGTAGCATTTTATACCATTATATTACCCTCTATATGGTCTGAGTGTAGAAACTTAGACATAATATACACCCAACTATATGGTCTGAGTGTAGCATTTTATACCATTATATACAGTATTTACCCTTCTATATGGTCTGAGGTTAGATATTAGGTAGAACATATAACCTCATATGTCTTTTAGTCCTGCATTAAACCTTTATACGTTTTTATTTTAGGGTCTGGTGTAAGGGAATTTGAAAATAACCCACAATTCTGAAAATGGTAGCATTTTTCAAAGCAAATTATATAACAATTTACCCATAGGCATTTAGTTCTTAGTATTAACTCTTTTATTATCTGAATTGAGTTTTAAATTAATAAAGCCGAGAACCCCTTTTTTCTGATTAAATTAGACAAAAAACTCAGTTGGCGGTGTTAGGAACGGTACCGTGCCACAAACCCCTGACTTCCTCCCCCCCAGGTTCTATGGGCTTTTGGATGTACACTCAACTAAACCTTTCTTTACTTTAGTTTTTTTTCTAAAAGGGAATTGTAATCCTGCCTTCTTTTTAAAATTTTGGGAATGAACGAGTATCTTTTTGTGGTACTGTTTTGGTTTTTGGAAATTGGAATGGTGTATTTACGCAAAAATTTTCCCCAGGCAGTTTTGTATTTTTTTTTTAATTTACTTATTTAAATTTGCAAAAAATTATACAAACCCGCCCTTTTTAAATGGAAAATTTAGGGGTTAGGAAACGGTGACGGACCGTACGGCAACATGACCCAACGACATTCCCATAAGGCAAAACGTGTTGGCTAATAAAAAACTGGGAAAACTTTTTAAAAATTTCCTTTTGATGGACCTACGTCCCCGCCCAAAGGATATTTTTAAATTTCAACCTGCATCCCTTCCATTTAAAAATTTTTAAAAAAGGAGAGAATGGATAAAATCCACCGCCATCTAGAGGACCTTGACATCATTTCTTTGGGAAAACTATTTTAACTCTTGATTACTTCTAGGTGGCAGTGCATAGAGACCAGAATTCTCGTGCGACTTTTCGTTGCCATGGTAACGTTACTTTTTTTTTAAATGTAATTTTTATCTACACTACTTATCGGATCAAAATAAAATTAACATATTGGTGACCGGACGGACATTCTAAATGATTTGGCTACCTCAGATTTTGTCGCCGTTCAGTTTTTTAAAAAAACTTTAGATTAACTTTAATGTAACTTTATAACTTTTTGAACGATTTTGCCACAAAACTAATGGCATTCAATCCGGAACGAATCTTGCGGATGGTCAAAATTTCAACTCGATCCGAGCCTCCGTTTGACCGCTATCATGAGCCAAAAAAGCTGCGCGACTTTCCGTTGCCATGGTAACGGTACTTTGTTATAATGTTATTTCCATCTACACTACTTATCGGATTAAAATAAAATTAACACATTCGTGACCGGACGGACATTCTAAATGATTTGGCCACCTCAGATTTTGTCGCCGTTTAGTTTGAAAAAAAAAAATTTAGATTAACTTTAATGTTACTTTTTAACTTTTTGAACGATTTTGCCACAAAACTATACAGCAACCCGCATAGTTGGTATGTACATGTGTGCAAAATTTTCGGTCGATCAGAGTAACGGTGCGACCTGTATCGAAGCAGTAACAGAAATTTTTTTTTTTTTTTTTTTTTTTTAAAAACAGACATTCGAGCCATAAGAGTCAAGTGGAGACGTTCGCTTCGCTCGCTCAATAAATCTTTTATTTTTTCGTTTTTCGTCTAAAAAATATATATTTGGGTTTATTGTATTAAATTCACTTTAATATCGTTTGTTTATATTTAGGGATGCCCAACGATATGAAAATCCATTATCGATATCGAAAAAAAATGGCCAAACGATATCGATATATATCGATATTTTCCCTCCAATTTTTAAATATAGTTTCCATGACAGTTCCCCCAACATGTGCGTCTTCCCATCGCCACGACACTGTATGACGCCAGTTCGAACCGTGCCGTGTGCACTCTAGGCAGCAAACGACGCGATGTCGACTGGATGCTGCAGAATGGACAACTAGTCAAAGGCGGGGCTTAGCTAGTTCCGTAAAATCCAACAGATCGCCGCGAACTGTGGGACAAGCTGCAACCTAAGTGTGGTTGGCGCAATGGACTTCAACGTGTTTTTACGCCCGTACGGGTGGAAAAAATCCTTTAAAAATATGTTATTTTTTAGAATGGGCTTAGCCAAAGACTATGTAGATCAAGAAGGATGCCAGCTGCTTTTTAGGGAAGGCTGTTGTATTGTCCTATGTTATGTCCTAGAGGATGTGTGGACTTCGGAAAACGGTGGTCATCATAGTCCCTATACCTTTGGGTTTAGAATGATTATAAACCCAAAGCCTTTACTCTAGAAAGCATTTTTTTAAGTTTAGTCTCAGGTTTAGGCCAACATAATTTATTATTCCTCAGTTCACAAGATCATATCGTAAAAAGTAGGCCTGGGTTTAACTCTAGGGGTAGGCAGAGGCCCAGGTTCTAATCCTAGGCCTACACGGCTAGGACTAGACACACCTCTTTGCTAAGATTTAGGCCTCGAAATGTACCCCTCTTTATAGTTTATACACAGTTTAGGCCTTAAACCTTGGAAGCTTTAGACCTAGGCCTACCATAAAAGCAAAATCAAGGCTAAACTATTAGTTTTCACCTACCAATAAGCAGAGGCTAGGCCTACCCAGCAAACAGAAATCATCTTGCCCGCATAATGCCCTCATGGCCTGCCCGCAAGTTGCCCGTACGGGCTCCGTACGGGCATGCCATGAGGGCGCCCTTAAAAATATGTCACCCCCGCCCGCATCCTGCCCGTACGGGCAAGCCCGCATTGTAGCTCATCCTGCCCATACGGGCAAGCCCGCATTGTGGCTCATCCTGCCCGTACGGGCAAGTCCACGTACGCTACGCCATCTAGTATACACGCAAGAAACCCACGAACCAAAAATAAGAATAACAAAATTAAAAAATTAATCACTTTTAAGGGGTTTAACTAATTTCATATTAGAGATCGATAAGGAGAGAACAAGTACAATTATATAGACAGAACATCAGAAGTATAAATTTTATCGCCAAGACCCGGACTCGAACACGAGACACCTTCCTCCACTTCCGGACGCGTTACCCACTCGGACACTGCACCTGTGAGTAACTGGGCGCGTTAGCTGGCTTACGAGCGTCTTAGCCCATGTGCGTGTATTGCGGAACGTAGCACTGCAGACGCTACTTGCGTTTTCGGTATAATTTGTTATGTGTTTTGTTTTATTTTGTTTCTTTAACTTATGTTTCATGATTTTTTAACTAAAAATTAATATATAAAATATAAGTGAAGACATGACATTCAGCAGATAAAATGTTTTTTTAAATAGACTTGAAAATCTACATGAACATTTAACAAGAACAAAAATAGGCTTATTGGATTGTACAATTAACCAAACAAGCACTGACCAAAATTAATTTTGTATAGTAGGTGAGACTTAATTAACTTAATGTGAAACTTAAAAAAATGTGTATACAATTTCGGAGAGAACGCGTGAGGATTTGCTAAGAAATAATTATAATATGAATGTAATTGTACAAAATGTAGTGCTAATACATGATATTGTGTAATATAATGGAAGTGTCATAAATCATTCATAATAGACTTAAATCAGTATATATATATAAGATAACTATACATTGTGTGAATAAGCTTACAATCTGCTCATATTAATACAATTATTACAATATTATTAACTTACTAGAAAAACGACTAACTCGTTGTTAGACGAGTGAGTGAGCCATGTGTTGAGTACCCGGTAACATTCCCTTTCTTCCCCTACCTAGGGCCTTTCCACGGCTATCATAGGCTATAGAGTGGCGCATTATGGCCTTACAGTTGACCCTCAAAACCCTATTAATTATAGCTTTATAATTATTATCAAACTTAAATGCAAATGTCCCGGGTACTCATCAACACATGACTCGCTCACTCGTCCAACAACGACTTTGGTGTTTTCCTAGTCTAGTTGGCGAAGCTGCTCTTTATACCCGAAATGTTGGAGACCTAGGTTCAAACTTTACGTGGGGAAAGATTTTCTAATTTCTGGATCGTAATTAAAAAATTATAAAAATGTTTTGAAATGCATACTTTACTACGAAAACATGGGCAGTACGAAATACGACCAAAGATTGCAAGGTTTACTCAATCTCTCAGCGGAATTTAGGGGAACCTTGAGTGTGCAAGATTTTATACATTTTGGTCACTGAATACAATCACGGCCTGACAAAAATGATTCGATAAAAATGACTTCTTCAAAACAAAACCATTGTCGTTAAATTAAAATTAAAACTACAAATTTCCATTATATTTTTCAATTTATTATTAATTTCTTGTATGTTGAAATGGTAACGGATTTTTCTCATTTTGTTAGCAGTTCTCAGTTACCTGGTCACGGATGTCTGTTTAAAATTTAAGCTCAAACTATTTGGTCGTAGGGCCGTATGGGACCAGACAAACAAACAAACAAGATGTAAAACCAGTGTAAATTCATCTAACTACAATTCTCTTGAGTCCACTTTGCAGTGTTCTTGGAGCAGATTCCATCCTCAAACATGATGCCCGCATCTTTCTTCATCTTGCCATTAGGGCGAGATGGAGACTTGCCCGTAATCCGCCCGCAACCATGATGCCCGCATGTTGCTTCATCTTGCCATTAGGGCGAGATGGAGACTTGCCCGTAATCCGCCCGCAACCATGATGCCCGCATGTTGCTTCATCTTGCCATTAGGGCGAGATGGAGACTTGCCCGTAATCCACCCGCAACCATGATGCCCGCATCTTGCCCGTATCTCGCCCTTAGGGCAAGATACGGGTAAGATGGATATTAAATTTTACGGGCAAATTTCAACGTGCCCATAAACCGCCCTAACGGCAACATGAGGGCAATAACCAAGATGCCCGTAATCCGCAAATAGCCCGCACTGCCCACATTGCCCGTATGGGCCCCGCAAGTTGCCCGTACTGTTCTGTTTGCTGGGTAGTGTTATTTTCCTTTCCATATAGGCCTACCCTAACTACTAGATGTAGGCCTACTTTTATTATCTTAGTGGTCAACTGTGTTATGTAAACATAAAACTAACTATGTATGCAATACTTAATGGAAATAAAGCAACATTCTATTCTATTCTAGCTAGGTCTAGGCCCTACACCTAAACAAAAGTAGCCTGTCTAGTGCTTAGGCCTCTCTCTTGTGCAAAATTATAGGGCCGCGTCAAACAGGTTTACTTATTAGCCTGCCTACTACAAGTAAGTTTAGAATGAAGATAGTTGGCCAGTCCGGGAAATAAAAAAATGGGTAAACACATTAGCAGTGCTCTATCTCGCAAACACATAAGTTTGCCATGAGGAATTTGCTTGTAATCGGAATCCACGAAATGCAAAGAACATTATAGGCCTACAAGCATGGTATCACATGTTTTCGTAAAACATTTCTTATCTATCTGATTTTAACTTCCCACGTCTTATTTCTTAACTTAATATCCTTCGGAAACGAGTGTAAAGACACCCCTCCTATTTTAGGTCTTGACGAACATCGTGAAACAACACAATATTGAACCATTTCAATCCAGCAATACAGTCTTTAGTAGTGTGGTACAGTAAGGCTGTCAGTTAAAATCGTCCCACAGTACGGCCATCTTTGAGCACATGTTTGAGTCGTGACGTCAGGGGGCGGAGTTAGACTACTCGTCCATTACTCGATGCCGAAGCTACTAAAAACCAAATTTTTTCATTTTTTACGCGTTTTTAACTCAATTTTTGTATTTTGAAATATCGCGATGTAGAAAACAAATATCGATATCGAAATTAATTGTGTGTATCGATATATATCGATATATCGATATCGATGGGCAACCTTATTTATATTTATTTTAAAACAGTTTTCAAAGGAATACTACTTATTGTTGTTGTAATATTAGTATTTCTAACTTTGTTTTACCACAGTTTATTATTTTTTCTGCATTTATATGTGATAAGTTTTATTTAGTTGTCTCGTTTTTTAAACAGTTTTTACAACCTTATAAGATAGACGCTAAGAAAAGAAAAAGGAAAGATAGAAGGAAAGAATGAATAATAGAATAAAAGAAAGAAAGAAAGAAAGAAAGAAAGAAAGTAAGGGAAACAGTGAATGAAAATAAGTAAGAACGAAAGACAGAAGTGAAGAAAAAAGGAAATAGAAAGAAACAAAAAAACAAGAATGAATGAAAGAAGGAAAGAAAGAAAGAAAGGATGGATGGATGGATGGATGGATGGATGGATGGATGGATGGATGGATGGATGGATGGATGGATGGATGGATGGATGGATGGATGGATGGATGGATGGATGGATGGATGGATGGATGGATGGATGGACGGATGGATGGATGGACGTAAGGACGGACGGACGGACGGATGGATGGATGAATGCCCCGTAACAACATCCTTGAAAAGCTTGGCATTTAAAGAAGTTTGCATTATTATTTAAATGTAATGTTCATGTAAGTACTATTTTGCCAAGCTTTCAGAGGTGTAGTTACGGGGCAGTGTACGTTAATTAATTAAAAATGCGCAAATGTAGAATAGTTCATGCGCTTGGCCGTTCTTTTAGATCCTATTGCCTTTGAATGTGTAAGGTTTGGCTGTAATTTACTAGTTTTTTTGTAAGCGTGTGTTCCTATTGTTTTTTTAAGTTCCATTGCAAAATTATTCTTGTTAAACTAGAAGAACTTTTTTATTACGTTATATAAATTGATATAATAAAACAAAATAACAATATAATGAAAAACATATTGTGGTCCAAGGACTTGCTGTATGAATCCATTGTAGGTGATTAATAACAAGTTTCTTTAGTTACTTTTTTTTTATATACGAGAACAAGGTTTACATTTAAACATATATTTCGATGCTTTCCAGCTAACTTATTCAACTTTTTCTTTAAAAAAGCACTACATCACTCTAACCTTATTGTACATGTAAAATATGAATGTCGTAGCTTATCCCGTTTGGTTAGAATCGCTGGGTTATATTGAAACTGACGAATTATACCAAAGTAGTAGAAGCAGCCATGGCTCAACCCATACATAGTGATCTTTGTGCATGTGTTGTCTTGTACCTACTTACCACCTTGTTTACTCAGACAGTCGAGCCAGTGTTCGCACCGAGAGGTCGTGTATTCAAAGTGCTCCGTGTACACCGTCTATAGATTGTGTTGCACAGATGAGTGAACCACACAGAATAGTTCTTCGTTACTGCGAGTGTTATTATTCTTACCTGTACATTCATTCATTTTATTAATTTCATATAATTTTTCACACGCTTAGTGCAAGGGACTGCATCATACAGCCACGCCACAGCGTTGTGACGGTCACATTGTGATCCAATATTATTAGCATATTATTAGTACTAAATTGGCTTAGTCTCACCCATCATAATGAAGGATTGTCAATTGACCTTGACCTTATCATTAAAGTTACTTTCGATATCGAGCAAGTGCATTCCCAAACCTGAACTCGAAAACGTAACAATATCAGTGTCGTCACCGCCGAGATGCAAAGGCCTACTAACCATTTCACCACAACAACACCACATTGAACCACGTCTAGGGGTGGTACAGGGTGTATTACCAACCCCTAACACACCGATAATGTCAACTCATATAGATGTAGACAGTGCTCCTAGTACATCCAGAGAAAATACGATTTCAAACCCATCAGAGCCAAATAACCACCGTGCAGCCCTCCAACCAGCCACTGGGAAGCACTCTGCAATACCACTCCCTCCAGACCAGTGGACCACTCTCCCATTGAAGGGTAAACGGTCAACTACGCGTTTTAGTACAACAGATGAAGTTAATACGCTGGCAAAACGCTTCAAATTAAAGCAACACGGCTTTACCACTTCTACAATATCTGCAGATGCGAGCCTCAGGACCGCAGCAAACCCACTGACTCTTTCCAATAGATTTGCGCCTTTTCTTCCAGCCAACAGTGTTGCATAACGAACTGAATATCACACTGATGATGAACGTGACGATTCAAACCATGAACTCATGGACGATGGCGAAGGAGCGGGTGGTCCCATTGACCAACGCTCGATTTGGTCGTCAGTTAGCTCATCGAATCACTCACGCAAAGGTTCTGCCACACCTGGCACCACGAAATCCACTCGCCCTCAACGCACACCTGCATCAACCACCACCAGATCACCCCCCATTACTGTCTATGGTTTTCCTACCTACAACCACCTACTCACATACCTCAAAAGTGCCACAACAGGCAACTTCACATTATCATCCTCCACCGACACCTTCAGAGTAAGAGCTGACTCTCAAACCACTTACGATCAAATAGTCAAACACTTTCTCAAAGAGGAGATCATGTTTCACACCTTCCCCACCGACAAACTTCGGCAAAAGAAGACTGTTCTCCGTGGCCTCTCGGCAACGGTCCCAGCTGAAGAAATCTACGCCGACCTCAAGAGCCAGGGAGTCAATGTCCAAGCTGTCCGCCAGCTCCTCCACAGGGAGTCATCCGGTTCCCAGCGACCGATGCCTCTGTTTGTTATTACCACACCCTTGCCGAACAAGATCACCCTATCCACCTCATCAAAAAGGTATGTTACCACAAGGTAACAGTAGAGCGTTACCGTGGCCCCAAGGGACCACGGCAGTGCTTTTATTGTCAACAGTTTAGCCACTCCTCCGTCTTTTGTAATCTAACGCCAGTCTGCTTCAAATGCGCCCGTTCTCATCCATCAAAGGAATGAACAAAATCACCAAATGTTCCAGCCACATGCATTAACTGCGATCAGAACCATCCCACTTCATATAGGCGATGTCCATCATATCTAAAAGCACTTGATGCACAACCCTCTAGTGCAATCTCGCAAGATCGTAGAAACAACAAAAAATCTTAGATTCCGAGCCAGCAGACCCAAACCTTCGCTCAAGTCTCACCGCATGAATCGTACGCGAATATGCTTACTAATCGACCCGTACTTCAACCGGTACCCCAACCTCCTCAGGCCTATCCTCTGACCCCAAAGAACACAACACCACATAGCTCTAACGAGCCATCTACCTCACCTTAAGTATGGTCCATAATATCATCCTTTGCTGCTAGCCTTACTTCCTTATCCACAGATCCAATTATAGCCACACTGGCCGTTTTTCTCCAAGCCATGTGTTCTGTTAATATCCGCCCATAAACCATTACGAACTCGCCTGGAACGCAAACAGTGGAAAAAGAAACAAAACACCAGAACTACTTGTCTACTTCACCTAATCAAATCTCTATCTATTGACTTTACCCTATTGAATGAAACGAACCTCCTTCCATCACACCGCTGGCATGTCCCAGGGGGCACTGCAATAATTATCAAATACCATCTACCACTTGATTAAGCGAGCGAAGCGAGCGTTTCCATTTGACTCTGCCGGAAAAATTAGTCACTGGTTTTGTTTTGCTTGTTTTTTTGTTTTTTTTGTATGTCTCGCCATAACGTTCGAACGGAGGCTCGGATCGAGTTGAAATTTTGACCATCCGCAAGCTTCGTTCTCGATTGAATGCCATTAGTTTTGTGGCAAAATCGTTCAAAAAGTTAAAAAGTTACATTACAGTTAATCGAAAGTTTTTTTTTCAAACTAACCGGCGACAAAATCTGAGATGGCCAAATCATTTAGAATGTCCGTCCGGTCCCGAATATGTTAATTTTATTTTGATCCGATAAGTAGTGTAGATGGAAATTACATTATAACAAAAGTAACGTTGCCATGGCAACGAAAAGACGCGCGAAGTTTCTAATGCACAGCCACCTAGAAGTAATCACAATACTTTCGAGAAAGCAGTCTATTATTTATCACCAAAGAGTTTTAATAGTTTTCCCAAGGAGTCAGGGTCCTCTAGATGGCGGTGGATTTTATCCACAAAGTAAAGGTTTACACACGGGTTTACCCAAATACCTTGGCAATAATAAATACTAGGAAACGCTCAGTTGGACGCGTTGATAAGCGAGCACGTGCTATAGCTAGACCCACATTGCACATTTTTTTTAAATTTTAAAATTTGCGACGTTCGCTGTCCACAGGGCCATGTTTCCAATATTATTTATTATTGCCAAGGTATTTGGGTAAACCCGTGTGTAAACCATCACTTTGTGGATAAAATCCACCGCCATCTAGAGGACCTTGACTCCTTGGGAAAACTATTTAAACTCTTTGTTGACAAATAATAGACTGCTTCCTCGAAAGTATTTTGATTAATTCTAGGTGGCAGTGCATTAGAAACTTCAAGCGTCTTTTCGTTGCCATGGCAACGTTACTTTTTGATATAATGTAATTTCCATCTACACTACTTATCGGATCAAAATAAAATTAACATATTCATGACCGGACGGACATTCTAAATGATTTGGCTATCTCAGATTTTGTCGCCGTTTAGTTTGAAAAAAAAACTTTCGATTAACTTTAATGTTACTTTTTAACTTTTTGAACGATTTTGCCACTAAACTAATGGCATTCAATCGAGAACAAAGCTTGCGGATGGTCAAAATTTCAACTCGATCCGAGCCTCCGTTCGAACGTCATGGCAAGACATACAAACAAAAAAACAATCAAACTAACAAAAAAAAAAAAAAAAACAGTGACTAATTTTTCCGGCAGAGTCAAATGGAAACGCGAACGTCGTAAATTTTAAATTTTACTAGGAAACGCTCAGTTGGACGCGTTGATAAGCGAGCACGTGCTATAGCTAGACCCACATTGCATATTTTTTTAAATTTTAAAATTTGCGACGTTCGCTGTCCATAGGGCCATGTTTCCAATATTATTTATTATTGCCAAGGTATTTGGGTAAACCCGCCACCATCTAGAGGACCTTGACTCCTTGGGAAAACTATTTAAACTGTTTGTTGACAAATAATAGACTGCTTCCTCGAAAGTATTTTGATTACTTCTAGGTGGCAGTGCATTAGAAACTACGCGCGTCTTTTCGTTGCCATGGCAACGTTACTTTTGTTATAATGTAATTTCCATCAACACTACTTATCGGATCAAAGTAAAATTAACATATTCGTGACCGGACGGACATTCTAGATGATTTGGCTATCTCAGATTTTGTCCCCGTTAAGTTTTAGGAAAAAACTTTAGATTAACTTTAATGTAACTTTCTAACTTTTTAAACGATTTTGCCACAAAACTAATGGCATTCAATCGAGAACGAAGCTTGCGGATGGTCAAAATTTCAACTCGATCCGAGCCTCCGTTCGAACGTTATGGCGAGACATACAAAGAAACAAAAAAAAAAAACAAAACAAACAAACAAAAAACAAAACAAAACCAGTGACTAATTTTTCCGGCAGAGTCAAATGGAAACGCTCGCTTCGCTCGCTTAATAAAAATGTGCAATGTGGGTCTAGCTATAGCACGTGCTCGCTTATCAACGCGTCCAACTGAGCGTTTCCTAGTACTCACAAGACTTCTTTCCACCGCTAACTACGATTGCAGCAACCTCCATCTCAACTGCCTCTGCTACAGGTGTCCTCCGTGTTGTTGCTGCCTACTCCCATCCAATCAAAATTTTCGACCCCCAAGACCAGAACATTATACTCTCTAACAATATACAGTAATTGAACATGGCATTGTACTTACACTAGGAAAACGTTAAGTCCCGCCGCGTTTTTAAGTTTTTAGTTTGCGTAGGACCACTTTTCCTTTGCAAGTGATTTTTGTATGAATTGTAGGTGATTGTTGTCAAGTGTCAATTGTTTCTTGTTAATTGTAATTATAAACCTGAAAAACTCATATTAAAACCTTTATTCTATGGATTCTAGCTAACTTTTTCAATTTTTTTCTTTTAGAAAGCAACACATCACCATTATCTTAATGTTCATTGGATGAGCGTAGCGAGCGAAAAGAAGATTCCATTTCACTACACTGGAGAAAAAAATCCGGAATGTTTTTTTTCTTTTTTTTTTCTTTTTTTTTTTTTTTTTTTTGTGTGTCTGTTAACACGATTTCGGCTAAACCGACACTCCGATTGCGATTAAATTTTATGGAGACCTTCAAAATCTCTGAACTTGGAACTGCCACGTTTTTGAGCGCAATCGAAAAAATATTTCTCATGAAAATCGCAATTTTACGATTTTTTCGATTTTCAAAACATTTCTTCGCCTTATAACACCTACATGCTTAATCCGATTGTAATAAATTTTTCACAGAACCTTTATTTTATGAATTGATATATTCTTGTGAAATTGAAGCGTAATCGATAAATTATTTCTTATGAAAATCGCAATTTTACGATTTTTTCGATTTTTAACATTTCTTTGGCTTATACTACCTACATGCTTTATCCGATTGTAATGATTTTTTTCACAGAACCTTAATTTCGTGAATTTATATATTCGTGTGAAATTTGAGCGCAATCAAAAAATAATTTCTCATGAAAATCTCTATTTTACGCTTTTTTTGTTTTTAAAAATCTACGCTCATCCAACAACGCGCCTGAAAAAGCGTTTGCGAAGCTTCCTTGTGTAAAATATGAACGTTGTAGCCCCACCTGTTTGGTCAGAATCGGCCCAAATGTCACGAAAATATTCGCACTTTATAACGAAAAAAATCGTAAATAAAAGTACGATATTTATGAGAAATATTGTTCAATTGTACCCAAAAACGTGGCAGGTCTAAGTTCAGAGATTTCGACGGTCCCCTCCAATTTTTGTCAAGGTCGCATATGCCGTTTGCCCGGTAACGTGCTAACAGAATAAAAAAACAAACAAAAAAAATATGGAGATTTTTTTTTGAGGGGTCAGTGAAATTGAAGTATTCGCTTCGCTCATTCAATCAGGGCAGATTGTCTGTCAACTCTACATTCTAAATGCCCCACAACCCACTCTGCCAACAAAACAAAAAACGTTTTTCTCCCCTGGTAATACAATCATCCTACATTTGAGGGTTTCAGACCTGATATTGTACATGTAAGCAGAGTCGATAAAGAAGTTTCCCCTTTGGGGAGGTCCCCTTACTCCCAAGTCAAAACGGAATCTAACGTCCTGCGCGCTGAGAGCGGCTCCAATGTGAAACTAATAAAAGCACTGCACGCTAAATACGGTCAGTAGATTATCGATGTGCAGTGACGCTGAAATCAACAAACAACAGACGAAACGTCAAACTTCAATTTTATTTCAATCATATTAGCCCTGGGCCCTAGTCTTTTAAAACGATTTACTTTTGATTTATTATTGTACTATAAAGTGTTGCGCAGGCGTCACTGACATTTTCTTGCGAAATAATTTGAGATATGCCTTGTTCAAGCCTAACGGACGTAAGTGTAGCCTAGGCCCAAGGCCACAATACAGTTTTCAGACGTAAGTACGCCCTAGGCACTCAAATCGAAATCTTGAACAATACATATTGTCGGCCTAGCTCCTAAGCTTAGGTCTACTCCATCAGAAATATCCTCATTAATAAAGAGAGTTTGCTTTATGCCAAAACATTCGCCAACATTCGATCGTATTTAATATTTTGACGATTCCGCCAATTGTCGTCATCGACTGTTAACTACTAGTAGAAAAGTAACGTAGTTTTATTGAAGTAGTTCTATCAATCGTCACACAGATGTCGCGCGGAACGTTAGATTCCCAACGCCAAAAACCGACTTTTTATTTAACCCAGGGCGGTATAGGGAGTTGGAGGACCTCCCCAACGGGGAAACTTCTTTATCGACTCTGATGTAAGCAAGAACATATTATGTTACTTCATTGCATAATTCTAAGCTAAGACTTGTTTATTACTGTTCATATCACGTTTCATGACAGCTGGGTAACACCTCGAAATCGACCCATACTCATGTTCCACTCTCTCGTGTAGTAATTTATAATATATTATTATATCTTACCATTATGTTTTTGTAGGTGTGTACAAGCATTGGTATATCTTGGAGACCGACTACAAGAAATTCCTCATTTTGTGGACATGCCGAGAAAAGTTCCTCTTTTACAAAAGTATGTATTATTCTAGATGTCGGTGAAATAATGGATTATGTAGACTCTACATTAACCTTAATGAAGTAACCGTGTGTGTGGACTCTACATTAACCTTAATGAAGTAACCGTGTGTGTAGACTCTACATTCACCTTAATGAAGTAACCGTGTGTGTAGACTCTACATTCACCTTAATGAAGTAACCGTGTGTGTAGACTCTACATTCACCTTAATGAAGTAACCGTGTGTGTAGACTCTACATTCACCTTAATGAAGTAACCGTGTGTGTAGACTCTACATTTGCCTTGATGAAGTAACCGTGTGTGTAGACTCTACATTTACCTTAATGAAGTAACCGTGTGTGTAGACTCTACATTTACCTTAATGAAGTAACCGTGTGTGTAGACTCTACATTTACCTTAATGAAGTAACCGTGTGTGAAGACTCTACATTTACCTTAATGAAGTAACCGTGTGTGAAGACTCTACATTTACCTTAATGAAGTAACCGTGTGTGTAGACTCTACATTTACCTTAATGAAGTAACCGTGTGTGTAGACTCTACATTTACCTTAATGAAGTAACCGTGTGTGTAGACTCTACATTTACCTTAATGAAGTAACCGTGTGTGAAGACTCTACATTACCTTAATGAAGTAACCGTGTGTGTAGACTCTACATTAACCTTAATGAAGTAACCGTGTGTGTAGACTCCACATTCACCTTAATGAAGTAACCGTGTCTGAAGACTCTACATTTACCTTAATGAAGTAACCGTGTGTGTAGACTCTACATTTACCTTAATGAAGTAACCGTGTGTGTAGACTCTACATTTACCTTAATGAAGTAACCGTGTGTGTAGACTCTACATTTACCTTAATGAAGTAACCGTGTGTGTAGACTCTACATTAACCTTAATTAAGTAACCGTGTGTGTAGACTCTACATTTACCTTAATGAAGTAACCGTGTGTGTAGACTCTACATTTACCTTAATGAAGTAACCGTGTGTGTAGACTCTACATTTACCTTATGAAGTAACCGTGTGTGTAGACTCTACATTAACCTTAATGAAGTAACCGTGTGTGTAGACTCTACATTAACCTTAATGAAGTAACCGTGTGTGTAGACTCTACATTAACCTTAGTGAAGTTACCGTGTGTGTAGACTCTACATTCACCTTAATGAAGTAACCGTGTGTGTAGACTCTACATTCACCTTAATTTAGTAACCGTGTGTGTAGACCATACATTTACATTTACTGATTACACCTAAGTAAATGCAGCGTGTTTCCCTCAAAGATAATTCCATCCAAAAAACACTTTTTGTTTTTCTGTTTGCAGGTAATTTGAAAATCCTCGTTGGGTTTTCAAATGATGGAAATACTGGGACTTATGTCAACATTGCTGCGGCCCGAGGAGCTCCTACTTCTGACCTAAGTCATTCTAAGTTTCTCTGCCCATATAGAAGAAATGGTTCAGATATATTGCCGGATGCGGTTTGGTAGGGGGCTCAAGCACCCCTCGGATTTTCGGAGGGGTGCTGTGCACCTTTAAATTTTTTGACAATAAAGTTCTATCTAAATAAGATAGTTTTAATTATCTGTTTTTTACAAAAACGATCAAAGATTATTTTTCTGTTTTTAACATTAAAATATAATCACAGTGAACCAATACATTTATTCACATTTTGATTTTAATTTTTTTTTTTCTATAATGGTAAAATTTAATTCTAGGTTAATGTAACGTGATTCTCTGCTCCTGCTTATTTTTTTAAACATGTGGAGAAATTCATGACCTTATTTCATTTTTACAAAGATGATAAGTACATTTTATATCATATTTGTATGTCCTGTGATACCTCCTCGTTCTGCAGATCATTCATTTTAACAGTTACCTTGCGTCTCAAACCTGCGATCATCACTGACTTATCTTGCTGTTCTGATCGTACATCGTGTCCGAACAGATGGCAAATACGTTTACAATCAGTGGTTGATACAGTTTGGGGGGGCGGTGGGGCAACCGTTCCACCCCCTTAGGTTCCGATTTTGATTTCGTAGCAAATTATTTTCAACTTTTACGCCAAATTCGAGTTTTTTACGTGTTTTTAGTCCTTTAAATGTTGCAAATTCTCAATTATTTTCGCCTTGTGCGAAGGGGCACTACCAAGGGGTGGAACTTTTTTACTGGCCCTCCACTGGTTTCTCCCAAGCAACGATACTTCTTCCCAGTTTGTTTTTCTTCGATATCATAATAGGTATGTAAGAATCTTGAAACACCCTACAAATTAGGGCTATATCCGCCACTGTTTACAATGACAGCAACGAATCCGTAAAAGCTTCGAAAGTTTATTCAGTATAATCAGAGTCGATAAAGAAGTTTCCCCGTTGGGGAGATCCTCCAACTCCCTATACCGGCCTGGGTTAAATAAAAAGTCGGTTTTTGGCGTTTGGAATCTAACGTTCCGCGCGACTCTGTGTGACGATTGATGGAACTACTTCAAAAAAACTACGGCACTTTTCTACTAGTAGTTAACAGTCGATGACGAAAAATGGCGGACACGTCAAAATATTAAATACGATCGAATGTTGGCGAATGTTTTGGCATAAAGCAAACTCTCTTTATTAATGAGGATATTTCTGATGGAGTATACCTAAGCTTAGGACCTAGGCCGACAATATGTATTTTTCAAGATTTCGATTTGAGTACCTAGGGCGTACTTACGTCTGAAAACTGTATTGTGGCCTTGGGCCTAGGCTATACTTACGTCCGTAAGGCTTAAACAACCCATATCTCAATTAATTTCGTACGAAAATGTCAGTGACGCCTGCGCAACACTTTATAGTACAATAATAAATCAAAAGTAAATCGTTTTAAAAGGCTAGGGCCCAGGGCTAATATGATTGAAATAAAATTAAAGTTTGACGTTTCGTCTGTTGTTTTGTTAATTGCATTGTCACTGCATATCGATAATCTACTGACCGTATTTAGCGTGCAGTGCTTTTATTAGTTTCACATTTGAGCCGCCCTCAGCGCGCAGAACGTTAGATTCCGTTTTGAAAGGGGACCTCCCCAACGGGGAAACTTCTTTATCGACTCTGGTATAACTGGTTTAAGCAGAGTCGATAAAGAAGTTTCCCCATTGGGGAGGTCGCCTAACTCCCCAGTCTTCTTCTTCTTCTTCTTCTTCTTCTTCTTCTTCTTCTTCTTCTTCTTCTTCTTCTTCTTCTTCTTCTTCTTCTTCTTCTTCTTCTTGCTTTTTGTGGTCGTGGTTGCTAGGACCATGGGACCAGTAAATCTGTCTATGTTTTTACTTTAGTAAAATATAATAAAAAATAAAAACAAAAACAACAGGGGGATACTATATAATCAGCTGGGTGTCAATATCTTCTCGCTCGGGGCTCATCGAGCTAGCTACTTAAAGGATACTACAAGAGTAGAGCCGCGAAACTGGTTTAGGGGAGAGTGGGCTTATTGTTATTTCTCTATGGGCTCTATGGGCTCCAAAAACTCCATGTGTATGGGATAAGGGAAATACCACTCAAATGGTTCGAGTCATACCTTAATAATAGGCAACAATGCGTTGAAATAATAAATACTAATTTGCCGGTCAATCGTATACAAACTATTCGTTCAAACTGGGGGGAAATAGAAACTGGGGTCCCACAAGGTTCCATTCTTGGCCCAACCATGTATCTCATAGACATAAATGACTTACCGACTAATATAAGTTCTGACTGTGTCGTCCAGTTTGCAGACGATACCAGTGAACTGCTTACACATGAGAACTGGAAGGATCTGGAGCTATTAGCGAACTCAGTAATTGTAGAGAATAATGAATGGTTTGATGTCAATGAATTGGGACTTAATCATGACAAAACCAAATTGATAAACTTCCATACAGGTGTATCTAAGCCATTGAGTTTGAAAATATTTAGTAAAGAGACTCTTAGCATTGCTGACCAGAATAGGGCAGATTTACTAACTCCTACTTGTACAGCTGAATTTCTGGGTCTTACCTTGGAAGAGAACATGAATTGGAAAGCTCATATTGCAAAAATAGTTCCTAGGCTTAGTTCGGCTTGCTTTCTTTTAAGGAAATTGGGCACTCTCTTGGATGAAAAAACTAGCAAATCTGTATACTTCTCGTATTTCCATTCCATTATGTCATATGGAATAGCAATATGGGTAAATTCTACAGATAAACATGAAGTATTCTTGCTACAAAAAAAGGCAGTGCGTATAGTTGCCAAGGCTGGTTCAGAGATAGCTGTAAACCTTTATTCAAGAAATTAAAAATTCTCCCTATGCCTTGCACATACATTAATGAAGTCATTACTTTTGTACACTGTAATTTAGAACAATTCAAAAATGAACTCGGATGCTCACCACCTTAATACAAGAAACAAAAACCAATTACGGATACAACAATGTAACTTGACAATGCGCCAGAAAGGTCTTGCTTGTGATGGAATAAAACTGTACAATTGCTTGCCTGAGGGGTTAAAGGAAATAAGAGACGTAGACCGGTTTAAAAGTAAACTTAAAGAATTTCTCCTGGATAAATGTTACTATACAGTGCAAGAATATACATCCTGCTGAATTCTACTGTTTAGTTGACTGATGTATTGTACATACTCAATTGATTCTCTACCGCACCTTAATGTTATTTGATATTCTGTCTATCTTAAACTTTTTTTTTTCCTATGCCGAAAGCTTGATTTTTCAATCATTTTTCTTCCTGGCTATCCAGTAAATATGTGCTTCCTTCTCTGGCCCGCTCAGGTTAAACTATGTTTTTATATTTTCTTCATGCAATGTGCATATTGTATTTATATATCTGGACATGTGGTAGGCTATATATGTTTTGTTTTGTGTAACCCATTAACTATTTAACAAATTGGGCCTAAGTGTCCAACAAATAATTGTGGCTTATCTTCTATCTTACACCCTTTTTAACTGCTGTATAATATATAATATGACAACTTGACAACTCGAATGTTCTAATATACTATGTATAACAAAAGAATTTTAAAGAGACTAATAAAATGAAATGAAATGAAATATTCTTCGCCTTGCGCGAATGATGTCTTTTACTCACAGGTCGATTTTGTTGTCTTTAAGGAACTTGTAGAGAATAGGGAATGTCATACAGTTGTCTGTTGACAGTATGGAGGTTATTATAAACGGGGGATGGATATTCATTTTAATTAAGGATTTAATGAGGTTATCTCTTCCGGAGTTAAATTGAGAACACTGGAAGAATATATGGTTTAGCGTTTGGATAGGGCTAGGCCCAAATGATTCGTTGCATGTACAATCAGGGGAACTTATTACTTTTATTCTAGCCAGATGTTGGTTAGTTAGGCAATGCCCTAACCTCATTCTTATGGCAGTTGTTATGATCGTTCGTGGGAGCTTTAATCCTTTGAACCAAGGGGTTCTTAAAATATGTCTTTGAATTGTATTGTAGTGGGAGTTATGTCCCTTTAGATATAACTCCCAGTCTTCCTGGATAGATAATTGTGCAGATCTCTTCACAATGGAAGGAGATCTGTGTAGGGGATTTTTATCTCTTTAAAAGAGGTAGCAGGGGCACTTTTTGCCATCTTATCCACAAATTCGTTGCCAATAATTCCCTTGTGGGACGGGATCCACAAAAATTTTATCGAGACTTCCTTTATCGTTAATTGATGAACAAGTGTAGATATTTCTAAAGATAGCGGGTGAGTTTTGGTATTTCTATTGTATGAGAGTGATGTGAGGCAACTGAGTGAGTCCGATAATATTAGTATCCTATTCCCGGGGAGAGTCTCCATGTGAATCTGAATATAGTTGAGGGCTTCTAATATAGCCATCGATTCAGCTGTAAATATTGAGCTCTCTTGGGGGAGTTGGAAGCACCTGCCAGCTCTCATAGAGGGGATCCAAAAAGCCGCCCCAACATAATTGATGTGATCCACTTTAGATCCATCGGTATATACCTCCATATAATTAGGCCACATTTCGGCAAGATATTCCTTTAGTATAGAGTTGTGGATATTTGGAGAATAGTTGGCGTTTGCTAGCTTATTTACCGTGTGAAGCTGTATGGATGGGTGGAGAAACAATGAGGTGTTTTGGAAATAAATGTGAGACGATGTTCTTAGTATTTTTGTCTTAAATTGGGTTATTTCCCTGTATATATCGAGTAAACCGTATCTGGTGGCTGGACATTTGTCTATGTTGGTGTGTTTAATGGCACTTAATAATTGTAGTTTGGGAATAAGATTATTGGTTGTAATAGAGAGGCATTTTAAAACATACTTTTTGGCTAGTATTTCCCATCTATATCTTAGCGGTTCCATGCAAGCTTCCGTTTGGAGAGTGGTTGTGGGGGAAGAGTTCATTGCCCCAAGGGAGATTCGTATAGCCTTAAATTGTATTCTTTGAAATTTGATGAAATTGGTTTTGGTTGCAGAGAGAAGAACCTGACAGCCGTATTCCATTCGGGATCGAATAAGCGCTTTGTATAATAGTAACACACACATAACAAAAACTTGTAGAAATACAGCCAAACCTTACACACTCAAAAGGAATGAGATCTAAAAAAAGGGCCAAGCTCATCTACCCTTCCACATTTGCGCATTCTTAATTCATAAACGTACAGTGTCCCATAACAGCATCCTCGAAAAGCTTGGCAAAATAGAATTTGCGATTATTAATTTAACGTAGTAGTTTATCCAAGTTCTTTTTTTGTAATTAATTTAAACGTAAACATGCAAATTCTATTTTGCCAAGCTTTTCGAGGATGCTGTTATGGGACACTGTACGTTTATGAATTAAGAATGCGCAAATGTGGAAGGGTAGATGAGCTTGGCCCTTTTTTTAGATCTCATTCCTTTTGAGTGTGTAAGGTTTGGCTGTATTTCTACAAGTTTTTGTTATGTGTGTGATCTTATTACTTTTTCAAGTTCCATTACAAAATTATTTGTTAAAATATAATATTTTTATCAAAGTTGATTTAATTTTTATGGTATTAGCAATAACAATAGGATGTAAAATTTCTAGGCCCGGATTCATGTACATCCTGGGTATAGGTGGTATAACCATGGTATAACGACGGTATAAGGACTGGTTAAGTCTAGGCAACTCACATCCACTAATGAATTTTACACCATTACACTGCACACAGTAACACCAGAAACGGGAAGCGATATATCTAGACGGCCTTGACCCACAGCCATGTAAATCATCAGATAATCAGAAGAATATTGAAAATTTTCACCATCTTTTGTTTTACATTTTTATTAAAAGTGACAGGAGATTGCGTGAGTTTATTAAAAGTAAAGAAAAAGCTTATTATTGCCGTAAATTTTGGAATAGCCTAGGACTATCATACCATTGTTTATCTGCATTAGGCTTGTAGTAATCAAAACTAGTTATTTGTGCGGGAAGTGTCAAAACAAGGTTGTGCTGGCCTAGGGTTGGCTAAGAAAGGCCTAGGGCTTGTCAAACATGTAGTGTAAGTATTTATTTATCTAGTCCTATAGCCTAATGGAACTTTAGACCTACACTGTTGTATTATAAATAATTTTCTACATCTGGGCCTAGGCCAGGGACGGTTTCTGATTTTTTTATGAGAGTATAATGACACCTTTTCTCGTTCCACACAAAGAAGAAAAATTTTAAATGTCCGCCATTTGTTTACGTATCGCACTTTTCCGCCTAACTCTGCTTATACCGTCAACAAGTGTCAAGTAACTATGGTTACTTGTTGATTATATGCCAAGTGTTTAAGGCTTATTTTAAAACCTTTATTTGGAAGCCTTCCAACAAACTTTTTCAACTTTTTTTTTCAAAAGAGACTATATTTCTATAACCTTAATGTCCATGTAAAATATGAACATTGTAGCCCCACCCGTCTGGTCAGAATCGCGGGCCGACGTATTAGATGTTAGCAGTAGCAGTAGCTAGCAGTAGCTAACATCCTTAAAGTGATTTTGAGCATGTTTGAAGACATTTTTTCACCAAAAGGAATGGTCGTACCCCAATAAAATTTGGCATGTGTTGTCAGGTACCTAAATCCCCTCGATTGTGATAGTTTTCAAGTTCACATCACGTTACATGACGGCTGGGTAACACCTCGAAATCACCCCAACTCTGCTTGGTGTATAAGGTGCTTGAGTGTGTAGCGCACCGCGGCTTGGCTGCGGCGCCCTAACGGGCACCTAGATAATACATACGGATCTGCTCCCCACCACGTGGTTGCCAGGGCTTTTAATACATTGATTGCCTTGGTGCAGCTGGCGGCTAAGGTTCTTATATGAGGGTTCCATGTGGATCTACAGTCAAAGGTTATTCCCAGGACTCTAAAGCTTGGTTGGACAGCTAGTCTATTTTCCCCCAAATTGATTGTACTTGGTTGGTATACGCCTCTTGGTGAAAACCACGAACTTACATTTGTCCAGCGATAGATTAGGGCGATGTGCATCTAACCATTTAATAAGTACTTTTAATGCTAAGGTTATAATGTAAATGGCATCTCGTAGGTATAAGCAAGCCCAATATATAAGGAGATCATCAGCGTACTGTAGTATTCTGCAGTATGGAGACATAAGGGCTTCCAGTTCGTTGGTATATATGGAATAAAGAATTGGACTTGCCGACCCTTGTGGTAGCCCCTGGCGTGATATTCTAGGACCCAGACGCACCCCTTGGAAACGAATATAAATTATCCTTTGAGATAAATAGCATTGTAGCCATCTGCATAGCTTGGATGGTACCCCCACTTTTTGTAATTTATCAATTAGGATAGGAATTTAAACGTTGTCGTAAGCTCCCGAGACATCCAATGATGTTGCAGCAAGGAACAATCCTCTGGAGTATGCGAGTTGTATGTCGGTGTTAAAAATGGAAACGTAGTCCATTGTAGATTTGCCCTTACGGAAACCAAATTGCTTTCTAGATAAGAGGCTATTATGTTCTGCCCACCACTCTAATCTTCTGGCCAGAATCCTTTCCAGTATTTTGGCCAGGCAAGATAGTAGGGATATAGGACGGTAGGACATGATTTGAGGGATCTTTATTAGGTTTTAGGATGGGGATAACTATTTGGGTCTGAATGATATCATGAGTAAAACCATGTTCCAGCATGTCATTATATATCCTGGTAAGCGTGGCTAAGGCAGCTTCCGGGAGGTGTTGAATCATGGAATAAGTGATTCCGTCCCATCCCGGGGCAGAGTCCTTGAGGTTGGACAGTACAATGTTTATCTCTTCTATTGTAATTTGGTTGGTTAAGAGGTGTGGATCAGAGTTAGTTTTGATAGGGAGTGGTCTGGGGGGAACTGTTGGGGGGGAGATTGTTTGAAAGAAGTTGTCGAGCCAAGGTGGAGATTGTTGAAGAGGTTTGGGAGGAGAAAAAGAGCCTCTGAATTTCCTAATTTTTCTCCATACTGTTGATAAACCTGTATCCATAACAGAGTCGATAAAGAAGTTTCCCCGTTGGGGAGGTCCTCCAACTCCCTATACCGCCCTGGGTTAAATAAAAAGTCAGTTTTTGGCGTTTGGAATCAAATGTTCCGCGCGACATCTGTGTGACGATTGATGGAACTACTTCAATAAAACTACGTCACTTTTCTACTAGTAGTTAACAGTCGATGACGACAAATGGCGGAAACGTCAAAATATTAAATACGATCGAATGTTGGCGAATGTTTTGGAGTAAAGCAAACTATCTTTATTGATGAGGATATTTCTGATGGAGTAGACCTAAGCTTAGGACCTAGGCCGACAATATGTATTGTTCAAGATTTCGATTTGAATGCCAAGGGTATACGTCTTAGCCGCTAATTGTGCTGC